>WBMY01003003.1:942794-989653 GCA_013397315.1 Donacobius atricapilla | reverse complement strand
GGCAGCGCTGCCGTGGCCATCCCCAACACATCCCCTGAGCCCTCGTCACTTTTCCCGTCGGGAATGGGATTGGAAGCTCAGAGGAAGGGCAGTGCTGTAAGCACGGAACGCTCCAAGTCCTCGTCCCCTCCTTGCCTCCCCCAGCCTGGGACCGGTTCGGCTGCCCCTGGGGAGGGGAGGGCAGTGAGGGGGAGGGGAGGGTGCTCCTGCTCACCTGCAGCTCCCAAATCCCACCGAAACTACTCCTAGGCTGTGCTGCGGGAAAAAGAAAGGTGATTTTATTCCAGAAATGTACAGACAAAGCCGCTGCCTCTAAACTGACACTCATCACTCCCCCTCCCAGCCCCTGCTCCCTCCCACCCTTCAACTTCTTATTTTCCTGCACAATTTAAAGGTGAAATTCCCTGAGTAGTGAATTCATTGCAGTCCTAGACTGGGCCTGTTCATCAAGAGCAGGAGAGTTTTCTCTTGAAAGGAGATGGATGAAAATTGGAATGTTCAAACACTCTTTTGCTCTTTGCAATTTTTTTTTTTTTTAAGAAATCTATCCCAGGAGTTTGTCAGTTTTTAGATCCGAGATAAAGGCTGCAGTGTCCCAGCTTTGGCTTTCCTTGCTCATGGTAGGGCAGGAGAAAATGGGAGAGATTAAATAAGGATAGGGACACAAAACCAGATCCAGTTTGTTCATCCCTTCACAATTAGGCCAGAATTAAAACCCTCCTTCAACTGCACACAAAATGAGAATTGAACAAAAAAATGGTCGATGGGCTTATATTTTACGAGGGTTCTTAGGTTTGGGGGGGGTTATTTGAATTCAGCTCTAAACAGCTTTCAGCTTTCATTTCCCTTCTAACTCAACAATTAACCATCCACCTGTACCTGCACTACTTGCCCTGGCTCCAAAAATCCTGTAACTTTGGGGCAAATTGAGCCTAAAAACAGCAAATGGCAAAAAAAAATTACTGAGCAATCTAAGCTCAGTGTAGGTTTGGGGACTGCTCGCTCCAGGGTTTGTGTTTGCACAGAGTAACATCTAAAATATGGACCAAGGGGAAATTCCCAGGCTGCCTCTGTAATCACAGGATGGAGCTGCCCCTGATTTTGGAGGGGAAGAGCAGCATAAAAAATGAGTCTGAACTAAATCAGCAATGAGTGAACCACAAAATAAAATTTCCAAGGGACAAAGAATCCCCATTTTGCAGGGTGTACTCTTGAGCTGACGATGGAAGCCTGCTCCTGTGGCAGGAATGGCTGCTCAGGAAAATCCACCCTCCAAAAACAGGAATAGTGGTGCTGCTTGGAGAAAAACAACCTCAACAGAGCTTTTAGAAGGCAGTGAAGCCTCTCTGGAAGGGAACACGTGGAAGGAACATGCTCAGAGAACACCTGGATACAGCACTGTTCTCCAAGCTTAAAAGGGAAAAAATCCAGACCCTTTCCTAGATAGAAATTATTATTATTATTGTTATTATTATCATTATTATTCCTGTGAAAAATGTCTCCTCCTTACATGTTTGTGCCAGCTCAGTCCTCACACCTCTGGGGAGCACTTCATGGAGATCTAAACCCCCCCTAAAAATGACATCCAAGCATTCTAATGGTCAGGATAATAAACTTCCCTCTCGCCACTCATCCAAGGATTCCAGTGCTCAGGATAATAAACTTTCCTCACATTTCCTGGACAAGGAGGTTAAAATATCTATCCCAGGTCCCTTCCAGTGGCTGGTTTAGGGAGGAATCCATCAATTGTCCAGTCTGTCCCTGACCTAGGTGCAGTTTGTTCCTGGGAACAGGAACCATTGCACGAGGATTTGGACTTTGCATGGACCAAGGCTGAGATTTGCCAGAACATGCAGTGACAGGGAGGGTGTGATCACACCCTAAAAGCTGCTGGTGTTTATCAAATCACACTTAGGCTAAATGAACACATTAAACTATCAGAGGTCACCAGTAAAATCAATAGGATGGAAAACAGCTTCAGAGAGAGCCTAAAGCCAAACACACCTCTGGCTTTAATTAATGTACACCTCAGGGATTACTCGATTAAAATTAAAACCAGAATTAGCCTCACGTGGGTCCTCTGTCAAAGAAATGCCCAGGAAAGCAGCACCTTACATTTATCACCCTGCTGAGCACAGCCCCTGCCCACAGCAGCTCCTCCGGACCCCAAAAATGTCCCGGGCAGTGGCACAGGATTGTTCTGCTCAGGATCTCTCTAGACACAGGGCAAATGGGATCAGGTTCTGCTCTAAAATGACCTGGTTTTGTTGTACTCAAAAGTTATCCGAGCCCAGGGCAGCTCCCAGGAGATCAGGATCCCACCAGATACTGATCCTTTTACAGGAACAGAGCTTTCCCCTGGCTCGTGGATCCGGCCAGGGCTGGAATGAGTGATCCCAGAACTCCCTTATTCCTGTGAAACTTCAGGAATAATCAAGACAGAACACCCTGAGCAACAATGACGAGCAGAGATTTCTTGTTCCCTGGGATAAAAGCAGGGCTAGAGTTTTGTACACTTAATTAAAAGATTAATTGGCTTGCTCCAGCCTTTCTCTAAGGCGCCAGTTCTAGCACTGGGTGCAATCACAAGGGGTTTATGCAAATGATGTTTCTAGGGGTGGCCACACGGATAAATTGAATACAGATCATGTTTCCTCTTTGGGGATTAGCGATACAGAAGAAAGAGGCATAAAGAGGTTTAACGTGAGGACTTTGCAGGTAAGTCTGGGGTGTTTGACTCCCACAAACCTGGGGACACTACAAATACAGTGTATGGGAGCAACACACACCCCGCAGGACACAGAACCTCCCCGGAATTAAACTGAGCAGCACTGTGGAGGCTTGAAACCTGCCGATTTCCAAAAGCATTTTAAGCATCCAAAAAGAAATACATATGTATTCATGGACCTATTTTTAATACTCTTAAAGCCTGGCCTTTTGTTCCTATGAGTTTATAGAAGATGCAGCAAGGCTAAAACATCTGACTATGTTTTTCCAAGCATTTTCTGCCTTCTCCCATCCCTTCCTCCTCTCCTGTCCTCCTCCTTGTCCCCCTTCCAGTGCTCCCACTCCCACTGTGCCTTTTATCTGAGCACAAGTGTTGGAGTTGATGTCTCGCTCCCCAGCTCTGGGGGAGGAGGAGAAAGAGCCGTTTCCATATCAGGTTTAAGCATGAGGGACACCTTTCATCCCAGTGTTTTCACATCAAAAAGATGCAAATGCAGAGAGAGGAGCTGCATTCTTCCCTAATGCAATTAAAATGGAAGAGGCAATTTGAAAGGCAGAGGGGAGATTTACAAGGAAGCTGAAGGCAAAAGGGAAGAAAGCAAGCCTGAAACTACGTTTAAAAAAATCAATATATATTTAGGGTTACATAAATGCAGGGAGTAATTCAACAGTGGGAAGAGCACGGTGAGGGGGGGCTGAGGACATGAGACACGAAGACAGAAGCCAAGGTTCCCCTGCGATCAAAGAGATTTTTCCTATCAGCTCCCAAGGAGCAGGTTTTGTGTTCCAGGGCGGTCACCTTTCCTTTGGGAAGCTGGTTTGGTGTTCCTTTAAGGGCAGGGCTGTTCCTTTCCTCCCTGCTTGGTTTGATGTCCTTATCAGCCCATCAGGAAGTGGGAGTTATCCCACGGGTCAGGGATGTGCCCTCAGCTTCCCTTTGGAGCAAGGCAGCTGCAGCAGCTCACGCGGGATTCCTGCCCTTCATCCTGCCAATAAACCTGAAAATTCCAGACATTCACTGAACTCAGTCACTTTGACTGAAATAAAAACCAGACTTCTCCTAACTGTATAAAAGCCCCAAACCGTATCCGATAAAACTTCACTCTGATCTTCCACACAGTATTTTGATTGATTTATTTATTTATGTTTAGGAATACAATGCAAATCATCATTTCTGTCTTGAGTGTAACACTGATAACATCATTATTACCAAGTCTGGCAAATGGAGGCAAGGTTTGCCCTCATAAAAGGAAGGGCTGTCAGGGAAATCAAAAAGCTGTTGATGAACATTCTTATCTCTTTTCAGTAATTCAGTATTTGACAGATGCCAATAACCTGAATTCATCTTGAGACACTGGGTTTTTTTACTGTCATTTCCTTTGTTCCTCTTACATAAATTGCATCCAACCCTCTCTTACTTTCCACCCTCAAAAATCTTTTTCTCTCAGAGGTCCTCAAAGGTCAAACTTGGAGAACAAAGGGAAGACAATGCCTGTCCTAAGGATATTACAAATCAAGGAGCAGATTTTGTCCTTCCCATCTTGTACTGAGTTGTACTTTACTTTATAACCCGCTAAAAAAGACAAGGGAACATGAGCTGGGGTAGGAAAGTCCATCCCAAGGCAAGAACGTGCTACACCAAGAGCCTGAGCTTGTCTAAGTACCAGAGTAAAACATCATTAGTTCATTAAAAGCTTTAAAAGTTAATTCAAGTTCCAGATATCCTGATGTGCTTGCACAAGAAGTTTATTCTAACAAATTTCCAGATTTTAAAAAAATCACATTGTTTTTGTCAATACTTGAATCTTTCTAATATATTTTAATGGGAATTAAATGTGCCCAGCCCTGAGGTCCTGATTGCAACGTTTGCAATGCTCAGGCCAAAGCCACTGAAGGCTTATGACTCACACAAACCCAACCAAACCATCTCAGCTTTATTTATTCTCTGCGGCTGGAATTGAGTTAAAGCATGGAAAAGGAAGAGGTTTGGGGGATTTTGATGGGAAGTGTCCTCCTGAGGATGTGCTGCCAGTGAGACTCCAGCGGGTGGGGTGTGAGCTGATCCTTCCACGGCCTGAATCTCACCGGGTTCCTCTCTGCTTCTGCAGCCCGGAGAGGCCCCTCTGGAGCCCTGCTGGCCCTGCCTGCTTCCCTTCCAGGCTGGAATTGTGTCGGGAGCAGCTCCTTCACCCCAGCAGCCCTTGTGCCACCAGCCCTCACATCCACACCCACCCACGGATTCCCGGGAAAGAGTTTCTCCCTGGCAGCGTCCTTGGCACTGCTGCTGCCCGTGCACACACCAGGAGGGGCCTCCAGCCATGGCTGGCAGGTTTGGGGTGTCTGTCACCCTTTGCTCTCCCATCTGCTTCCCAGTCCATCCCTGAGCAGCAGCAAGGAGCATCCCTGGCCCTCAGGCAGCAGCGGTGGCACTGCTGTCACCCACGGGAGCAGCGGTGGCACTGCTGTCACCCACGGGAACAGGGATGGCACTGCTGTCACCCACAGAGCAGTGGTGGCACTGCTGTCACCCACGGGAGCAGGGGTGGCACTGCTGTCACCCACAGGAGCAGGGGTGGCACTGCTGTCACCCATGGGAACCGTGATGGCACTACTGTCACCCACGGGGCAGTGATGGCACTGCTGTCACCCATGGGGCAGTGGTGGCACTGCTGTCACCCACAGGAACAGTGATGGCACTGCTGTCACCCACGGGAGCAGCGGTGGCATTGCTGTCACCCATGGGTTTGGTCACAGTCACGCCAGAGTTCCCAGCACAGCCACTGACAGAACCCTGAGGTTGTTGCAAAGGGATTTGCCCATAAAAGCACTTTCCTTCCCCACAATGCAGCTGAAACAAAGCAGAGCTTTGCAGATTTGAGATTTCAAAGCGTTCCTGGTTTGGTTTTGAAATTCCACCTCCCTGCTCCTATGGGGCAGTTACAAACAGCAGCACAGAACCAGCTGCATTCTCACTCTGTGGTTTTGTTTTCTCCTCCCCCCAGGAATCTGAGGGCTGTGGACACAGATGAGATGAGATCTGGGTTAAGGCAAGTATGACAAGATCAGATTTCCCCCAGGCCTGAGACATTCCCCCCTCGTGGACTTCCAGGGGAGGTGGGCACTTGGCTGCTCCATCAATCAGAGGGGCATTTCTCAGCTTCTCAAGTGCTTTTATTGCAGTTTCTTTCTTCAGGCTACTTGAGAGAGATGTTGAATCCACGGCCAAGGAGCACTAAAATATTCTGTTGTCACCCCTCCTGATGCATGACTTGCCAGCAGTGCCACTTGTAGACATTCATCAAGGATGGGCCACGCTGCACTCGGTCCCTTGTGTGAAATGAGCTTTCCATCAGCTCTCCCTCAGCCACGGCAAAGCCGGAGTTCCAAACTTCCCATTTCTCTCTGACTCTGTGAACATATTGTTCCAAACTGGCAGGAACTGTTATTTACATCTTTTAGCACCAACAGAATGCTGAGCTATATAAACAGTGGTTATTACTAATCAGAATGTGCCGTTAATTAGGGAAAGAGACCCTCAGTCCTCTGTGAGCCTGAGTGGGATGAACTTTATTTCTATAAAGAGGATGAACTGCATCCTCTCAAACAGAGCATCTCCAAACAGTGATGCTCCAAGATCTCTGAAACCTAATTTTGGCCTCCCAGCATTTGGGAGGAGGGTGGAGGGGGTTTGGAGCAAGCTGTTATTTGAAATAAATAGCCCTGAACGTACTTACAGCTCCTCAAAGGAAAATACCCCGGGGCAAATCCTCCTGTCCTGATTGGAAGCAGGAAATCAAGAGCAGAGCAGCCTTGTTCCTCAGGTTTAACTCCAAAATGGGATTTGGATCAGGGAGGGAATGGGGAGGGCAGAGCAGCTTTGGACTTCAGAACTGCTCAGATAAGTGAATTTTTTAGGATTTGTCACACACAGCACATATCAAAGGCAAATGACTTAAAAGTCTTTGAAATTCCATCAGAATTGTGGAAGGGTGGGGAGGTTAAATTCTAGTTTACAGCTCCGTGCCTGCAGGGGAGCTCACCTCTCCAATAACCTGGGGTGGACTTTCATCCAGATCCTTCCTCCAGATCCCAGATTTGCAGTCAGTGAGGAAATCTCCTCAATTCCGCTATAACTAAAACTCCAGAGGATTAAAACCCCAAATTCAAGCCCAGTCCAAGAGCAGATACGTAGAAGAGGGGAAATCAAAGCTCTTCTTTAATGTGAGAACTCCCATTTGCAGCTGAATTTGTTCACGTGGGTACAAAATAGGCCTTTGATTGCCCTCTCTTCTGGGAATATTTTGGGAAAGAAAAATAATCTTTCACTGAAAACAATTCCTCAGATAGAAAGTTACACTTGTTGCAGCACTTGTTTTGCTTTCAGCCCCAGGACAAGCTCTGCCACCACTGGAAAACTGATTGGATTTTCTCCAATTATCTCTTGCAGAAAACAAGGAATCCCAAACTGGCAGCTGGCTGAGCCTTCCCTGCCCCTTGATGAAGAAGGCAACAACACATTCCTGACCTCAGCAGCTGGGATAAAGCTGACCTGTGCTGGAGGCTTTGTGCCCCAGGCTGCTGCCCCTGCGCTGCCTGGCTGCCAAGGCCCCTGCTGAGCGTCCCCGCTGCCTGCAGGAGCCCAGGGGAAGCTGCCTCCCCATGCCCCAGGCGACAGGGCACTCCTAGCTCTGCTTCTCCGGCAATCCTGAGAG
The DNA here is from genome assembly GCA_013397315.1 of Donacobius atricapilla. Lineage (NCBI taxonomy): Eukaryota > Metazoa > Chordata > Aves > Passeriformes > Mimidae > Donacobius > Donacobius atricapilla. Next base: position 982,214 of record WBMY01003003.1, on the reverse strand, counting down.
CAGCTCCTCAGTCCCAATGAGGCCCAAGTTCAAGGAGGCTCCTGGAGCTGCACTTTTGGCCTCAGCAGATTATGAGAACTTGGCTGATGTGAACTCCACCAGGGACACGGAGAGCGAGCAGCTGGAGGGGTCCCTCTCCTCCACCATCGCCCTGATCATCGTGCTGGTCATCCTCTTCTCCCTGCTAATGACATCCCTCATCACCTACTGCTTCCACAAGTGGAAACTCAGAGGGAAACGACTGCAGAAAGCACAGGAGGAGTATCAGAGAGACCAGGAAAAGAGCATTTGCCAAAGCACACCAGGACTTGTTTCATAAAAAGAGAAAACCAGGATCCACCATGAAGTACTCTTGAATTACCAGAAAATGAAAATCATGAGAGAACTGCGAGTTTAAAATTTCCAAGCGAATGCATCCTTGTTTTATCTCATTTCTAAGAGTTGTTAGCAGTTTGGAGATTTCCTACAGCTTTATTATACATATATATATATATTTATACATTTAGTCTCATTTGTGCAAAGTAAAACCAATGCAATGATGTATTTTTAATCTCTTCTGCCATTTAATCCTCGCTGGGCAAATTGTGGCAGTGCCTGTGAGGGTGGGGAGGCCCTGGCACAGATTCCCAGAGCAGCTGTGGCTGCCCCTGGATCCCTGGGAGTGTCCAAGGCCAGGCTGGATCACCCTGGGATGGTGGAAGATGTCCCTGCCATGCCAGGGGTGGAATGGGATGAGTTTTTAGGTCCGTTCCAACCATAACCACAATTTTCTGTGTATTACTGAACAAGGAAATTTCAACCTGTTGCTTTCACTCTTTCAAAAACCCACTGGAAGGTGAAGAGGCAGATTTGGGCAATCCCAAAGCAGCTCAGCTTTCCAAAGCAGGGGAGTTGTGCTGCACTGATCCCATGAGGGGCTGAAGGTGTTGGAATCCACTTGGACTCGGGAGTAAATGCGCTCCCAGCTGGTGCCTCAGGCTGTTCTGAAGAGCTGCTCGTGTCTGCAGCAGCAGCTGCTCGTGGGCCAGGGCTGACATTTCAATGTTCCCTGCACACCAGGGTTGTGCTGAGAGGTGCTCGTGGCACTCCCACAAGTGGATTAAGGACATCCAGTGTTAATGGAACTCAAATTCCCAAGGGAAGAGACAGCCTAACCTCCTTTTTTTAATTAGGCATCTAATCCTTTTTAAACCACCCACATCACGGTATGTTTCTATTTCCATGGCCTGTCCTGCGATGTCACAGAGAAATGACAGATTTATTGTGAGTAGCACATCTACGTAATCTTTTCTAACCAAGTGATGGATGTAATATTAATAAATGTCATTGTTTTATAAAGCAGAAACCATGTGAAGTTGCCACCAGCCCCCTGCTCAAGTCTACAGCTTGCTTGCAATTACCAGTACTGCTGTATGTATTTTTAAACAAGCTATAATACTGTGATGATGCTGTAAACTTACCTCTGTAGGCAAAAAATGTTCTATTTCAAAATGTCAGGATGAAGGATGTAAATGTGCTGAAAGTGCTATCAACAACAAAAAGAATTTTCACGGAATATTCTAAAAGATTCTGTTACATGCTACAAATCTATTTTACAAGGGTATTTATGGATCATACAGCCTAGTCTGTGAGAACAGTACTATTTTATTACAGAATAAATAAATGAATAAATAAGCAGTGAATATCCATGCCCACTGGAAAATGTTTGGGTTTTGGGTTTTTTTTTAAGTATCTGATCAATTCTTTAGGTAATCTGGAAGATGGAGGACCCTGACAGAAGGAATCCGCTCCCCCTCATCTCCCATCCACATCCTGCTGTTGTCAGTGCTGCCAAAGATCTTCAAAATCGGTTGTGGAGAAAAAAAATAAAAAGGATAATTAGTTGCATGAAAACAATGCAGATGTGGTGTTTTTAGGATTGATATCAGTTTTGCCATCATTTAAACCCAGAGCAGTCAGGAAAGCAGCCCTGGGGCAGGCAGGGCTGATCTGCACACACCCAGTGCCTTCCTCAGGGGCACAATCAAAAGTCACTCTCTGGAAATCACATCCAGTGGTAATAAAATTACAGCTTGAAGAATGCAAGGGGATTGAAAAACGCTTCAAGAACGTGGAGCTGGGAGCACTGCAGCTCTTGCTGGAGGATATGTGGATGGTCTGAGGGGCCTGCACTCAGCTCAGGGTTTTATTGAGAGCTGGGTGCTGGGGCAGCTCCAGTTCCACAGGGGAACACGAGCCTTTCCATCAGCAAAACCCTGTCCTTGGTGCCACCAGCTGAAAACTTTTATCAAGTTCCCAATATGAATAAATGGGTTCAGCTCCTCTTCTTGGAACTTCATCAAATTAGCTGTGGTAAAAAATAAAACTAAAAAAAATACCTGAGTCCCACCACACCCCAAGCCCCTGAGGGGAATTTCTGAGGAGGCACTGAGGGACCCCAGGGGAGTCAGGAGCATTTCAGATTTTTGTGTAACTTCAGGGAAGAGATCCAGGATTAATGGAAGGAGGCCACAAAGATGTCCCAAGGGCTGGAGCTCCTCTCCTGTGAGGAAAAACTGAGAGTTGGGAATGTTCAGCTGGAGAAGGGAAGGCTCCAGGGACACATTCCTGTACCTGAAGGGGGCCTGCAGGAAAGACGGGGCACAGCTCTCAGCAGCCCCTGTGCCCTCAGGACAAGGGAGAAAGGTTTTACCTGCAGGAGGCTTGCTTTAGATCAGATACCAGAAGGTTTTTACACTGAGGGTGGAATAGCATTCCCAGAGAAGCTGTGGCTGCCCCTGGATCCCTGAAGGTGTCCAAGGCCAGGCTGGATCACCCTGGAACAGTGGAAGGTGTTCCTGCCACGGGAGGGTGGGTTAGGTGGCCTTTGGAAGGTCTCTTCCAACTCAAACTCTTCTACGATCCTACACTGGACCAGTGGGAGCACAACAGATTTCCTCAGTAGCTGGGAATCCAAATTCAAGTATCCCAGAGCCATGGAACGGTTTGGGTGGGAAGGGAGCCTAAAGCTCACCCAGAGCCACCCCTTGGCACAGGCAGGGCCACCTTCCACCACAACAGGTCACTTGTGAGTGTTTAGCTCTGCTACCAGCTCACACCCAGGGAAGTCAATGACACTAAAACTTCGTTCCCACTCCGAGCTGGGCTAGCAGCCTGTTGGGATTGAGATGAAGACCTTCCTGGAGATAAAATTCCCAGAGCCTAAGAGATGGATGGAAAGGAGCCTAAGGGATGAGGGAGCCTGGACTGCAGGGTGGTTTTTATAAAGCTAGAGCAAATGGAAGGGAAAGTTACAGGGCTGCAGTCCATGGGAAACTGATTTTAATGATAATTTGAGGAATATAAGTTTCTCCAAAGGGTCAGTTATAAAATCCAACATCCCAAAAGTGGGTATCAGCATACACAGAGCATGAAACAAGTGAGATGGGAGAAACCTTCTCTGTTAGCACAGAGTTCAGAGCAATGAACCCCACCACATCAGCAACCATCCAGAAGATTAAATCATGCAGCTCTGGGTGCCATGAAAGCCACAGAGGCAAAGCTGCAGAGCACTTTGATGAGGCGGATTGATTTGTTTCACAGCCATAGCTGCTTTTCCCAAGGAATCCCTCTTGAGCCACCCTGCTCCTTTTATGCCCCAGCAAGCACAAAGCAGGCAGCAGATGAGTCAATTCCTTGACCAGAGCTTTGAGGTTTCTTTGGATCAAAAGAAAAATCTGCTGCTGGAGGGAGAAGCTCCTGGAAGAGGAAAAAGGAAGATACATCATCCACCCTCTTTCCCACATCCTCCCTGCCACAGTTTTGGATCTCCAGCCTCAAAACCTGCAGGATTAGGAAATAAATTATTTAAGGACTCAGATCATTCATTCCATTGCATATCTCTAAGAGCTGCTAAAGAAAAACACTCAGATCTCAGAGTCATTGCTGATAAAAGAATGAAACAACTGTAGTGAGCAGGAGGAAAATGCATTCAACAGCCATCAGCAAAATCTGCTTTGATTTTCCTGAGGAGTTACCTGAGTTCTGTTTGTAACATTTATGCAAACAAACGAGCTGTGCAGGCACTGTGTGTGAGTAGGATGCTGTTCCACAGACAAATACTGTCAGACACATAACCCAAATAACTCGCAGTTCAGGGTTTACAGAAAGGCTTGACAGCAGCTGCAAAGAAATTTCAGTAGCTCTAGAAAGCTTCTGTGTTCTGAAAACAAAAATATCAACATGTGCATGGAAGTCACTTTTTGTGGGCCTGCAAGGGCTGAAATCTGTGCTACAAAAAGACATTTTCAAAGGCTTCAGTTCCTGATCCCCTCCTGTGCACCTGACAGCCCTTCCAAGGCCCCACCTGAAATTCTGGGTGCCTTTCCCAGTGTTTGCAGAGACTTCCAAAGGCTCAGGGAACCAGGGAGTGCAGACCAGTAAGTGAGGAGCAGAGGTGGGGTATCCATGAAAAGATTGGAAGGCAGGAGATTTAAGGGATTTAAACATTTCTAAGGATTCCAGAGCAACAGGAAGGAACAAGCAGAGTTTCTTCATTATCCAGGTGTTCTGCAGGGACAATTCAAAAGATGTTTTTAGGGGAATATTTTTGATGGACTATTAAGGCTGTTGGCAAGGTCAACCAGTACTGAGTAACTCAGGGCTGGCCTGGGCTCCCACCCGGGGCTGGACATACTCGGGATCCACGCCCAGGGAAATCACTCAGAGCAGATTTTTAAGCAGCAAAAGGCAGAACTTTGCTAACACTTCTGTTTATATCCCAGCATTTCCCTCCAGGTTTTCCACTGGATTTTGGGAAATGAGAACAGGAGGCTAAACAGCCCTCACAGACTCTGATAAACAATACAGAGCACGAGGAGGAAACAACCACATGAAATACAAACCTCACTGCAGCAGTGAGAGTTCTTGTCCCAAAATGGTGAAGAAAATGCAACAGGGGCATTTAATCCTCTGCTTTGGCACAAAAATACAGTGTGGGTTCATAGATAGGGATATTCACAAGATTTCCACAGAGATGTGAATGCAGAGAAACCAGGACATGGGAGCTGAGGAGAGTCAGGCCATGGCTGGAGCAAGGGGCTGAGCCCCTGCTGTCAGCTCTGATCACAGTGGGGCTGCAGAGGTGCCCACAGTGCAGCCCCAGGCTTTGGAGGCTGCAGTGAGGATGGTTGCACTGTCTAAGCCAAAGATTCCCAGCACAATTCCATTTTATCTGGATGCGTACTGAACCCCAGATCCAGCCCTTGAACAATAGTGACTTCATAATCTTGAAAAATTACAACAAATTTCCAAGTATTTTCTTATCATTCTCATTCCAGTTTTAATCTGTTGTTTTTTTCTCTCAATCCTATATAGATTTCATGATTAATTTATTATCATTTCTCATCCCATTGGCATCCCCAGTCCTGCTGATTAATTTCTGTTACAGCCTCATTATTTCCCTTCTATAAATACTGCATTTCATTTTACTGCTTTCTACAGTTAACTTTGCTTTCTGTCCTCCACCTGGGGCTCTCACTTTCAATTTACCATGAGACAGTGGGCAAAGGCTGAGCTGAAATGCAGTAATTACACCTCCCTGCCCTGGCAAACGGAATCATTTATTTTCCTTATGGATGGAAGCAGCTGGGAGCTGCTCTGCAATCCCACAGCAATCCCACAAAAAACAATACTTCTGGCTTGCCAGATTAATAATGGAAACTGTTGGCTTCTGGAATTTGAGAAACCTATGGAGATGGATTACAATATATTGCAACATTTGCATTGAGGCAGGAGAAAGGGTTGACTCACACCCCAGCCAGGCAGATCTGGTTCCACCTGCAGGAATATTAAAGCAGCACCCAATCCATCACTGCCAGAGCAGCTCAGATCCAAAATCACTGGAATTCTGGAGGTGACTGCCCACAGGAGGCTCTCCCAGTTCTTCACCCACTGGTGTTATGGTTAACTCAGGCTTTCCATTTCCTTCAGCCTTTGCCACAAATCCCTGGGATCCTCTGAAGGTTTGGGAAGGCTTCTGAGTGCTTCTCCTAGAAGTGTGAGCATGTCCTGAAACAGAAAGGAAACATGGAATTATTCAGGATTGTATTCCTGCCATTTCTCATGGCCTGTATCACACACCCAAGTCCCTCAAACCCAGCCAGGTGGGCAGCACTCACCCACACAATTTGGAGGGTTTGAAAGGATTCTGTTTAAAAACCTTGTCCAGCAGCATGCCCCAAAAAGCAGGATTCTTCCCTAAGGAGGGACAGGGAAAAGCAGCTGGCCTTGCAGGGAAGCAGGGGGGAAAAGTGGGAAAAAGTGGAGCCTCACCTGAGACTGAAGCTCTTAAATCTTAGATGTGGAGTGAGGAAGAGTCAGACTCTGGAGACTGGAATTATTAGGGAAGAAAGGAATGTGTGGTACAGCACGAACTCCACCCTGCTCAGTAACAGGGGAAGAGACCTGGGAGCTGCAGGGAGGCTCCTGCTTCAGTCTGACCCCCTCCCAGGGAGGCAGAGAGGAGCTCTTCCTTCAGGAACAGCCTCCTGAAGAACAGCCACAGGAGACCCGAGGAAGTCTGCACATTTCAGTGCTCACCCAGCTGCTCCAGAGGCATTTCCTACCAACAAGGCTTCAGTCTTTGGGCCACTGGCACAGAGACAGGAATTCCAAGAAGAAATCTCAGAGTATCCCAAGGGCTCAGCCTCCATCACACATTGCAGTGTGCTGTTCCAAGATTCCCAAGGCAAAGGACGAGCAAGGAAGCCCAGGATGGGCAGTTACCTCCTATCACATAATTTATTTGCCATTTCAGCTTGGACAGCCCAGCAGAAAACAAACTGGGGAGACATAACCAAAAGGGACACAAAACCAATTCCAGGACATCCTGGGAATGACCTTCAGCTCCATAAATCAGGCAGCTCAAATAACTTGAGGAGAATGCTGGTCCCAAGCATTTTATTAATGATAGGGACCCAAATTCTATTTTGGTTTGCACTTATCACACTGCCATATATCAGGGGGAATCTGAATTCCAGATTCTTTCAGTACAGCACCTATAAAATGTTGCATGAATGTTTTGCAACAAGATTTGCTTACTCTGGAGTAAAACTGTTCTTCCAGTTTCTCCTGGATTAAAGCACCTTCCAGCAGAGTCTTTTTTTGCCTGAGAAAGGCAACCTTGGCCAGCTCTGCTTTCTTCTGCAGGCAGTCAGGACATGTTGAAGCCTCGTGGATTTCAGCTTCTGTCACCTGGAAGAGGAAACTTTGATGCCATGAGCAACGTCTGGCCTGCCAACTTTGAGAACAATTAATAAAAATACACAGAGGAACTGTCTAAAGACAAAAAATGGCTTTTTGGGCAGTGGTAAAATAATTCAGAGTCACAGTTCCATTATCTATAACTGATCCTGCGCTGACTGTGTGCAAGACCTTCAACACCAAGCAGAGGGGTTATGATTATAAATTACATTTATACATTTTATAAAATTAAGAGGCAAATAAACTTTGGAGCAATTAGTTCAAACAGGCAGCTCTGAGCCAGAATCCAGCCCAGACTCTGCAGCTGTCTGTAAGATAACCAGTGCTACTCAGTGATTCCCAGGTTAGTTTATCCACCATAAAATCTTAAGCCTATTTAACAGCATTACACAAATCCCAGGGTTTGTGCTTTTATGAAATATCAATGGTTTTATCTGATTTAATTGACTCAGATTCCATCTGGCTCCATAAACACATTAAATTGCTACAGAAGCAGGGGAATCAACCCAGGAAAGTCCCATCCCAAGCCCCTCTGTCCCCTTTTACCTGACTTCTCTGGATAAAAATGTTGTTGTGTGGAGCTACAGACAGAACCAAGCAGAAGAGCAGATCAAGTTAGTTTTCTTAGGGAAGGTATTCCCACAATGTAAGATAAATAAAGAGGAAATAAAAATTCCACAAAATTTGCAAGGTGGATAAACATGAACAGAAATTAAAAAAGCAGATGGCTGAAATGTCAAAATCGTTTCAAAAGACAGGAAGCCTGAAATCATTACCACACCAGAACTGACTTTAAAGTGTTATTTTTGGGTGCAGGGCTGAGGGGTGGAGCTGGGGCATAAAACCCATCCTGTGGTGGGAAACAACCTCTGGGCTGGCGACAAAAAAAGATATTTGCATTGGGTAAAGATGAGACAGAGGCTTCCTAACCAGGGACTGAGGTCAGCAAGATTTTTTATTGGAACTGCTTTTATCAATATTATCTAAAGCCTATGAAAGCTGGGAGCACAGGGAGGTTTTGTCTTTGGAATTCTTCAAATCATGGAGTCACAAAGACTTCACAACAAATAATATGCAGAATAATTTGATACATAAATGTGGCAAACACAACCAGAAATAAAAGGCTTTTTCCTTCAGCTGATCCAGGGCCTCTTGTAAAATAAATTATGATCCCAGCCTTGTTCAATCACACAAATCAGGATTTTATCACCAGGCAACAGTTGTACAGCAATGTCTAAGAAATGAGAAGGATAAATCTTGGGATATCAACCCAAAACCTCTTCCAGAGGCCCGAGCCTGGCATCAGTAAGGTCTGCCTGACTTGATCCTGATATTATGGCTTTCTTCCCCAGTGGTTCTCCCAGAATTTAGGGAAAATCTCCCTTTCTCTCCCTCAGTACCTGTTTCACAGCCTCCCTGGTGTTTTCTAGCAGGATCCTGTTCATCAGCTGGGCAGGAACAGCAGAGGAATCTCCTGTCTCAGTTTGCCCTGCTGGGACTGCCCACTGCAGCTTCCTGCCCTTCTGTGCCTGCTCCTGCTGCATCCCGCTGATCCTCCTGCTGCAGAAAGACCTCAGAGCATCCAGTTCTCCAGGGGATAACTCAGGAATTCCTGCCAGCCATAAATCAACAGGACAAGAGCATCAATGGCTGTGTCAGGGAAAGAGGAATTGCTGCTCTTTATCTGTGTGACCTCGTGTTACCCAAGGAAAACCCAAACCCAGGGTCAGGCCCTGCCTGCAGCCACAACAGAGCAGAATTTAAACACAAATGGGGATGGGAGCAGTAGGAACTTGCACAATAAATGGCTCTAAAACAGGCTCCAGAATCAGAATTTAAACACAAATGGGGATGGGAGCTGCAGGAACTTGCACAATAAGTGGCTCTAAAACAGGCTCCAAAGATGGGAGGAAATAAAAAGACAAAAGGTTAATGGCACAGGATAAATAGATTAGCAAAGCAAGCAGATAAACACTATGACATTAAATAAACTGGCTGTCAATAATACAGATTTAGCATCTCACTACCTGAAACTACCACTTGCTAAACCCAAATTAATTAATATTTCAAGAGAGCTCTTCATCAATAACTCTAAGGAGCAATTTGTAAGAAAATTTAGAGGCAGCGTCTTCTGAAGTCACTCTGGAATAATAAATTCCACAAACTCCAATAAATTCCACAAACTACAGAAAGGCAATTTTTTGGAGGAAATGCAATTAGAAAACACTTTTCTTCTAAAGCTTCAACAATCATTTCCTAAATTCTTTTTAAGATCGTATTTAAAAAATATCATTCCCTCTTTCATCCTCTCTTATCCTTCCCAGTGGCATGTAAAAATAAATAAAATAGATATCAGACTTCAGCAAGGGGGTTAGGATGGATTTACAGCTTCATTCAGGGCTTTTGGGGAGATTTTCCAGCGACTTAGAGCACAATCAGGGCAGTATTTCATGGACATCAGCATGGGACGGGGCTGGGTGAGGCGGAGACACCACAGCTCTTGAGGTTTCCATGCCCAGGTTTCCCCCAAAGTCAGGCAGGTGCTGACTCCAAAGTGTGGCCAGTTTAACTCCAAGGATTCACTCCCAAATTCCTGCTGGGAGGTTGGATTATACCATTGAAACAACCCCTCCACATTCTGTTTTTCAGGCTTAAATTCAATTTCCAGACAGGCACTTGGCCTTCCAGTCCCACAACACAAATCTTCAAAGTACTGAGCAATAGGAATATAAAACTTCCCCTAAATTCCCCAGGATTTATTTAGTCCCGAGTGCACAAGACACAGTTGTGGAATTCTGCAGCGAAATTGAGCATCTCCTCAGAAATCCAATGGATAAGGGAATCCACAATTAAAACTAAGCAAGGCAGGAATTTTGCGGCTTCATGGACAACATGGAAAATATGTTTAAGTGCAATTACCACAGTCACAGTGCAATCTACTCCTCCTAAGAAGACGAGGTATCAAAATGATTAAAAGCAAGGACATGGTGACAATTTATAGTCAGATGAATAAGAATTAGCAATGCCTTCAAATGAAATCTAATTTAAAAAAATTCTGAGGGAGCATCATAAATATCTGAGTGGGAACCACCATTTCAGTCATCAGGTGATTTTCCTTACAAGAATTGTGTAAAAAAGTGGAAATCATGTGCCACTACTGGGTTTAATCACACTAATAAAGTATTCCTGGCAGGTTCATTTATGCTGAACATAGAATGAATAAAAAGATTGAAAAGTTACCATTGAGAGGGGAGAAAAAACCCAGAACAAAAGCATTTGAGTACTCAAAGGGAGAAGTAAAACACATCAGGTCCACTGAGCATTCAGTGACAGTTTAATACCAGTCTGAATAATTCACTTAAGGTTCTTCTGACATCCACAAGTGCAATTTTATTAAGAACTGGTTTCTAGTAATGCATAAATCCTGTGCTGCCACGCACCCACCCATCTGCTCATCTGCACCTCCAGACTTCAGAAGAAACACTGGCAAAGGGAACAGCAATTTTTAAACCTCACTGCACGACTCAGTGCTGGAGTTACCTCTTCATATTAACTCATGTTTAACAGGAATTTCAGAAGGAATATAAATTAGGGATTAAGGACCAGATTTTTACTGAGACAAACCCAAAAAACAGTGAGAAAAGCGTCTTTTAACTGAAGTATTTACACACTCAGATTTCCCCAGGCGTGGGAGGCTCACCAGCCCAGGGGATCTCAGCCCTTGCTTTGGGGCTGCGCTTTAGTCCGTGTCTCTCACAGATTCCCTCTTTTCCATGTGTGCTCCAGACAGGCTGGAACGCTCCTGCACCTGTGGTGGCAGACCTAAGGTCAGTGCAGGGAATCCCTGCCAGTGCCAAAAACTGCTCCACAAGGACATTTTCCTGCTGTTTGCCTGCTCCAAAGCCAGTGTTCCCTCTCTCCACTGGAGAGGAGCAAGGCAGAGCAGGCGACAGGAGCAGCACAGTGACACCAGCACAGCATCGACCCGAGCCACGTCTCACCCAGCAGGAAGGCCACAAAACGTGGAATATTTAGGAGGTAAAGCCCCACAAAGTGCACCAGGAAGTTGCTGTGATTCCAGCAGCCCAGGAGAGATAAGCTAATCCCCATGTCTGCATCCCAAATCCTGCTGAGGGGGCTGGAACTCAGTGACCTCTGTAGGTTTTGGCATCTGTAAAACTCCAGCCTTAAGTGTGACATTTGAAATCCAGGACGAGGGCGTAAAAGAAGAAAATCTTTATGAGTTTCCTTTTCCTCTGATGTCTAACTTTGATTTAATAGGAAAACTGGCAGGCATTTTGTTGTTATTATTCCCTACTAATACTCTATTTTAAAGAAGATAAAAAGTAAAAAGTGGTAACTGTGAAAGGCAATAATCAATAACTGCTCTTCAGAGAGGTCTTACCTCTGCAGCTCCAGATAACATCTTCATAATGACCTAAATTGGTTTTACAGTTCAGATGAACACGCTGAAGCCTGACCAGCAAAGAGCATAAGGAAGACCCCTGCAGATAACACAGAACTGAGACAACTAGGCTGAAATGTCAGGCTGTTCATCACAAATAGGAATTTAAAATGAGTAAAACTCCTCCAGCACAGTGAATCATCCTAGAGTCACACAACCACCGGGGTTGGAAGGACCTTAAATCCCAGTGCCACCCTGGGACACCTCCCAGTGTCCCAGGCTGCTCCAAGCCCTGTCCAGGCTGGCCTTGGGCACTGCCAGGGATCCACGGGCAGCCACAGTGGATCTGTGCCAGGGGCTCATCCCCTCCAGGGAACAATTACAGCAATAGTGCAGTGGTAACAGTGCAGGAAAATAATCAGGCAAAGCATTTAATGGACATACATTACAAAAGTGGAGAGGCAACTTGTGAGCACAGCACCAGCCAGGGGGTTAAAGAGCCCCACCTGAATTTTCAGATACATCCAAGCTGAAGAATTGCAGTTTCCTGAGGACATTTTAAAGATGACTAACATGGAGCAATCTCTGTGAAACTGAGAATTTAAAGTCGTGTTGTGATGCATTTGCCTAATAACAGCTCGTGCTACCACACCGGGGTAGAGGGACAAAGACAACTCTGATGAAAATTTCTCACTTCTCCTGAGACCAGCGTGTTTTTTTTCTCTTTTCAGCCCACAAAGAAAAGCATGAAAAATAAAAATGATGTAAGATGAGAAGGCAAGTCTTGAGGCAAAAAAGCAAACCCTAATTCAGAGCACCTGTGTGCTCAGTGCACACAATTCACTGAGCTGAGCATTCTGAGGGGACTCACTGTGCAGCAATCCACTTCTAGGGGAGCTCATCTACTGCATTAAAAAAAACATCTCCAAGCTGCTAAAACAATACGAGATCTGGGGGCTACCAAGTGCTGAAGGGTTACATCCAAGAGAAGCATTTAGAGATATCAGAAGATAAAAGTTGCTGTGCTTATTTATGGTAGTAATCTGCAATAAAAAAAATGCAGTGCATGGCAAATTATGATTGATTTGGGGATTTCATGGCTGGGTACTGTGTTTGCATCAAAGAAAAGCACAAACCATATTTTGTGCTCTTCACATGGATCACTGGAAGCACCAATGTACCTGAGGCTGCTACAGGGACAAGTGACAGGACAAGCAAAGACAAACCAGCCCTGCATCCATCAGCCCAAGGTCACGGAACACAACTTGCTGCTCCAGCCTCAGTGACCACTCTGCCTCCCCCTGCCATCAACATCCATCAGCCAAAGGCAGAGCATTCCCTGGTGCAGGAGTACAAGGAGCTGCAAGTGACTCTAGGAATAAAATCCCCTGAGTGCAACTTTCAAGGAAAAACCCTGTGGAGATGGAAAACATCCTCAGCCTTCAGCTGTGGTTCATCATTCATGCAGTGCCTCTGAACTCATCAGGTCCCTCTCACTGCCTCCAGGAATCAGTCACAGGACTTGGATGTATTTTAGGAAGACTCTCCTGGAGGAGCAGGCCAGGAGAAGCCTCCCTGCTGCAGATAAGCTGCTCCACACCAGCTGCCTTCCCTGGGCTGCAGGAACAGAGAAATGCAGGAGATGAGTCAGGAGCCCCAGCATTGACTCAGCGCTGGAGAAGGGGCTCTGCAGTTCCGAACGGCCTGGAAGTGACCCAAGGTGCTGCTTCTTCAGGATGGATGGGTGCTTTGAGGATGCTGCTACACAAAGCCCATGCCATGAAGCACCCAGGCAGGAGGATCTCCTGGTTGATCAGTCTTACAATGACCCACAAACCTCCAGGTTTGCTCACTTCCCATCAACGTGCAGATTGAGGAAGATTCCCCATCTGCTCCCATTATTTTTTGCTCAATTACAGCTTTCTTGCTCTTTTCTCTTAATTAAAAATAGCACCTCTGACCCACTTTTTGACAGACTTTAGCAGGGCTTGCATCCCACCATCTGCTCTCACAGCTCCTTGCATAACCAGTACATGGAAATGGATCCTTCCTTCCTCCTTCCCCTTCTCCTCCTCCTCCTCCTCCCTACAGTCCATCATTATTTGGGTAAAGCTGCTCCATTGTTCCTGCCAAAATTAGTGCCCTACTGCCTCCCTCAGCTTGGGAAAGGAACTAAAACAGGGCAAACAAATAATTCAATTATCAATACTGTTGATTAACAAGGGGGGAAAACCATTTCACACAATCAATTCTGAAGTCGTGTTTATTTTGGAAGGAAAAATGCCCAAATTTCCTACTACCTCTACAACTGGAAAGAGAAAACCTGAATTAAATTAAACCATTAAATGAAACAATTAAATGCCAAATGTGGGGACATATTTAATGTACTTTTCCAGGTTTGGTGGTAATGCATCACCAGGATAATGTCACTCCATGGGGGGAGCATCAAAGCCATGTGTGATATGGGAGACAAACTGCTCTCCAAGAAAGCAGAAAAGAGAAACTTTGTACTTAATTATTTGTCTATGTCTACCTAAGGCAGGCTAATCAGCCATCTGAATTTAATAGCCTGTGTATAAAATTTAAGTCAAGTTTACACCTCCTTCCAAAAGAAGCAATTAGAACCATTGCTGAAGTTACCAAACTCACCAGCAGGAGTTCTGATGACTGATCTGTCTGACCTAGTCCCAGTGTCTTTATTTTTCACATCAATCCATTTTCCCAAGGCATCAATCCATTTTCCTATGGCAGCTCTTCCCACAGATGAATCCACTGCTTCAGACTCCTCCTCTGCAAGGAAAAAGGCAACTTTGAACACACATTGTGAGGAAAGCAAAGTGGGAGGGAAATAATCCTCCACTTGAATGTGCCAGTTTTCCCTGCTGAGGGAGGAGAAACCCTGAGCCACAACAATACCGAGATGAGGCCAGAGATTTCAGCTTCTGCTTTATCCCTCAGCTGATGCAGCTTTAAGGTCCTACCCAGCCCTCTCCAGTATTTCAAATCCTGGCACTATCGCATGGAAAAAATTGTTCTATGGCCCAGCTACTTTGCATACATAGTAAAAAGCAGCTTGGAGAATTGTTTTTTAAGGTGCCAACAGAATTTCAGCATCACAAGATTATTAGGGAATGATTTCCATGGCCAAGTTCTTCCCATGGAGCTGCCTGAAGCATGGATCTGGTCAGCAATTTGCACAGCAAGGACACTGCATGCAATTTTCACATTTATTTCTGCTGATTCAAGCCACTGCACTTCTTGAACCTGTGAAACACAGGGCTCAAGCAGGGAGAGCTCAGCATACCTGCAGGACTTTGGCCTGCGAATGATGATGAGCTTTCCAATGCCTCTGACACAGCTGCGTCCTCCAAATCCTCTGTGGAACACCAGGATCCAGGAGCTCCGCTCTGCTCCTCCTCGCTGAAGGACTCAAAAGTGTCTCCTGAATAGTCCAAAGCAGAGCTGCTGTGACTCTGGCTCAACCCCAGCCCCTTCCCCTGGCTCCCGGAGCTCTCTGCTGGGGCAGTGGCCATGGGGCATTGGCCATGGGGCAGCACTGCAAATAAAAACAAAAACAAAGTTAGTTTCACAGGATTACTTACAGCAACACTGGGATATACATTGGGCTGTTACAGTCACACCACACCAGATTTAACCACCACAACAGGCGGGTAAAATCACAACTCAGTTGTGATCAAACCAAAGCACAGATTAGAGCAGCACCTTCAGATCCACAGGGTAAATGTACAGTACCAATTAGCACTGAACTTAGCTGTGAAATCTGAGCAGCATTCCTTTCAAATCTGCAGTGGATTACAGTAATGCCTGGATAAAATTCTTCATTAAAAAAAATTAAATGCACATTTTCCCCTTTCTAGTATCTAAAAGGAACTTACAGGAAAGATGAGGTAAGACTATTTACAACAGCAGCCAGAGATCGAACAAGGAGTAATGAGTTGAAAGGGAGAGTATGGTTAGATGAGACAGTGGGAAAAAACCTCCCACAGTCCCAGGCTGCTCCAAGCCCCAGTGTCCAGCCTGGCCTTGGGCACTGCCAGGGATCCAGGGGCAGCCACAGCTGCTCTGGGCACCCTGTGCCAGGGCCTGCCCACCCTGCCAGGGAACAATTCCTGCCCAATCTCCCACCCAGCCCTGCCCTCTGGCACTGGGAGCCATTCCCTGGGTCCTGTCTCTCCATCCCTTGTCCCCAGTCCCTCTCCAGCTCTCCTGGAGCCCCTTTCGGCCCTGGCAGGGGCTCTGAGGGCTCCAGCCCCGGGGCAGCCCCGCGGCCTCCCCTGGCCCCGCTCCGGCAGCTCCGAGCCCGGGGATCCCCGCAGCCAGGGCCGTGTCCGCCCCTCACGGGCTGCGGGAGCTGCTCTGCCCTCCCCTCCCGCCTCCCGGCCCTCAGGGACGGGCTCTAGGCTCGGCTTTTCCCTCCTGTCAGCCGCTGGTACTCGCCCCTTACCCCGGCCNGCCGTGCCCCCACCGAGCCCCGGCCGTGCCCGCACCGAGCTCCGCACCGAGTCCCGCACCGAGCCCCGGCCGTGCCCGCACCGAGCCCCGCACTGAACCCCGGCCGTGCCCCCACCGAGCCCCGGCCGTGCCCGCACCGAGCTCCGCACCGAGTCCCGCACCGAGCCCCGCACCGAGCCCCAGTGCCAGTGCCCCTCCCTGGAAGAGGACACCGAGGAGCTGGAGCGTGCCCAGGATTTGCGAAACGCTGGAAGGGATGTGTGAGAAGGGCTGAGGGAGTAAAACACCGCTCCAGGGTTGGCCGGAGGTGTGACCCCGGCTTCTGTTAAAAACATCGCATGCTGCAGGTCAGCTACAGCTCTGCTTTGCCGTAAGGACGGAAAAGCCAAGAGAAACACCGGGGGGGGGGGGTTAAATTACTCCTTTTTTTAACCTTTAGGATAGTGTATTACATCCAAGAAGATGAATGCAGATGGCCTTGGATGTGACACTTCGTGGAAATAAGATGCAAAAAGTATTCCAGGGCATGAAACCTTCCCATATTTCCAGGTACAATTTCCATAGGTTACATCATGATAAAAGCAACTCTTCTGTATCCTGGGATCTTGTTTTAAAATTGCTATTTCAGGTTAGGTAATATCAGTTTTATTTTTTGTTTCAGTGAAATCTTTTTTGGCAAGAAAAGCTGATTCTTCAGTCCTGGGATGCAGAGTGTATTGTCTATAACTGGGATTTTATCCTCATGCTGAGTTTGGACTGCCTGGCCAAAGGACAGAGATTTTGTCTTCTCTCACATTTGATGAAGTGCAGCAAATGTGATCTTGTGTCTCCTGGAACAGAGAACTCTGTGCTGATCTCTACATTTACTATAAAGGATTGGCCAGCATGAGATGGATGCAGGAGAGTAATAAATGCATTGATGCAGTGGAGTGTAAAGCAAAGTGGAATAAACAGCTCTGCCTACACATTGTTCAAGTTTTAAGATTCAGTTGTTTGCTGAGTGGGCTGCTCAGGGCTGGCCCTTTTCTTTTAGTTTGCTGCAGGAAATGAAAATAATTTATGTGGGATAAACATTTCTTTTACCTTTTCTGCCCATACAAATGAGAGCAGTGATCAGAGGGGTGTGTGAGTGGAAGGGCAATTATCCCCGTGCAGGAGGTGGGAGTCAGCTCAGTGCCAGGAGCTCATGGAGGCAGGAATCTGGAATTATGGATTTGAGGAATTCTGTACAGTTTAGATCAGCCCAACCTGCCTGGTGTCCTAAACCTCTCCAGCCCAGAGGTTTACCTTGCATTGGCTGCTCTGAGGCCTTTTCCTTCTCAAGAAGGTAATGTGGCAGCCAGGCTGAGGGAGATCAGGATCTGGAAGGATCTAGAAAAGAAAGTGAGAGGTTTCATGCTGTGGGTTATAAACCATGGGGAAACAGAGCTGGGAGAAACATTACCTTTTCTTTAAAATTCTAATCAACATGCACAGAGAATAACACAGAATAACTGAGAATAACCCAGATCCCTACAGCTCCCACTAAATGCTTTGATTATTTATCATTGCCCATTTTTTATGGAAACAGTTGACATTAGATTATTAGTGACCTGGGTGGTATTTGATTTTTTTTTCCCCTGGAGCTTTAAGACTTTGTAGTTTCCTGTTCTGGGTCCTTTTTAAAATTCATTTTAGAGCATGAAAAATATATTGTTCCGTCAAGTTTATTTCTCTGACATTTATTCAGTACAGAGTGTGATCCTAATATTAAAGGTTTTTTGATTTGAAGCCCACAATACAGACAAGGCTTTTCAGTGGTCTTCCCTAAAACAGGACATTTCATCACTGCCTGGGAAGTTAATATGTTGGAACGGCATAATTATTTGAAGGAGTATTTGTTTTTCAGGGTTTTGTGGGTGATATTAGATGGCTCAGCGCAGTTGTGTCACAAGGTATTAAGGTTTCTGCCTGCTAAAGTCATAGAGCTGGGCGTATATAGAGCCATAAATAATATTGTGTGAGAGCCAGTGACAGACTCTGACTCCAGCTCAACTCTTAATCACATGTTATATTAAATTTAAACATGATTGTTGAATTCCTTGCTGTGGGCAAATGCTTTTTGATGTCTCCTTCTATTCAAGTTGTAATATCCTTTTTAGCCCGTGAAACTCACTCTTGGAAGGTGTGTTTCTCAAATAATCAGCCTCTCATTAATGATGCCAGCAGAATTAATTGGGCTGTCACCACGAGGTTGGGTATCCAGTTGGGAATTACAGGGTGAGGCCAGTGGAATTAAGCACATTTTGATTGTGGGGAAAGTTCATGGGGCTCAATAATGAGATGCTCATGGCCATTGTTCTGTAGGAAAGGGCAGTTTCAGGCTGGAACATTTTTTAACTCTGGAAATATGAAGGACAAATGCAAGAACTCTTAGGAAATTTGAAAACATTTGTTGACAATTTAAGATACAGTCAAGGTTTTCCTCTTTATCAGCACTGAAAGTACTGCCAAGGAGCCCCCAGACACCATAAATCATCCGGGAGAGTGGAGAGGCTGCAAAGATTACAAAGCGAATGCTCTGGGGCAGGCAGCACCCTGAGAAGGCATTGCTTAGGGCCTGCTGTATTTAAAATGCTCATTTCAGCTGCCATTACCTCCCATGCCTAATTAGAAAATGGTTTGATTTTTGTCTAAAGTTGCTGGAGACTGGCAGGTGTCCCTGACAGATCAGAGCTCTGCATACAAATGAGTGGTGAACCTGCCCACTGAGTTTCAGACAGGGGAAAAAAAAAATCCATATTTGTAGGCAGCAGTTGTTAATTATGCTCTGGGATCAGTGTAGGAAACATTCCAGTCAGCAAGGCCATGCTCTGCCTGCCTGATTTTCCTTGTGCTTTCAGCTGGGTAAATATCCTTCCTCACCCTGTCCGAAGGAGGTGGGAAAGAGCAAATTTTTGTCTTCCTCCTTTGGTGCCTGTAAACTGCAGATTTCCTAGTGAGTCCTCTCTTCTTACAGGAGCAAAAATTTCAATAACCCGATGGGAAAACATCTGAAAATGCAATGAAGTTCCCATTAGGCAGCATTATCAAATCTCCCTTCACAGGGATAGATATCCATGAGTATGGAAACATTCAAATCCTCACTGGACACTGAATCACAGCTTCCCCAACAGTCTTAATCTTTTGTGTCTGAATAAATCAGTGCTGTTTTACAGCAGCAACCTGGAAAAATCCCCAGATCCTGCTGCTTCCAGGGACACCCAGAGGGGTTGGTTTCTAGCTCAGTTTGGTTTCTTGTCTGCAGGTTTGCATCAGTTCTTTTTACAGAATTATTGTACAGAGTTATTGTAGGTGCTTTAAATAGCTGGGTATTTGAGAGCAGTGTTTTTTCCTTGTTTTTCCCATGAATATTACAGCCTGAACATGACATTAATTCATAGAAAAGAGGAGAATCAGAAACCCATTAGTGAAGGCTTGAGATTTTCTTCTTTTTCTTCTCTCCTTTTATTATTTTTGCTTAATGATTTCCCTGTGGCTCATCCTGCTGAATTCCCGGTGCACTGCTGTGGGCAGAGCTTCCAACGGGATCAGCAAGGGCATCCCATGCTCTTGGCCGATCAATACTGGACTTGTTAATCCGTTTGCTTTGGTAATAGGTTGACTCTTTTGGGAATCTCTCAAGACTGGCTTGAAACCGATGAGTTACTTTGCCAGTTCAGCAAATGCTTTAATTTAGAAATTGCAGCTTTTCTCACTGACTCTGTGTTTAACCTAAACCCACAGAATTTATTTGTTCCTCGGCCAATTTGTTGCAGTATTGAAGTGCCCTACACATGCTGTGCGTCATAATCAGCCAGAGATTTTCTGTTTTCCTTCCCAGTCCTTTGCTGGTGGAGCTTTATTTCTACTGGAGAACTTGGATCTGTTTTGTAGTTCAGAGAACTTTTATAATCTCTTCTGAGTTTAAGCTCATTTCAGAGAAATCTCATGGTCCTGGAGGAAGGAACATCAATATCACTCTGAGCATTTCCCTTCTGGGAAGGAGGTGACTTGTTTCGAGTGATTATATTTTTTGGGAAAGAACTTCTCCCTTCATTTTCTGGGACTGTTTGATAACTCAGAAAATAAACATTCATTTGAAGTTTGGCAACCAGTTTGTGCCACTTTTGTGTGTAGATATTTGAGGACCTCAGTGTCCTAATCTGAGGTAGATCTCCTCAATCAATGTAGCCCCTTTAATCTTAAATAGAGATTTTATTTGTGTACCTGGCAAATTCCTTGGTGCTTTCTGGAACATTCCTCAGGTCTCTGTGCTGAGTAATGCTGCAGCTACTGAGTAAACTTGTCCTTCCCTCTGGTTATAAACAAAAGAACTGTAAAATTGTTAAATCTCAACTCTCATTAATAGAATGGCCCTCAGGTGTCAATTTTGGTCCCAAATTATTTCAGGCTTTTAAGAGTTCCTATTAGACTTACGAGCATGCAGATGCCTAAAATGGCCTTAAAACCCAATTAAGAGTACAAATGGGAGCACAATTTGTACTGACTCATATAATTTTGAAGAACATTTAAAACACTGATTACTCTCCAAAGACAGGGAAAATAAGGATGAGTGCTGGGAAATCAAAGGCATAAAGAGTAAATGGCTCCTGTGAGGTCAGAGTGACAGCCTGGATTCTAATTGGGGCACTTCTTGCTGTGACAGATGCATCTTGTTATTCATTATTAACCTTTGATAATGTAAAATTGTCTAATTGCTTGTGGTATCATTTGGAGTGAATCACCTTTCTCATCTTCAATATGCTAACTTCACAAGTCCTATGCTTTTCCCCCAAGTTTCCTGAGCTCACTGGTGGATATTTATGAAATAATTGTGCTCCATTTGAGTGGCTGAACCACCCACAGTGGGAGAAGATTGACAGGAGGAGGTTGGCAGTGAGTTTGGCAGGCAGGTGGAACGCTGCCATGCCCAGGCCGTTCCCAGGTGTGGGATGAAGGGGATTTCAGAGTGCAGAGCATCCCAGAGCTGTCAGAGCCAGTCGAGGTCTCCTTGTGGGAAGCACAGAGATCCCTCCTCTCTGTTTGAGATGCTTGAGCACAGCTGTGCCCATGATCCTTCTTCCATCTGATATCAAATTGATCTCTGCTGGCAGGGCTGGGAGAGGGAGGGCTCTCCAGAAGGAAAAAGAGGAAATCAAGCCCAGGATTTTTGTGTCTGAGACATTCAGCTGAAGGCTCCTGCTCTGCTTGGGGCCGTGCAGGGGAGCAGAGGCTGATTCCCTCTGACTCCATCCATGGGCATGAGCCAGATTTCCTGAGCTCTGTGTTCCCAGCCTTCCTCTCTGAGAGCTGCCAGCCCAGATCCATGTCCACAGGCGCCCCTGAACCTTCGGGAGCTGTTTATTGAGTTTCTGGGAGTATCAGAAAAGCACTAAACCGCAGACTCGGCTCAGCCCTGGTGTGTACTCTGGAGTAAATCACCCTATCCCATGCCAGGAGACCAAGGCTCCAGCAGAGAAGGAACTTGATGATCTGATTCTAATTAGTTTCTTGATTTAATGGCAGTAATTTTACTTTCATGATGGTTGCCATTGCCCCCGCTAGCAGGGATAATAGACTTGGTTTCCTCAAAGACTCATTTCTGATGCAGCCTCTGTTGAATCTTAAGCAATAACAAGCAGAAGCCCATAGTTACTTCAAAATTATGGGATTTCAGTGGTTAAAAATGTCATGTTCTCTCACCTGAGTTGTTAACTGGGAATTGCCAGCATAAGAAAATGAACAGTCATAAAATTAAAATATAGCTTGGGTTGACTCCATTTCCTTCTAAGATGATCTTTTTGTTTCCTTGCTGATTTAAACACCTGCAAGTTAAAGTCCTCATGAAACTAGAAATGGGCAAATAAAATTTTTAAGAAAATTGAGTAACATGGGATGGGATGTGTTTACACCAGTAGAAAACCAGAATGACTCCCCAGAATATAATTAAAAATAAGGGAAACAAATGGACTGATCTTAATGACCTGATGGGTGAAATGTTATTAAAGTAAAATTCTGTTTTGGTTACCTGAACCAAAAATGCTGTCAAAAATTAAACCTGAGCTGCAGAACTATCAAAACTTGTAGCTTTTATTATTTTATTTGCCGTTTCAACTTGTAAAAATTTCACTCTTCACAGCTGGATTAGAATTGCATGAGGGATCTTCACTTTTCCCCTTCTGTCATTTGCACAATCCACAAATGGATTCAGCTGGGGAAAGTTGTCTGAGGGTTTTGCCTGGTTTGAGCTCCTTGCCAAGCTTTATTCCCTTCGTTAAGGGTAATTCTACATCCCCCTGCCTTTGTCTTGCATTAAATGGAATTTCCCATTATTATTTCTTGCACCTATTTACCTTTCTAAATTCTTCAAACCAAGGAATGCTTACAGCTCTGAGGCCTTGAGCTCTCCAATTCCTCATTCACAGAACACCTACTGACTCCTGTGATAACTCAAAAGCCTCTGCTGGATTGTTCCTGAATTTTGAAAAGCAAAATACATTCACAGTCCTCTCTTAGTTGTGAATAATAATAATGCAGACTCTGATCCACTGCGCACTTATTTATGTGTTAAGGTGTATCCATATGTGTAGTGCCTTGGGAATAGTTTATTAAATAAAAGCCAAATTGATTCAATGTTGCACTTTCTGTGTTGTTCATTAAATGTTTGAAGTAAAATACTTGTAAAGAATGTATGAAGATGCATTTTGAATGAAAATATGCACATGGGGAAAACACACTGGAATGTGCTGAATGTTTTAATTAAAACATGAAGTGTGAAGATGAATTTCTGTTCTGTCAGGAGTTTGTGCTCAAATGTTCTGGAGGATTCACAGATCCTGAACACGTTCCCATCATGTACAGCCACAGACACACAGAATTTGTGGAGTGAAGAGCTTTTCTGTTTGCAGAGCTCTGTGACCAGCAGTTTGAGCGTCTCCAGCAACGGATTACCCTGAAGTACAGATCAGAAACACAACGAAGAACAAATCACAGTCAGAGCAGAGAGCGAGATATTAAAACCATAATTCAGCCCCCAAGCTGACAGAGTAGGATGAGCCCGTGAAGCTGTGGCACCATTAGCATGGAACAGCAGCAGTTCTGGGTGGGTTAATGCATTCTGCCCCAAGAAAATTGCTTGTCCTTACAGCAGGGCTTGTCACCATGGGCCTTGGCAGCAGCAGGGAGCATCAAACACCAGGCTGGTGGCTAAAAACTCAGAAGTCCAGATAAAGCAACTTGATCTCTGCTGGGAGAACCCCAGGAGCTGCAGGAGTTTTATTAAAACTTAAAAGCGAGGCTGTTGTTGCAACTTAATTCTCTTCCCTCCCCAAACAAAGGAAATACTGACAAACTCTCCTTGTCTGGCTGGGCCAGCTGAGGGCACCCCCACGGAGTGCTGCCTTCCTGGCCGTGCCTGTGGCTGAGGTGCCAATCCATGGTGTTGCCCGTGGAAGCTCTGGATGATGCTGTTTCCCACCAGGATTGTTTGCGGGGGTCACGCTTGTGTCCCAGCCACAGAATCATCCCAGCTGGAAAAGCCCTCCAGGCTCATCTCATCCAGTGAAATTCCAGTCCTGTCCCACTGCTGCTCCAAAGCCCTGGGGCAGTGGGGGCTGGCACAGCTGCTGCCCACCCTGGGCTGCTTTGGAGACAAAAGCAGAATTTCCTGGCTCTCTTCAGTTGATGCAACAACTTCCAGCACCAATTCCACCTTCCCTTTTTGGTTCAAACCAGGTATTTTCACCATGTCCCTGTGAACGCTTCCTACTCAGTGTACACATGGAAATAATTCAAGAATTTAGAGTCTTCATTTATCTGAGTCCTGGGATCTTCTCCCAAAATGACCTGGAAGCTTTCTCCTTGTTGCAATTCCATCTGCTTCTCTGCAGATGATGTCCATGTGAGATTGGCTGTGTTTTCCTGGTTTCCCCTGGGCATTCCCAGATTTGTTGAGTTTTCCACAGGCACAGCTGCTGATGTTGGCATTTGGAATCTCATCAGCCTCATCTAAAACTCTTTCCCCCTAATTCCTTCCGGGCCTAGGTCACCTTATCAGTCTTGCTATCACATCCAGGGCCCTTGTTGCAATGATATATCCAGTGTTACTAGGACAAAATAACCCATTTTAGTATCTTTTAATTAGAAAGGAAAATAAAATGATAGAGTCACAGCAAGTGTTGTGTGTCGACAGGGCTTCCAGTGGCTTCAGGTGCCTCTTCATTATTCATTTGCATGTTTATTACTGAAGAGAAAGAATTACAGGTGTCTTGAGGGCCATCTGTGTTTATCTTCTGGGTAAAAGACACTGTCCTAGTGGTAGAAAAGTCATTTAAAAATTACCTACTTGTCTTTTCTGTTTTTATGGCAGGGCTGGAGCTGAGTTGGAGCATGTGATGTTTTTAACAGAAGTTATTGAGACACTCCCTGGCCAGCCCTTTAACCAGTGTTTTTGCAATGATTTCTGATTTTTAATCTAAGTCTGAAATCTTCAGGTGCTCCCACTTAGAATCTGCTTTGCTGTCCCTGACCCATCCAAGGACAGAGCTGGTGGCCTGGGCTGGAAATCGGTCACCAACCCTGTGCAGTGTCAGTAAAATGTTCATTATTCTGGTTTAATGAGGCTCAGGGGGTGCCTGTGCTTTGGACACTGAGACAGAATTGATACAGGAGCAGAGATGTTGTGTCAGGCTGCTCCTGCCTGCCTGGGCCAGACCAGGGTTAAAAAAGGCAGCAGATTTAGGAGCATAACGAGATTAGTGTCCCAGGCAAGGCCTGGAATAGCAGCACATCCAGAGTGCCCTGGTTTGCAGAGCTATGGATTGGGCTGAGGACATGAAGGGAATTTGCTCAATTCAAGGAAAGTCAGTAACAAAATATTATTTACACTGTTCCTCACACTGTCCTCTGCTGACAGGACGGCTCTCCATCATTTATCATTTTTCCATGGGTAGAAATTCCATGTTTGAAAGGCAGAATGGGTTCTGATCTGTCTTTTACAGCCTGCTAAAATAAACGCCCAGCTCTAAACAACCCCAAATTTTCTCATATTCAATTTTTAATGCTGAGGCTTGAATCCACATTTATTTGTTAGCTACAGCACATTAACAACAGTTTAATTAGAAGCACCCCTTCTAAAGCCAGTGCATTTCTGATGTGAAGAAAACCAAGGATATCAGAGTGCTTCCAAAGCCTTCAGCATCCCGCTTCCCACCAAGAGAGATAAATTCTTTTACATAAAACCTATTGCTGTGCTTTTCCCTGAGCTTCATCTCTGCCTGTCTCCAGCTGGATGCTCAGAGGAGTTGCTGGGTAATTTACTCAGTCAAATGTGCATTTAAGGCTTCAATTGCTTCCTTGAAGTAGAGCCCCCTCATTTTGGATTTCACAGAAAAACAGTAGAGAACTGAGGATGTAAAATTGAGTGCTTAAAAATGTGTTTTGCAGTCCTGGTTAACTCTGTCCACATGTCTGCAATCCTTAAATTTACAGAAACATGGTAGAGTTAATGAATGTAATTATATTATTTGTCATCCTTCCCAAGAAACTTTGTCTTCTAGAAGAAACTGAAGCACCAGCAGTGCTGTGAGCTGTGTGAAACCGAGTTTCTGGATTTTTTTAATGGATGTATTATAATGCAGCCAGGGTTCTGCTCAGCCACCCGAAAACGTTCAGCAAGATCAGCCTCAACATTTGGTTCCCCTCTCTTGATTCATGAAAGGAGAAAACCTGCCCTGGCTCCGTCGGATGGATGAGGGTTGTGCAGGGATGAAATGCTCCAGAGCATTGTTATCACTGTGAAATATTGGGAGTTGTGTTGGTGGTAGGAATTAGTTTTATTTATTTACCAGCACCCCCTACAAATGTGAGGCTATTTGTTGTATTAGCTGTGCTTGGCACGAAGAAACAATTCTACACTCACTGTATTAAACCTGAAACCATTGTTTTAAAAGATGGGCTGGACTTGCATTTCAGAGGGGGAGAATCCACTAGAGAATTTTAATTGCTCAGACACTGAGAGACAAAAAAGGTTGTGATTATGTTTCACAGCACATTTTGCTTTCCTTGGCTGACATTTTTCATCCTGATGAAATAAGCTTCCTTTTTAAGGAAAATTTCTCTCTTTCCCAACATATCCCCTTGGAAGGTCTCAGCCCCTGGGCTGCTTGGTAATGGGATTGCAGATATTTGCTTTTTAACCAGATTACTGAGGTGGCTAAATGCGATAGTGAGATTTAACAGCTGTTATTAGGACTTGTCTTCCTGCAGGTCTGGGATGGGAATTTCAGTTTAATCACTGCAACTCAGAGTTATGAAGTTCAGCTAAAATAACTATTTGCAGTTATGTGGCTGAAGCCTCTTGAGAGAGCTAAAACTCACCTCAGACTGAGATTCAGTAAACAAATTTCCAGCCCTTCCCTTCCCTTCCCTTCCCTTCCCTTCCCAGATCCTTCTCTCCAGGAGCTCAGGTGCTTTAACACCTCTCTGGCCCGAGAGAGGTGACGGGGCCAGGTTGGACAGAGCTTGGAGCAACCTGAGATAGTGGGATGTGTCCCAGTTGTGGAGACAGCCAGGAAATGCAGAGCATTTCACTCTGGAATGCTTTCAGAAGCCCTTAACAAGGGATTTTAAATTATTTGACTTTAAAATATGACTTGGTTAAACTTCCTGGGTGGTTATCCCTGCTCACCTGAGTGGGGAGGAGATTCAGAAAAAAACCTGCTTTGATGGAAGCTGTGGCAGATTTCCCCCATTTTCCTCTCTGCTCACTGTAATGTGTTGCCCTTTCCTTTCGGGACCTGAAAGGAGCTCTGCCTGTTAGAGCAGATGCCACCTGAGCAGAGTGAGAAATGTTTGCAAAGCCCCCAGTGACTGCCCCACATCTGGAATTAACCTCTGGAGAATAGGACTGAGCACAACCCTCACTCACCTCCGCAAACTCAAGGCTGTTTTCTCCATGGAGCAGTGAAAAGTGAGGAGCACTCCCTGCTGTGGAAAACGGGACAGTCTTTATGTGAGGGAAGGAGTGGTGAGGCCTGTGTGTCCTTCAGGCTCCTGCTTGGCAATTCCATCATCATTTTAGATGATCTCTGGAGCTCTGACACATTTGCATCCCTGCATGCACTCCCTGCCCCTGCATGCTGAACTCTCCCCTGTTTTCAGCTGACCCCCAGGCAGCAGAGCAGCAGGGAACACAGGCCCTGCTTGGAACAGAGTCCCAGCCACAAAGGAGCATCCTCTGGATTTTTCTTGCAGGAGATGCTGTGCTCTTCAAACCTCAGAGCACAACTAAAACTTCAATTATTGAGGCAAAGAGCTTAGGGAGTTTCAAATAAGGATTAGACAATTATCTGAAAAGGAATGAGTTAGGTAAAAAGATAAGGGCTGTTGAGTTGCCTGCATCTGCTTATAAATTCCTCATCGGGATCCAAGTAAAGCAGAAATCCCACCAGCATTGGCACCAGTGCTGTCCTGTAGCAGTAACTTTGGGGTATCTCTGGGTTGATAAGAGATGTTTTATAAAGCTGTTGTTTTTCAGGTTTTGCACGTTGCCACCCAGGTTCCTTTGTTGTGGGAAGAGATGATGCCTGAAATAGCTAAAACCTTTGGAATGCCTGTTCTCTGTAGAACAAGAAAGGTGTTGTCAGTCATCTGGGGCTTAGCTGAGCTCAGAATAGGTTGATCTTGCTCATATTTTTAAATTTCTGCCTAATATATGTAGCAATTATTCCCTAGTGCCTGAGGGGAAGGGAGCAGGACCCCAGCAGCCTTGGCACTGCACAAGTGCTACAAAATCTGGGGGAAGACTTTCATTTGTAGGTTTATCTTCCCCCAAGTGTCTGATAATGAAATGTCCTTCTGAGGGGGGCAGAGGGGTGCAGATCTCTGAGGGCTGCTGGTGGTAAAAGCTTGGCTTGGTGTCTGAGCTCAGCTCCTGGAGCATCTCTGTCCAGATTTGCCTCCAGGGAGAACCAGAGCTGGGATGTCCAAGTGAAGCTGGAGTTCATGGAGGCTTTGTGGCTGTCCTGCCTACACAGTTCCCATCCCTCAGCCCAACTGCCTGTCCCAGTTCTGTCCCCCTGGGCTGTGCCAGCCCGGCTCCTTGTTGGGACCTAGCTGGAATGTGTCCCAGCATCTTTTGGGATGTTTCCCAAACACATCTGTCTGTTTTCCCCTCTCAGTGAAAGCCGTGAACCACATTTGTGGCTTCCTGGGCAGTTCCCAGCGCCAGCAGCACATCCACTGAGGTGAGTCAGATCCTCCTGAGGGAGAAAGAGGCTCCTTCTTCCCAAAATGGGGATCCTTTCCCAAGAAATGGGGAATACATTTCCCTGAGGTTGTGTCACCCCGGGATTTGTGTGTCCCACACAGGAACAGTTTGATTCTCTTCAGCAGAAGGAAGCAATACCCGACCCCTCCAATTGTGCTGAACTCCAGCTGTCAGCAGCACTGGGACTCTCCAGAGCATGGCTGGGGCTGTTAGGCCGGGGAAGAGCAAATGAATTTGTATTTCTGTGTGTGCATTCCCTGTCAGACAGGAGAGCTGGGCAAGGTGCTGGAAAATAACCCAGGAATGATTTCCTGTGAGGAGTTGTTTGATGGAACAGTGGGGCTGTGGATCAGCTCAGTATGACCTGCAGCTGCCAGCACAGCAGAGATGCCTGGAAGGAGGAGCTGGGGGTAGTTACAGGCACCTTCGCTCCATCAGAGTAGTGGAAAGTGCAGAAAAATCCAATTTCACTGAAGCTTTAACAAGCTGGAGGCTTTCTGTGGGCTGGCAGGGAACTGCAATGAACATCCTCAGAGTAAAAGGTAAGAGCAATCATGAAGATATTGGAAACTGGTTGAGGAAAAGGCTGTGGAGATGCTGGAAATAAAGAAAAGAAACTTCTGCTTGAGAGGGAAACATCAGCAGGGAAGACTCAAAGAGAGGAAGGAACAGACAGAACTGGGTTATATTTATCAAGGTGATAACCATAACAGTATGTTGGAACTCTGGCAGGGCTGCTCCTAAGAACACTTAAAACACCGAAAATCAAGACAAGAAAATTACCAGCTAATATCATGCAGGAACACATCCTCCACAGTTATGTTAAGAAAAGAAGATGGGATAATGGAGAAGCTTTGCTAAATCGCTTTTCTTTTTAAACAAGGAATGAGGTGGTGCCACAAATGGAGATTTGGGCCCCCAGAGCTGCAAGACAGACACAGAGAATACACAAAGCAGCAAAGAGCAGTTCTGAATAAAACACTCAGTGTGCAATGAGTAGTGGGGATGAAACCATGAAACT
Source organism: Donacobius atricapilla (assembly GCA_013397315.1). NCBI lineage: Eukaryota > Metazoa > Chordata > Aves > Passeriformes > Mimidae > Donacobius > Donacobius atricapilla. The sequence continues at coordinate 952,784 of WBMY01003003.1, read as the reverse complement.
GGCCTTGAGGAGGCTGCAGACCCCTCCCTCCAGGCTGTTTATCCTGATTTCTCCCGAAACAAAGCCTGGGCAAACCCTGGGAACGTGGATGTGGTTTCACATTCCAGTCCCACCCCCCAGGCTCGAATAAACGCAGGACTCAAGAGGCTACAAACCCTGGGATACCACAGGCATCAGATATTTTCCTGATGCCCTCTCTCCTTTTCCCTCAAACTTACACCAGGGATGAATTTGGATCTGGTGGTCTAAACTGTCCTGACAAGATCCATGTGAACACAAAGCAGTGAGCTCAGGGAGGAAATGCAGCTGGGAAGTCACTGACCCACAAGCTCTGGCATGTCCAGTAAAACTCAGCACGTGGAATTCAGGCAAAGGGAAATATTTAAGACCAACAGTTCACTGGTGCCAAAAATATTATGAGAAAAGTTTCATTCACTTGGTGTTTTTACTGTTTTTTGTTGTTGTTGTTTGGTTTTTGGTTTGGTTTGTTTTTTTAGTTCACTTAAGAAAAGTTCAGTTCACTTTGTGTTTTTACTGTATTTTAATTTTTGCTCCATGGCCATTAAAATAAAATCTCATTGATTTTGAGTAGAAAAGGAAGCAAAATGGCCACATTTCATTATATTCCTATGCCCAGGAAACAACAAAAAATGTTGGAAAACCAAAGTGTCCTTCCTATCCTGTTCAACCAAGAGGTTCAGAGCATTGGTATTTCAGGATACTTGATCAGAGCCAAAGCTCAACCTCTGAGCCTCTTTCAGCTTGACTATTATTACTATAAGTGATGTTTTAATTTTCATCTAAAGCAAAAAAAAAAAAAAAGTTTTATTCTGCCCAGCTGGCCCAGAGATAAGGGACTGAATCCCCAAAGATTAAATCATTGAGCAGTTCTCATGTGTTACTTTATTCCCCCGCTCAAAGCCCTTCTCCTCTTCCCGCTGATCTCTGCCATAAAGCAAAATAATCAGAAAAGAAGGGGCTTTAAAGTGTGGCTTTGAAGTCTATCCCACATTCAGGGCAGTGGCCCTTCCCTCTCCAGCCACCTGAGGGGTGTCTGTCCTGAGGGGTTAACTCAGATCCCTGAATTCCATCAGGGAACACTCTAGGAATTGAAATCTGCACTTTCACTGCCATTTGTCTCTGATTTCACCCTGTCCAGGGAGGCTTTGCCACGCTCCGAGCAGAGATCAGACCTTGGTTGGTTCCAGGATCTTGCCAAGACCCAGCACAAGCCCAAGGGGTCCAGGACAGGTTCAAGCAGTGACTTCAGTGCCAAAAGAAACTCCAGTCAAAGAGCCCAGCTCTGCCCTTGCGCCTGAGCAATGAAATCCTCCCTGAGAGCCCTCGGACACCAGAGGGTGCCAGGCACTGGGAAACACCCGATTTCAGAGATCCCAGTGCTCCTGAGCACAGGGAAATACACAGAGATGAGAGAATCAGCTTTTCTTTTCCGCTCCCTCCTAGCAAGGGGAGATGTTGTGCCTTGGCAGAGTCCAGGAGAGCTGGACACAAAGCCCCAGTACTGGCCCAGAGGGTTTCCAGGGGAACCGCCAGGTCCAGCCCCATTTTCCCTCTGGATCCATGCTCCAGGGTGTTGGGAAGTGATCCACCCCCAGGAATTCTCAGAGTGCACAGCTGGTAAAGGACCTCCCTCTTAGCCAACACCAAGAACTTGTAAGGCTTTCTCAGAACCATGGAATTATTGAGGCTGGAAAAGTCTTCCCAGACCATGGAGTCCAACTGTTCCCCCAGCACTGCTGAGCCCACAATAAACCTCTGTTCCCAAGGAAAGGGAAAATTGGAAGGGCAGTTCCTTACCTGAAATAAAACTTTCCACCTTGATTAATCATCAGCTGAAGGTTTGGCCTAAAATCTTTGATTTCTTTGACAGAGAAGATAAAAATAACTCATTCTTTTTTGTTCATGTATTTTCACCTGTCCCAGCAATGGCAAATTTACTCCCTTTTTCTCCCACCAGCCCTCTGGAAAGACCAGGGCCAGAAAGCACCAGGCTGGAGAGCTTGTTTTGCCTTGCCTGATATCAACATGTGGATGTCAGGAACTTCAACTGCAAACCCAGAAGTGAAATTCCCTCGTTTTCAGATCCTGTTCCCACTGAAACATCCCCTGACGGTGGCAAGGTTGAACATTTGAAATGAAGGGCAGTGTATGGTCTGCAAATCTTTAATTATCAAAGTGTGGGCTGAGCATGGAGAAATATCCATGGAGTGAGTCCATATGTGCTGGGATGAGGATTTTACTGGCACATCATGGAGCTGGAACTCTGGGATGAGATTTTATTTCCCAGTTTATTTTACAGAGCTCCCCTTTGGTGCTGTAACGAATCCCTGAGCTCTGCTGGAATGTCAGGCAGTAATCACCTGCAGTAGTGAGAAGCTGGGGCACAGGAACAGGGACAAGGAGCATGGCAGAGACAGGCAGAACTGCAGGACAAACGAGGCAGCCTTCATGTGCTCGTGGGAGGCAGATGTGATCCAGGAATCAGCCTGAGTCTCAGCAGGCTGGCATTTCCCAACTGCAGAAGTCACCAGGGTGATTGGCACTGTCCCCACAGGAGGATGCTGCCAGGAAGGGTTGATGATGCTGGGTCAGGCACTGTGGAGCCCGGGCACTTTAAGGCAGTGGTGAGTCTGCAGAGCTTTGTGGGCAGTTCCTGCCCTGCCCTGGCACAGAGCTCTCAGCATGCTCTGGGAGCACTGGTGGCATTGCTGGCACCATCAGCAGCTGTGGCAAACCTGGGCTCTGCCAGCTGCTCCTGAGCTCAGGAGCTGAAACTGAACTTAGAGAGTCACAGAATTATTCAGGTTGGAAAAGCTCTCTGAGAACATCGAGTCCAACATCCCCCAGCACTGCCAGGTCCCCAAGTGCCACATCCACAAACCTTTAAATCCCCCAGGCATGGGCACTCCAGCACTGCCCTGGGCAGCTGTGCCAGGGCTGGGCAGCCCTTTCCAGGAAGGAATTTCACCCAATACCCCATCTAAACCTCCCCTGGTGCAACCTGAGGGCGTTTCTTGTTGTGCTGTCCGTTGTTACAGGGACAAAGGACTGACCCCACCTCGAGACCTCTCAAAGCAGCTCCAGCAGCCTCTGGAGATGTGGCTGCCCCAGGATCAGGGAGCTGATGCTCTTTTCACATCTCTCCTTGGCCATGGCGCAGGAGAGGTGGTTCCAGAAAGGAAATTCCTCATAAAATCCTCATAAACCCCCCAAAAATATTTCAAACCAAGGGGACATGGCAGGACATCCTCCCTGGTCCCCAGGGCACTTTGCTCCTGCTCTGGTGGTGATGGATGGGGTTTGAGTCACACAGGAACTGAGAGAAATCACTGCTTGTCACGAGCTCCCCAGCCAAGGTTTTTTTGTTTGACTCCCAAATTGCAATCAAATCATCGTTCTTGGTGAAGCCACTGCTGTCCCAGCTGATGGCCTTGGAGAGGGTTTGGCAGCTCAGCCTCCCACTGGGGCACATTAAACTGGCCCTGGGTCACACTGATGGATGGCTGAGCTGACTGTTTAAAGTTTGATGTTCTTCCTCCCTGTCTTTAAATTGCTTTAGTTTGAGTCTCACAGCCAAAAGTAATCAATACAATCCACAAATGTGCATGTTAGAAAATACAGATGTAACAGGAGAGCACAAGGAGGGTAAGGAATTGTTCACACTCAAGGCAATAATGGATTTCTGTCGCCCTGATTTTTTCAGCCTTCTCTTCTGTTTCACAGTTTCATGTTTTAGGTTCTTTTTCACGCTCTGGTCTGTAAACACTGGCCAATGTTATTGTAGTTTTCAAGGCAGTTTACATTCTTTGTCTTAGAGCTATGGACAGCTGATGGACAGTTGTCCTGACCAATGGGATGGGGAGAGGAGTCAACCTTCTCCCCCAATCCTTGGCCTTTGTAGAGGTAGTATATATTAGAGTCAAACTTTCAAATAGAGTTTTAGTTCATGCCTTCTTATCAAAGTGTGAGTGTGTGTTTGTGTGTGTGTGACAGACTGCATCAGATTTCCTGAGGGGAATGTCAGCTTTAGGGCGGTGAGGCCCAACAGCACAGCTCATCTCATGGCAACTTTCCTTCCTCATGCATTTCCCAGACTTTAATGTAGGTAATTATTATACTTCCATTAATTGACCCTGTCATCAGTGAGCAGAGCTAGCATGGAAATTCTGGGATGGTATTCCTGGGAAAGGGAACCTAACAAAGCACCCTGCCCCTCTGGAACAGGCAGACATGGCTCAGGGCAGCTGACTCTGGAACAATCAGGGAAACCCTCGGGATCAGGGATGAGTGGGCTGATCTTGGAAACAGCAGGAAAGACACCCACACTCGGTTTGCCTTCTCTTGAAGCTGCCACTGTCCCCATGGATAAAGCCAGCAAAGGTTTCACCAGAGTGTGTTTGGTTTTACTGGGTAAGGACAAAGTCACCTCGCTGTCGTTTTTCCCTTGGAGCCTCAGCCCTCTGCACACTGCTGGTGACAAACACCCGGCACTTGTCCCTCTGCACCCCGGGTGCTCCCCTGACCCTAGGCTGACTCAGCCCAGCCATGTGCACTGGGTGAGCACAATTTCACAATAAAATAATCACTCACTTCTCAAAAAGGGGCTAATTTACTCAACGACTTGGAAGAAAAAAGGGAAATGCAGCCTAAAATTCCTTTTATTTACAGTGGGAAATGAAGCATGAGTAAGATGATTAGAACTGTAATTAAACAAGAGAGTCAAACCCACAGATTGGCATAACATGGAGAAGGAGGCTCTTGGAGAGACAGCATCCTGAATCCTGAAGTATTTTTCCTACTGCAAGCCCCATCGACACCTCTCCTTAATTTGCTGTCTAACAAGAAGCTCTGCCCAAAAGCCCCTCTGTTTACCTAGGAATGAAAGCTGGGCCTGAGGAAAAGGTCGAGCCAATTTTCTCACTGAAATATCCTGCACACAGAGACATGCAGAGATCCTGAAACCCGAGCTTCATTACAAAAGGGAAAAAACAATTTCCTAAGGATGACAGGGGAAAAGCCCAGAGGAGATTCTGTCTGCAACCAAGTAAAGCTGGAGTCTGGCTCCAATCCTGAATTCCATCCCTCTCTGGCACTTGCCAAACACCAGCTCAGCTCTGCAGATGCCATGAACATCCTAAAACCATGTTGCGTTTCAGTCCCTTCCTGGATGACGCAGTTCTTGGCGTGTTTTCCACAGCTCTCCCAAGCCCACATCCGAATTGCCTGGGATAGGTTTCAATATCTTGCTGAGAGGCAGATAATTCACCCTTTGTCACTAGGGATTGATGCCTGTCTCAAAAAAAAGAACAACTCCATTGCATCAAAGAAAAGCAGTTAGGAATAAATTTGCCACTGCTAACAAGCTTGACTGGGTCAGAGCTTTGTGTGCTGGAACAAAGAGTTTAAGACCCTGGAACATGTTTGGATTGCAGAGGAAATTCCTTTCAGTCTTGGGAACTCACTGGATCAGTGTAGATCAGGTCTTGCACTGGAGGAAGATCAGACCCTTACAGGGCACCTGCTCTGCTCTAGAGCTAGTTCAACAAGATCTGGGGTTTTTTTGAGGTGTCAGTGGCAGACAGGAGACACCAAATTCAGCACAATGCCAAGGGGAAGACAGTAATTCCCAGCTCTGTCACTGGCTCGTTCATCCAGGCAGGGTTTAAATCCAACTGGGAGCCCAGTGTGCAATGGGAGCTGCTACGAAAGAGTTCCAGAAGACAACTTTGGCACTTGGCAGCGGGGTGAGGAGAACAGCTCCGTGTCCTGGGGGATCCGGGAGGGCTGGAGACTGATGGGCTGTGCTCTGCAGCAGTGGCAGACACGCTGCACTGCCTGAGCTGCAGAGATTTGTCTGGAGCTGTAAACACATCTGCTCTGGCCTTGCCCAGCCCTCCCTCCCGCTCCCACTCCATGAATGTTCAAGCCAGGGAGTTCTCAGGGAGCTGTCTCGTTGGGAAAGGCAGACTGACATCTGTTCGCTCAGGTTTAGACAGCAAGGAGAATTTCTGTGAGTGTGCCCTGGGATGCTCAGGAGGCTGTTCCCATTCAGGGGTACAAATCACGCCCTTGAATTATTAGACTGTTAAAAACAAGAAGTGCAGCTCAAATTGCAAGACAACAAACAAGAAGGATCTTGTAGAATAATTTTGAAACTGAGGATCATCACAACCTGCTCCTGGCTGTTCACTGGAACAGAGAAGGAAGTTCCTTGTGTGAGCTGTTTGTTCATACACCCAGTTCAGCCCCAAGAGTGACAGTGAAACTGTGTTCTTCACTTCCCTTCCTGGACTCAGCTGGAAGTGGACACAAGTATCAGGTGATTCCATCACACCCACTAAGATGACATTTTATCTTCTTATTGTTAAAGTCATCCAGCCACAGCAATTGTGAAAAGAAAAACCCAACTCTACCAAACCTTTGCTTCCCTCACAGCCCCTCAGTGATTTTCCAGCTCTGCAAGTGATGCTTTCATTAATGACATTTCCTGCCTGGGAGCAGCGTGGGGGCCTGTCCCAGAGCCCCAGCACAGCCTGGGAGCAGGTCATTAATCCAAGGCAAAGCAACACAGCCAGGGAGGCTAAAAATACCCAGGACATCTGATTGCTCCACCTGATTGTAGGGAATTGAGAGGAGAGGGATGGGCCCTGCATGCTGAGTGCTCGGGGCTGCTGCAATCACAGCCCCTGCCTGGTGTAAAACCTTTGGAAGGGACAGCAGGGGCTGGAATGTTGGGTTACTGCAGCAGGATCAGCTCAGAGGCAGCACCTGTTGGACTCCTTCAGCAACACAAGGGATGAGCTGATTGTGTTGGGTCCAGCAGATCCCTGGATGTCCGATGGCATGGAAGAACAACACCAGCAACCACCGCACTGCCCCAGAGTCATGGCACTGTTCAGGGATGCCAGCAGGAAAACGTGGAAGAAACAGCACAAATTATTCTCCGTGAGCTACTTTCAAAACCTCTAGTTGCATAATTTCAGGTCTGTCAGCGCAGGCTGTAATTACGAGCCCAGAATCCCAGAGTGCTTGGGAGGGACCTTAAAGCTCATCAGCCCCTGCTGTGGCAGGGACACCTTCCCCAGCCCAGCTCGCACAGGGATGTGCAACTCCTCACTCAGGCACCCTGACACCACCTCGGGAGAGCAGAACTCACTCAAAAATCCCCCGGGGATAAGGGCAGTGCCAAGGGTTAAAGCCTACAGGAGCCCCAGCTTTGCTTTCATTCCTCTCAGCAGCCGCAGATTCCCTGGATTAAGCTCCTCATGTATTTCTCCTCTCTGGGAAGATACTTCACAATCTATTTGTGACAGTCAAAATTCTAAAATAGAGGCAGGAGCTGTTCTCCCTGAGGCTCCTTTTGAGACAGGTCTTTCTTGACTATCACTCAAGTGAGGAAAACTGCAAAGGCCAAATTCCCACTGGTGTTTCAGCTGGCCTCGGCACCCCCTGCACATTCCTTGGGCTCTCAGATGATAGGAGCCAGTGTTTGGGCAGGCGCTGCGGGTGGAATTGTATCTAAACTCATCAGCTCAGGGTATTTTTGGCAGCATTCTCTTGATGACACTTGTAGACAAAGCTCTGCAACAGCCCCTCTGGCACTCAGTGTGGGTGTCTGGTAATGCCCCCTCCCACCCTTCTCGCAGTAAAAATAACACAAGAAATTGTTCTTTTCTCAAACATCTCCCCCCAAAATGTCATTTTCATCCGCATCACGCAAGATTTCGCTGTTTTGTTGATAGGGATTTATTGTGTTGGATTTTATCTGCCTGTTAAACACTTCCTAAGTGGGAAGTGAGTAATAAAAATGAGATTACAGGAATTGCTTGGTGGGGAACAGACCAGACCTACAATTTAGCTTGCTTGTTCCTGCAAGCTGAGGAACTTCAAACTGATCTGCAAATTGCAAAATAAATTTAGAAAATCACCTTTCTGTCAGTACAAAGTCTGTCCAGTGTGAGCGGGAATGGCAGAATGAATCAATGTCGATGTAAGGAACTCAGAGCAAGATCAAAAGAGTTACAGATTCCTGTTGCACAGGGGAAATTCTGGAATAAATAGGACTTCAAATGACAACAAAAATGGGTATCCTGAAGATGCTGTGGGCTGTACTCAGCAGTTCAGTCAAGGATGGGACATTGCTTTGGTGGCCTTGTACAGGACACTCCCTGCACTGTGCCAGTTCTGTCATCCATCCTTCCTTCCGCAGAGGTGGAATAGCCCCTTTTAAGTCCAATTCATCTCTCACCTGGATGGGTTTTTATGCATTCAGCTTCTTCAGATGTACTCAACGTGCATTTTCTAAGCCTCACGCTGTGGCCTTGTTCTCTGTTTTTCTTCTGACACCTCCTTTTGCCTCATCTTCTCAGGCTCAAGAAATGCAGATTCCGGACAGAAGATGGGCACGACCCATCTATGACTCGGGAAAAGCTCCCTGGAAAAAGTCAGCTCTCTTTATTCCCCGAGATTCCTGCTCAAACTGATCCCTGTGGCACAAGTTCGGGGGGAAGCTGTGAGGGTGGCAGCGCCTGGCTGAGCAGTGCAGCTGTTCCTCCAGCTCTTCTCATCTCCACATCCTTATTTCTTCCCTCATTTTTTATTTTTGCCTTGTGTTTTTGCGCTTTCCTCTGGGAAGAGGAGGAAGCAGCGTTGCTATTCCACAGGTACTTTTTGTGCAGTGCTGCAAAGTCCCATAAGCGATGCCCACTCCGTTTATTATTAACCTTATAAACCATCACATCCTTCTGCAAACCCCAGAAGCTACCGGGGGAAAAACGACTTTGAATCACGTGGAGCACAAACACAAAGCCTTAATTAACGAGCGCTGCCCCCACTAATTGCGGAGGAGGAGCCTGTGCTGCTCCGAACCAGGAATTACAGGGAATTACAGCCCAGGTGTCTCTGCTTTCCTTGATCTGAGGCTGTGTGGGTTTGTAGGAGTGGTAGAAATTCTAGAATATGGAATAACACCCATGGAAGGTGTCCCAGCCCATGGCAGGGATTGGAACGGGATGAGCTTTAATGTCCCTTCCAACCCAAACCAGTCTGGGATTCTGATTATGGTATAATTAAAAGCTGTCAATTCTCAGGCTCGATACAAGATCACCAATAATTAAAACCTGTACATTTTCAGGCTCGATACAAGATCACCAACAAATAAAACCTGTACGTTCCGAGGCTCCTGAAGGGAATTTTTCGGCAATTCAAGGTTCGGGTTGGAACAAACCCCTGGAAGCTGCTGCCCTTGGGGCTGTGAGACAGCAACACTCATCGCAGGAGTGAGCAGCAATTCCAGCAGTTCCGCGGGATCGTGCTTGGAATTTCAAATACACGGCAAACAAGTCGAACAGGTGCTGCTAGCGGTGGGAAGTGTGACAAGCGTTAAATTGATATATGTGCCTCCAACCTCTTTCTCGGGGGGAGGGTGCTGTCAGCCTGCTGCCCAGCCAGACTGCACAGCTGATGGCCGGACGCCTTGAGGGGGAAAAAAGGTGTTTTTTCCTGAAATATTCCCGCAGGCGCCGGTGCTGGGAGGGAAAGACACGGGAAGATAGTAGGAGTGCAGCAGGATGGAGCGGAGCATGAGGGGCTCCCGAGGGCTCCGGGCACACCCCGGGGGCTCTCCGGGGGTTCCAGGCACATCCTGAGGGCTCCGGGCACGCCCTGGGGGCTCCGGGCACGCCCTGGGGGCTCTCCGGGCACATCCCGGGGGCTCTCCGGGGGCTCTGGGCACATCCTGAGGGCTCTCCGGGCACATCCCGGCGGCTCTCCGGGCACAACCTGAGGGCTCCGGGTACGCCCTGGAGGCTCTCCGGGTGCTCCGGGCACATCCCGAGGGCTCCGGGCACAACCTGAGGGCTCCGGGCACACCCCGGCGGCTCTCCGGGGGTTCCGGGCACATCCCGAGGGCTCCGGGCACGCCCTGGGGGCTCTCCGGGCACATCCTGAGGGCTCCGGGCACATCCCAGC
>WBMY01003003.1:911660-934770 GCA_013397315.1 Donacobius atricapilla | reverse complement strand
GGGGCAGGGATGACTGTGAGCACAGAGGGGTTTGGGCAGGGGTGACTGTGAGCACAGAGGGGTTTGGGGCAGGGGTGACTCTCTGTGTGTGCGTTGCAGGCCGCCCTGTGCCGCTGCAGCCAGCCCCTGGCCGGGTTCAGCGCGCGCTGCCTGGAGGACGAGCAGATGCTCCAGGCCATCCGAGAGGCCAACCCCGGCTGCCCCTTCATGTATGTTGTAGACACGAGGCCAAAGGTACCTCCATGGGCTCTGGGCTGCTTTTAAATCTCTTGTCTGAATGTTCAGTGCTGTTTGCAGTTCATTCTGTCAGTTCTGGGTCAGTCCTGCAGCAGGAATGTGGGTTTGGGCTCCTGGTTCTGGGTGCACAACTGGAATTTGAACTGATCCTAAGGATTTGCCCTCCTGGAGTATCCTGGGTTTGATGGTTGTGTTCAGACTGACCTGGTGGAACTGGCAGCTGTGAACCTGGCTGGGACAGTGAAGCATTTTCCTGCAGAGTCCTGAAGGATAAAGGAGAGAACTGGAATTGGAGTTTGAGAGAAGCCTCAGGATTCAGTTCTATGGGGCTGGAGTGCTTTTACTGGCAGATCTGGGAGGAAGAGGAGCTGTGAAAAGCAATCTCTCCTTTTTTTTTTTCCTTTTAAAAATAACACTCACAATGGAGCTTAATACAACTCAGCCCCACTATTTGGGGCTAGAACTTGAGAGCTGAGGGTTTATCTGAGTGGAAATATTTGCAAAATGAAAATTTTAATGATGGTCGTCTTGAGGAACTGAATTTAAAAACCAATTCCAATGATTCTCTTGTAAACATATGGATTAAGAGTGTTGGATTTTCATAGCCCACAGTTATTGAAATACAAAGATTTAAATTGCTCTGATTATTTGGAAATGGAGCTTTCTGAGAACTTGCTTCACTGTTCAGATCTTGCAGTTATTTTTTATAAACTACAAGTTTAGTTAAACAATGGCAAGGGCAAGAAAGAAAAAGTCTTTTTGGTGAAAATGCGGAGTGTTTCACATCTTGCTCCAGTGTGTGTTCAGACATTTCCTAGAGATGCCCTGGTCTGTAATGAATGCTAGATGCATTTCTTTTGGTACAGACAGCTGCCAGTGGCAGAGATGTGCCCCTGCAATCCATCACTGGTGGCAATTTGTGCTAAAGCATTTGGTGACAGGGAGAGAATTTAAAATTGGTGACGCTTCTCCTGCTAAGTCCCACTCTGGCAGAACTGGAGCACTGGGGTTATTTTACAGTTCTAGAGGTATCTGCACCATATCTGACTCTTCTGTCCCCTCCCAAAAGTTGCCCAAATTGACAAGAGGGGGTTGAGCTGCTCTGTTTTCTGGCCCCACCAAAGATGTCCTGGTAGTTCTTGAGCTGCTTTGGGGGATTGTTAGAGCAACTGGCTTCTTTTCTACTTCTCCCCTGCAATTGCTCTGTTCTTTCTGCTCAGCTTAAATGTTTCTATGTTTCCCGCAGGTGGCTGCATTTCCTCTGTGCATGTCTGTCTGTGAAAATTAGGAATTCCCTTACTGTTGCTATACCACCATGTGTGTATGGCCCTGTTAAAAATGGCTTTTCTAGTTCTGCTTTCCTGTGCCTGTCTCTGAATTTCCTTAGGTAAACTCACAGTTAGGGCAGGTTTAGTGTCTCTGGTAGCAGAAACTGGAGCTTTATACTACTCTAAGCAGGGATTTAATGGGCCTCTGACTAATGAACTGCAGTAATTTTAATGAAACAGCTGAAAGAGCTGTCTGGGGGGTGGGGAAGTACAGCTGAGTAACAGCTTTGTCCAGTACCTTTTCTGGGAGATTTAAACAAAAAAAAGGACTGGCAAAACAGCCCCTGAATTTCATTGTGATTTTCCCTGTTTTCTTTTCTGCTCCTTGAATTTGCCAGTTGAATGCCATGGCCAACAGAGCTGCTGGGAAGGGCTATGAGAATGAAGATAATTATGAAAACATTCGTTTTAAATTCATTGGCATAGAGAACATCCATGTGATGAGGAGCAGCCTGCAGAAACTGCTGGAAGGTGGGTACAGCCCTGGGAAGGGTTTTTCTTATCCCTCTGGACAGAACTTCTTGCTGAATATCCAAATGTTCCATGCACAAACGAGTCCTGATGGAAGCAAATTCAGCATCTTGCTTTGTTTGCTGCATTCAAGTGGCTGAAAGTATTAATGCTGTTAAAATTCTTTCCTGCTTGACATTTTCTTTGTTCTTGTGCTTGGTTTTATAGTGGTTCAAAAATAGCAGCTAATACTAAAAACATTCCTTAATAAATGTGCCAAATTAATAGGAAAAGGGTAGAGAAATATTTCATTTTACAGCTAAGACAGTCTCATTGTTGCCTCATGACTTATTGAAAGAAAACCAACAGAGGTTGTTCAGAAATGCTTTTTGGGGTTTGCTGTATTTGGAATATTAACAGAATTTCTGAGCTGAAATACAATTTTGGCATGATCTTCCAAAGACTTGAGTCTCACACATACTTTGTTCTAACTTTTCATTTATTTCTGATTCCTTTTAATCAAATTTCTTTAAAACATATAAAAATTAATGTTTTAATACATAAATATATGAAAATGCAGAGTAATTAAGCTCATTGTGATTGTGGGGAAGAATGCAAAGCAGGGCCAGGCCCAGAGTTTCACCAATAGAACTTTGGAGAATTTTGCAATTCAAGTGCTGTCATCCAAAATAGGAGTTTAGTATTTTAGTAACCACCATAATGCTCATCTTTTTTTTTTACATAGTTGGGTAATCAATGCTCCCGCGGTGGCCCTGCAGGATCCATGGCGACCTTGGACAAAAATGGGGCTGTCCCCACCCAAAAGAGTGGCCTGATCACAGCTCTGAGTCCTCACCTGATCTGAGTCCTCAGCTGCCTCCTCCTCGCAGATTTATTTTGTGGTGGGAGAAGAGGCAGAATGAAAACTTGTTTGCTCCCATGTTCTTCTCCACCAGTGATAAAATCTCATTCACTGGGGCTTATGGATTGTTCTGAACTTTATTACTCCAAGTATTTTCTGTGCTGGGTTTCATTGCAGCAGCTGAGTTGCCTTCAAGGTTAGACTTGTTATTTCTGTCTCTAAATTAGAGAGAAATAACTTCAGATCTTTGGGAAGTGAGTGAGTGGTTATAGATGTGATGGTGATTTAGAGTGAAGTAACAGCTCACTGCTGGGAAAAAACACCACAGCTGAATAAATAATGAGTTACCCTTTAAACACAGAGCGGGAGGAGATTTCCAGAGCCTCAAATTCTCTCAAAACCAGCGATTTTTTACTTAGGAATTTTAGATACACAACCATCAGTGTGTCCTTTAGGCAGGATATTGCTGCAAGCACTTACAATTTTTGGAGAAATAATGAGGAGGTGCGAGGGATGCTGTTTTGATTCTCTGTGTCTGCTCCCAGTGTGTGAGATGAAGTCCCCCTCCATGAGTGATTTCCTGACGGGGCTGGAGAACTCGGGCTGGCTACGGCACATCAAGGCTGTGATGGATGCAGGGGTCTTCCTGGCCAAGGTAAAGCTGCTCTCCAACTGCAGCTGCATTCCAAAATGCCTCCTGGTGTGCTGGAGACTGCTGCAAGGTTGGCAAGGTGGCTCTGGGGAGAAGGTGGTGTTCAGGTTGGCTTAATCTCTCCAAGAATTTTGGGTCATGCAACTGCTGGGTAAATACAGGTCCCGTGTCCTGTGTTGTACCAGGGCTTCATTAGAGCTCATTTGAAACATAAGGTCACAAAATGTGAATAAATTACTTTATAAACCTTTCTGTATAGCAGGGCAAACAACTCCTAACCCTGTGCTCATTATTCATCCACTGCTCTGAGGGATTGTTTTGACCAGTTCATTTTCCCCTGATTTGATGTGATGTGGACGCTAATTTTGATTATTCAATGCAGTCCTCATTTCTGCAGAGCTGGTGGCTATGCAGGTCAGGCAGAAGGAAGGAAGTAGTAAAGGGTGTGCCGGAAGTGTGTGGTGAGAGGAGTCAGTAGTAAACTGTGGTTGTCTCTCACAATTTACCCACATCACAAGCAAGAAACTTTTGAGTTTCTCTCCTGCCCTAGGTGGCAAAAGGTGATGGAATGGGGGGAAGTTGGGATCAACTCTTCTAATTTATCTTGAAGTTCTAATCCCTAGGTGTCCAACTATTTTTTACTCATCCTCAGAGGAAGAGCCTGGGAATCCTTGGCCTTCCAGAGACCACGGGGGCTGTTTTTTACCAGCCTGCTGCAGCACTTTGCTCTAGCTGGGGCTTCTCTTGCTGGACTGGTGCATTTCCACAGGCCAGAGGAGATCCCCCCGGGATTTTGGGTGGTGCAGGTGAGGGCCAGCATTTCCCTGAGCCCTGTGCTGTGTCCCTGGCAGGCTGTGAGGGAGGAGAGGGCCAGCGTGCTGGTGCACTGCTCCGACGGCTGGGACCGCACGGCCCAGGTCTGCTCCCTGGCCAGCCTCCTCCTGGACCCCTTCTACAGGACCTTCAAAGGCTTCATGGTAAGGACACGCTGCAATTCCAGTGCCAACAGGCCCTGAGGAAGGGCTCGGGACACTTCCTGGGACAAGCACAGGTGACCTACACACAGCAGCTTTGGTTCTCTCATGAGCTGGAGTTGCTGTGAGCAGCAGGGCAGCAGCTGATGGGCAATTCCCAAATCATTGTTTCCTGCAATGTCTACATGGGAGCCAGTAATGAGGGATCTCAGCGAAGGATGCAGCTCTGGCAGCAATCCACCAAAAAGTGCTGGATGAGTTTTTCCTGCGGGTCTCTTATCTGCTGGGATTTGAAATTGGGTGAACTCAGTCCTGTTCCCTGTCCATCGGTCAGATCTGCATCATTTCACACCTTATTAAAAGCCATTTCATTTTGATTTGGCTGTTTGCTTCTAGTGCAGGCTTTTTCTTAATTTGCAGCCATCCCTGCATGAATTCAGGGCAGTCTGTGATGTTTCTTTCCATTCATCTCGTGTTAAATACCCGAAGAGCTGCTCTGTCTCAGGAGAGCTCCTTGAAGGAATCCCTGAAATCAGAACAATGCAGACTTTGCCTTTTCTAGTGCCAGGACTCTTTCCTTGAGTTCTGTGCTGGTTTTATTGTTCCTGGTTTTGTTTCTGGATTATACTGCAGTCTTTTAACAGTTAAAATTCCATCAGCACATGAAACATCTGCCTGGGCTTTGTCTCTGAACAATCCTGCATGAACTGAGAATGAGGATTCAGCTCAGGAGCAGTGACACAGACACATCCCTGTCTGTCCTCATAGTTTGTAGGCACAAGCCCCCTGACAAGGGGTTATTCCTAAAGGAATTCATCAGCAGTGCAAGGAATGGAAAAATTCAAAAAGCAATTTAAATTAAGTTTTCTGAGAACTCTGTTGTGAGTTTCTGCCTTCTTCCTCTTAATCTGGATAGCGGGAATTATCTTTGTATGTGATCCAGCAAAGAAATGATAGATGCAGCTTCAGTCATGGGATTCCTCGTGAGACATCTGTAAGGAAAACAGATTATAACAATTATTATTTTCTATAACAGGCATCTACTTAAAAAATGCCACATAGTTGTTCTGATTTCATCCTGAACTCCTCATTATGTAGCTGTACTTCATTTATCTTTTTGTCTGTTAAACATTTGTTGAACTCCAGTTGCTGATTCTTTTCCAAATTAAATAGCACAGTGTAATATTAAGCTGTTAATTCTTTGAGCTCAATATATTTATATATTATGATTTTAACAACTTAGAAACTCCCTCAAAATGATAGTTTTGAAATGAGTTCTGATTCCAGCAGGGCCATTGCCGTGGTAACTGGATAATCTGTAAATCACAATTCCTGTTCCCATTGATTTTTGGAGATATATTTATAGGAGCAGGGTCAGCAGGTTGTAAGCTTTTTAGGCTTTAACATTAAAGGCTTCATTTTGCTTTTTTAACCAAATTAATGCTCTTTTCTTAATGCCTGTTTTGAACCTGCAGGTCCTCATAGAAAAGGAGTGGATTGCAATGGGCCACAAGTTCTCACACAGGTGAGAGGGGCACATTCCCCTGGGGGGAGTGGAACCAAAACTGTCGGCAGGTTTAGGGCATCCCATGAAAAATTGAAATGAAAAGGAGAAAACAGTGTGAAAATATTTGCATTGGTGACATAGAGCCAACGTCTGCTAAAGCTGTTATTTTATCACTGTGTTTTTATTGCTTTACAAAATCATGGTTTGAATTCTGGGTGTTTTCCTACCTGCAAAATTCTATTATATGAGGAGTGCTAATCATGGAATCACAGAATCATGAAGGTTGGAAAAGACGTCCGAGATCATGAAGTTCAGCCAGCACCAGGCTAGCCCATGTCCCCAGGTGCCACATCCACGCATGTCCTGAGCACTTGCAGGGTGCTGCCCCCGCTCTGGGCAGCCTGTCCCACGCACCGTGCTCCAGCCAGGCCTGCTAATCCTGCGGCCATCTCCCGGGAGAGGAGCCCAGCCTCCTTCTCAGGGCCTGCCCAAGTTCAAAGCACAGACTTGACCTGGAAGAAAACTGATGGCAAAGGGACATTTTGTGCCAGGTGACAGAGGATTTATTCTGCTTTTTGCACCTCTCTAGGTGTGGCCACCTGGATGGGGACCCCAAAGAGGTGTCCCCTGTGTTCACGCAGTTTGTGGAGTGTGTGTGGCAGCTGATGCAGCAGTTCCCCTGCTCCTTCGAGTTCAGTGAGCGCTTCCTGCTGGAGATCCATGACCACGTCTATTCCTGCCAGTTTGGGAACTTCCTGGGCACCTGCCACAGGGAGAGGGAGGAGCTCAGGTGAGCTGGGGCTTCCTGCGGCCAGCAGGCCACAGATCCCTTGGAATGTCTGAAAAAGGGCCGTGTTTTATGGAATTGGAGATTGTAGAACATAACCATTTATCGAGACAATGGTACCCTTAACCAGTGGGAGAAAAGAGTATGAATTAAATCCAAAAAAAGATGTTTTAGTTTGGAGCACAGTAATAACTTGCAGATATCCCTTCTGGACAGGAGAATCTCCATTTTAATATCTTGTGCTTATTAAATCAATCAGAACCAGCATAAAACCAATTCTTAGCTCCCTTAATCTAATTCTGCTCCCAACAGCTGCAGTTGTTAATCCACTTGCTGCTTTTTTTTACTGATCAAATGTTCTTTGTACTTGCCAGAATATTTGAGAAGACCCATTCCCTGTGGCCTTTCCTCTTACAGAGGAAGCAGGAGTTGAGAAATCCTTTGTACAGAGGGTTTACGGCTTACAAAGAGCTTCAACCAAACACTCTACCTTTCAGTTTCCAGTAAGTAGCTCAGTTGAGAAGGGGAAGGAGGGGGACATTTTCTTCACTAATAACTCAGGTTAGATCAAATAAATTTGTGCTGTTTAGCTTGGTTTGTTTTACCTTTCCCCTCCATTCCTCAGGTGTAAACTAAGATGAGCAGTGCAAAGGTGAAATAAATTCAGATGCTGTAATTTAAAACAATAGTTTTAATTTGGTGTTGAGAAAAGAGGGTGGGGAAAGGCAAGGAAAAGCAGAACTTTAGACAGAGCCACACACACCCCCTAACTGCTTGCTCTGTCACACTGAAGTGTTTGAAAAAGTTCCTCTTTTCCTCCTTTTTAATATATATTAAGGAAGTCTTTCAAGCAGGAACTTTGGTGCCCAGTTCAGGCTTTTCTCAGGCTTTGTTTCTGCCTCACTCCCGGGCCCTGCTGAGAGAGAGGGGGATGAAAATTGGATTTTAAGTGCTGTGTATGCAAATAAAAGTTGGGAGGTTGGGCAAACCAAGGAGTGGAAGCTGTCCAAGCTTCCAATAAATCTGCTGTTAAAAAAAAATAAAAAGTATTTTCATCCTATTCTAATATTTACTGCCAGGTTTTTTAACTTGAAGCAAAGTTGCCCATTGCTACTGAATTTAATAATCCAAGGCTGTGGCAGGTTTTAAAATTAATTCCTGATCTCAATTTATTAAAAATATTAACCAACATCTATTTGTTGGCAGTAATGTCCAGCTGAGGCCCTAATTCCCGTTTTTTGCCTGTTGTTGAGGTTCTGGTGCGGGATGTACAACCGCTTTGACAAGGGCATGCACCCCAAGCAGTGTGTGCTGGACCAGCTGCTGAGCTGCCTGAGCCAGAAGGTGACACTGGAGGACAGCGCATCCGACCTGGAAAACGTGAGGCACGAGGGGCTTCACGTCCCCTGGGGGCCTGGAAAGGTTGACTGAGATTAAATAGTGGCAGTGAAGGGTTGTTCCAGCCAGCTGGGTAAAAATGAGGGGTTCAGTGACAAAGCTCTGTGTGGCAAAAAGCCCAAAACACCTCCAAACAAATTAAAATACACCAGTGAGAAGAATATCAGTGTCCTTTGCTGGGGTAATGTGAATGCTGAAAACTTCAGCTTTATTAATTAAACACTGATGTTTGTGTTAGACATGGCAGGATCTGTGTCCAGGTATTTCTGGTGTTTGTGTCAGGCACTTGAGGATTTGTGTCCAGCTACTTCAGTGCTGGATTTCAGAGCTGGAAAAGAGGCACTGCCACAGGGCTGTTGTGTTGACACCTGGTTGTTGTCCTCTCTGGCATCTAGGTATTAATTTTTTGGTTTTATGCCTTTTTCTTTGTGCAGAAACTCCCTATCCTCGACGGCCCCTTGCCCAGCAAAGGCTGCACCTCACCCAAGGCAGGAGCTGCTGCTGCCAAAGGCCCAACTCCTCCTCAGGACTGTGCAGAGGGAGCAGCCCCTGTGCTGAGCAATGGCCCCTCCCTGGGGCGCCAGAAGCACAAGGAGAGCCCAGCCCAGCCCCGGGATCTTGGAGCCTCCAGGGAGGATGGGCAGGCCCAGCACCAGGGATGAGCTCTGGGAGCTGCTGGGAGAAGCTCGGGGGAGCTGGTGCAGCCCCCATTTGCAGCTGAGTGTGAGCAGGGCTCCGCAGGGCTGGGGGAGCAGCTGCTGGGGGACACTTCCTGTGGCTCAGGTGATGCAGAGCTCCAGGAGCCTGCCTGGCATTCCTGGGAACTTGGCTTTCAGTGGGAACACGTGCATTTCTGAGGGTTAGAGCTGCCTGCCGGCACTGCTGTTTGAGACTAGAAGAAATCTTGCCAGTTCCATGAGGAGCTGGGCAGTAACTGCAGGAGGAAGGATGCAGATCCCTCTGTTCTCAGTGGTGGTCCAAGGTCATCTTAAAACAAGAAAAAATTTCAGTCTTTCTTCAAATGATAAAACCCCCCCAACCTTTCTTAGCTGTGAATGAATCTCTGCATGGACCCTTGCCTTGTAGCAGAACTGATTCATGTTTTGTTTCCTATGCATATTTGTTACAGAACCAAACCCCCTGTGCCTTCTCTGGGACTGTGTCCATGTCCAGCCGGGCCATTGCTGGTTTTGTGTCGGAGTTTGCAGTGTGGTGTTGGGTCCTGTCTGTAGTCAGTGTTTGTCAGGAGGTTTTCTTCTGCTGCAGCTTCTCCAGGGTTTTTGCTGATCCCCTGACTTGAGCAGCTTCTTTCCAAGCTGAGTTCTTGGAGAATCAACTTTTATGGACCTCCTGTATTGATGGGAGTGCAGCAAGCACCAGAGCCAGCCTGTAACACATGGACTTGTGATCAGAGGGAGGACTGGAAATGAGGAAAGGCAGGAGAACATTTATGTGGAATTTTTCTCTCTTATTTTATGATCTTGGTTAAACTGAAGCGAGAGAGTAACTCTGTTCCAAGCTGTAATCATTGATGAGACAGCAGTTGCAGCTGGGGTGTGTTCTGGTATTGAAACGGGGCCTAAAATGATGAAATCACCTGCTGATTCCAGGGAATGTTGAAATTCAGGGAGCTTCAGCGATGTTTTGTCTGTCTCATAAACAGTATCTCTCATGGCAATGAACTTGGGAAGAAACAGAAAAAACAAGGACTTCTCTCCCCAGGGATTGGGTGTCACAAATCAGTGTTTGAAGGTCACCCAAAGAATCCTTGGGAGAGGCATCAGCAAAAGCAGGTTTGATGTAAAAAAGTGTGACCAAATTCATTGGCAAGGTTCATCCTATGGCTTTACTAAATGGTTAAAGCACACAGAGAAAAATTAAAATAGAAAATCAAGCAATCTAAAACTAAAACTAACCAGCGTGGAGGCTGGGGATGGAAAAGGGTCAGGATAAAAGGGAATGAGGGAGATTCTCCTGCTGAGTCATAAGGTTCAGAGTGGAGCATCCTGCCAGACTGAGCCCTGGAATTACCAACAGTTCAGGCCTAAAGTTTTCCTGGAATTAGAGAATCAGTAGCAGCACTTGAACTCAACAGCAGAGAATCAGGTAAGGAATTGAACAAGGGGTTTATGTCGAATTTCCTGTAAGCACAACAGGAGCTGCCTTAGAGGCTGAACTCACAAATCCAAGGTACTCCATAATCCAGGAGGGCAGCATTCCCAGTGCCTCGGCTCTGGCACAGCCCCAAGGACCAGGTCCAGGTGTATCCCTGGGAAAAATTCCCCTCGAGTTTCCTGTTTAGAGAGTTGGTTTTATCAGAAGCACTTTCCAGCCTGGCTGCAATTTGGGTCAGTATCTTCCCTTGAAAGCTCAACGACAAAAATGTTCCACTTGGGTTGTTACTCAGGCAATAAAAATCAGATTCCAGGGCTGTTGGCTAAACCCAGGAGTTTGCACTCCAGCCCTGGGAGCAGCCAGTGTTCCTGATAAGCTCAGGGTGCTGCTTCTCAAGGCCAAGGCCTGGGGACATTTCTGAGATCGTGGTGTGGCCTTGGGGGGCTTGGAGGATTCCCTTCCCCCCAGGAAAGCTGTGCCACTGTCCTTGTTCTGTGCTGAATTGCACACAATCCCCCTGTGCAGCTTTATTCAGGATGCTGCTCTGCTCTCTTTTCAAGCTGTTGTTTCAATCAGGTGCTGCCATTAAGTTTTCAAATCACTTTTTCTCTTTTATAAAAAGTCTGGAAGCTAACTGAAAATATTTGAGCCTTCCCAATCTCCAGTGACAGTAGAAATGTTCCATTGTAACACCAGAAAGTGGAATAATTGTGCTCATGTGCTTTTAACCTGTGGTAAAATCACTGGGTAGATCCAGTGTCCAAACACCAACCAAAACCTCCCTGAGTGGCTCATTCTGGGTAAGAAAATACCTATTTTATAAAGCACAGGGAAGATCCAAGGAAAAAAGAGAGCACAGAGTTTCTCCTCTGCCTGGAGTGGCAGAGAGGAAGTATTTTAATATTGAGGGTTTAAATAAATAAAGTTGTTGTCAAGGAAGGAGTGGGAGCTACAAGAGTGATTGATTAAAAATTAACCACTGGAAATCCCGACCCAGATATGACTGATGGATCAGGCCTGTCTGTTCTTTCCAGGGGGTAATGGGCTACATCCATCCCCAAATCTGAGAGAAAATGGGACATGAAGCCAAGACAGGCACTTTTTAGGACCAGTTATTCTATGAATCAATGGATCATCAGTTCTTTGAATATGTTTAATTCTCTAATTTTCATTAGAGATCCAAAACTGGAGAGGATTTTGATTGACTACTGAAGGATTTAAAGATGCCATTGGTTAATTATTGTGCAAAGCCAGCTTGCAGAAGGCTCCTGGAAATGTTTGTATGTTGCTTTGCCTTTGGAATTGCCATTGGAGGAGTTTAATAATCCTTACTTGTTCCTAAAAATGATGTCTCCACAAAACTCCAATGTTACTACAAGTATGTACAACCACCACCAGGTTGCTCAGTGTAAGCTTGGAGTAATATTGCTGCTTTTAACTCCAGTGGCAAAACAGGCAAACCCAAAAATTAATGTCTCTTAAACCTCTTGAATTTCATGTGTACAGGCTCAGGCAAAGGCTGCAGTGTATCAAAAGCCTTTTATGCTGATGCTGGAATTTAGGAGCTGGAAAAGATTCCAGGGTTTCCTCTCTTTCCATGAGCTGATGGTTTGAAAACCAATGAATCAGAAGTTTTTTGGTTTTGGTGGCAACTCCGGGCTGTTGGAAGAGCAGAAATGAGGAGCTGTTCAGAGCCCTGCAGTGTCCTGAGCTGAGGTGGGATCTGCTGCCCAGGAAAGCTGTTCCCTGCTCCTGGAGTGCCCTGCCTGGATTCTCCGCTCCCTGGAAGTGTGGAAGGAGTGGAGAAGCTGTTACTGCTACTGGGAATCTGCTCCTGCTGGGGAAAGTTTCTGCAACGGATTTATTTCAAGGGGAGCACCCATGCTTTGTGAGGTCAGAAGTCCTGCTTTTATTTGGAGCAGTGCAAGTCTTTCCATTTGCATTCCCGTGCCTGGGAGAACTGGGAGGGAAGAGGGGGCTGATTTGCTGCAGATGATCTCTGCTTGTGTAAAACTCCCTTTTCTGGAGCTGCTCCTGCTTCTCCAGGACATTCCATGGCTTCTCCAGGACATTCCATGGCCTCCTGCCTGCTCCCACCATCTCCTGTTCTACAACCAGGTGTAACCTTGTAGTGGGCCAGTGCCTGTCCTACTCTGAAGCACAAGAGGGACTCATGGAGCTTCATTTGAAATGTCTAATGTGAACTTCGTTCTGAGGGTTCTTAAACTGGGGTTTTGTTTTGCAGTTGTCACCAGTGGGAGAGCAAATCCAACTGGTGCTCTTTGCTCTGCAGGGAAAAAGTGGGAATAATTGTGTTGTCCATGGTTTTAGTTCTCCATGGCCTCTTCAAGGGTGAGGAAAAGCAATCTGTGAAAGCTTTTACGTCTGATTTACTCTTGGTCTGTTCCTGTGCTTAGTGATTGCCTTTCCAAGTGAATTCCTTGGAATAAAACCCCACCTGCTCTGATCCAGAGCCATCCTGACTGGGATGGAGGAGGAGATGGGCTTGGAGGGAGCTAGGCAGCTTCCCCAGTCCTGCAGAGTGGGATTTGTTGGGAGCTGAAGGTGCCCAGAGCTCCACAGGATCTCCAGGTGGGGATGCTGCTGTGGAGCAGCCCTGTGGCTGTTTGCATCACCTCTGGAAGCAGAGAGCCCTCAGAGGCGCTCCCAAAGCTGAGGCACCCCCAGGAAAAGCCTTGGAAAGGGAAGAGCTCCTGTTCCAGGCTCCTTCAGCTCCTGGCAGGCCTGGCCTTGGGCAGCCTCAGAGCCCAGAGGAATTTCCTGGCACAATGCAGTGCTGGATATCCAGGAGTGCCCAGGAGAATTCCAAAAATGTTTTCCTCTCCTCCCCAGCCCCTGTGCTCTGTGCTGAGGGCTGGAGTTGTTTTTATAGGGACCTCTCCCTGCTCTTCCTGGTTTCCCTGCCTCCCTCATGCACATCCAGGCATTCCTGGGGGAAGAACCTACTCTGGATGTCCTATTTATGCTTTAATTATCACCCAGTGCTTGATTAATTAGCTGAGGAAGCAGGGAATGGTAAAACCTTTGCCTGGGACCAGGCAGCCAGGTGGGCCATTCGTTAGGGCAGGTTTGCTAACGGCATTAATTAATGTGTCCCCCTGGGAGCTGCAGGCCAAGGGTTTGTTTTTATATCATTTCTATATTTCCATCTATTTAATGTAGCAGAAACTACTGGAGTAACTCAGCACTGGATCCCGTCCTCCCGGTGGATTTTCTTTGGCATCCCCACCATGATCCTTGTAGGAATGTCCCTAAAACCGTGTGTGGTGCTGGCTGGGAGTGCCCCTGTTGCTGTTTGTGTCTGTGTCACTGGTGAGGGACATTTGGGGGGGATGAGCCCCCGTTTGTGCCCCAGGGGCTCTGTGGGGCACTTGAGTTCCTGCACTGCTTGAAGCTGATCTTGTCTAGAGGAGAATTGTGTCTTTTCTCTCTGTTTGTCCCATAGAGTCTTTCTTGCATTGCAGGTATTTTTATTCCCTACAAGAATAAACACTTGGCCTTTTTAAACGAACTGGCTGCTCTGTTTATTGGGTGATAACTCAGAACTCCACATTTGGAAAGGTGAAGTCAGTTAAAGGATCTTAATTAATAAAGTGAGTGTGGAGCCACTTCCCCTCTACAGAACAGAAGTGGGGTGATCCCCCTGCTTTGGGGGGAATGGGAAGTGCACGGTGTTAAAAACAACCCAAAAAGAAACATAACTAATGGAAAAATAAAGATAATATAACCAATGGAATGGTGTCTTCTGCAAACTTTGCTATTCTGAGTCTTTTTTAATTTAGATTTTATTTCTGTATCAAATCCAAGTATCTCCTCAGTGTTTCCTTGCTCCTGGAGAGCTGTGTGTCCCTCACTCACCTGGCCCCAGGTGTCTCCAGGCTGACTTCCGCAGCTTTCTGAGGAGCAGCCAGAGCTTCTGGAAGGAGCTGAGTCCCAGCTTCAGGTCCAGTGAAGAGATTTTTTCTGATGGCTTCAGAGTGAAGAACCTACAGTGCAGCTGCTTGTGGTATCCTGGAAAAAGCCTCTTTTATCCCATTCTTTTTAGTCATGGATAGTGTAGTGTTAAGGATTTGAGTGCAGACAAACCCAGCTGAGATGTGAAGATGCTCAAGAGGGAGATTCCAGGAGCAAAACTTCTCTGTGAACCCTGGGAACAGACTCCAGCTCCGTTAGCCAGCCCCTGATGAGTATTTTCCACCTTGAAAATGGGTATTTTCTATGTTTTAAGGCAATGAAATGGTCCTGGCACTGAGGTATGCTCAGTCCCTGGGTGTTTCTGAGGCTTTTTCCCTTCTTGGTAATTTCAAATGTTCTTAATGCTGCCAGTGAAATCCTTCATTTACCTTAATTAGACTCGCCTTGCATTTAATTGGATTATTAGCATTAACACCAGCTAGAATTGATAAAGCTGCAATTTAATTTGGGGGAAATGGGACAAAAGGTGTATTAACTGGAGTTTCTCTTGCCTGCAAACAGCTCAGGGATTCCAGTGTTCTCCTGGAATTTTATTTTCCTTCTCTTTGGAGGAGTGGAGGGTATGGGAGGGGGATACAAAGCCCCTCTCTAAACAACAGGTCTTGGAGCTGTGGGAGAGAGGGAATGGATCCCTTGTGAATGAGAATCAATAGAAATCTATAAATAACCAAAAACCACCATGGATGGAGCAGGGGGCTCTGGGCTGGGCAGCTGTGGCTGCCCCTGGATCCCTGGAAGTGTCCCAGGCCGGGCTGGACAGGGCTTGGAGCAGCCTGGGACAGTGGGAGGTGTCCCTGCCCATGGGATGGGTTTTAAGGTTCCTCCCAACTCAAACCGTCCTTTTACCCTGTTTTCCAAAAGGGAAGGGACTCCCTGAAGGCAGTGGAAGCAGAGATGAACTCCTGGTGCTCCAGTGCTGCCAAATTCCTCAAGGAAGGACTCGTGGAGGAGAAGAAACATTGCTGGATTCTTCCTTCCTTTCTAACTCCATATTTTGTGTGTTGATGCACCAAATAAATTCAGAATTTCCGTCAGCAGGGCCCTGGCAGGGATGTGCAGCGCAGCCGAGGGATGCTGAGCTGCTGTCCGTGCCCTTTCCTGGAAAATCCCTGGATAACATCTGGATCACGGTGCTGCTGGAGCCACTCCCATGCTGCCGGGAGAACCTCCAGGGATGAATTCTGGAATGCTGGGAGCAGATGTGAGGGCACAGAGGGAGATTCCAGAGCCCAGAGCTGTGCTGTGGCAGTGACTCCCGGCCCAAAGGCAGGAGACACAACAGCCCCACTCCCCAACTCTGCTTTCCCGACCTTGAGCACTGTTAGTAAATCCCTAATCCCTGCAAAATCATTTATTTGGGACTGTTTAGCTCTAAACTTTTAACTGCTTAGCTCTCCTAAATCCACAAGCTCATTAGCTCTCTTCAGCTGTGTTAATAAAGATAATCTCTTTAATGGATGCAACTCTGGACAGGATTTACCTTCCCAAAAAACTCATTGACTGGCAGTAAATACCCTTCTGCCCTCTAATTCTTCCCCAATTAACAGGGAGCTGATCAAGACCTGCTTTGCCCAGAGCAGAGGCCAGGTCAACCCTGGCTCAGGCCCCGAGCTCGGGCAGAAGGTGGAAGCTTTTCCCGACTCCTCATCCTTGCCTGGGTTTGAAGCATTATCCCCAATGGGTCAGGCCGGTCTGTCACCTCTGCCTGGGCTCCTTCTGGGCTTGCTCTGGCTCTGGTGCTGGAAATACCCCCTGGGATGGAAGGAAGGGCTCCTGCTCCGGGAGTGTGGGATTCCAGCTAGGCTGGGGGATTCTCGGGTTTGCCTCCTTAAAACTGGGTTTAATCTGCTCCTTGCCCCTAAAATCTTTCTTGGTTAACAACTAAACAGCAGCAGCAACAACAAAAGAATACACAGTTTATCATTAATTTGCCATTCAAGGATTTTCCTTTCATCTCCAAGTTTCCTACATTTCACATTTTCTAGCACTTCTGTTGTCTGCATTCCCTTTTTTCCCTTTATAACACTCTGTCTTGTTAATGGCTGCTTTGATTTCTGTGGTTTGTGGAAGGGGTTTCCAGCCAGGATTGGCTTTTGTGGCTGCAGCATCCCTGTTGTGGTTACATCTTCCTAACAGTAAGGAAAAATAAGTCCAAACTCCCCTCTCCTGCTCCAGAGTTCATCCACATCACCCTCCATAATTCCATTCCTGCTGCTGGCTTTGGAGAATTGACCTTTGTGAAGCAATAATCTATTTTTGAGTGGATTTGGAGAGGAAAACCAAAAGTCTAAACCAAATCAATATTGACCATTTTCCTGCATTCCAGGCTTTCCACGGGGAGGCTCCAAAGCAGGAATGTGGTGCTGGCACAGATCACACATTTCACAGAGCACCCTGATTTCGTTTCTTGCAACACTGGGGATTTTCCTGCTGGATAATTTGGGTCTCTCTCATTATCTCATACCATGATAAGGCTGCCCCAAACCGCCAGCCCATTCCTGCTCCAGTGCCGAGAAGTTTGGAGAGGGTTTAAAAGGAGCTGGATAAAATAGGATTGCACATCCCGGCTGACAGCTTTTGATAAGAGCCCCAGTGCTGCTTCCCACTCCTTCTGTTTGCCCTGGGAGGTTTCCTGCCTCCCTGGGTCCTGTTCAGCTTTGGGAAGCCCTGGCCGTGGTTCCTTCTGGCAGGTGCAGCCCAGAGTGGCTCAGGTGGGAAATCTGGACCATCTTCAGGACCTTTTGTCCTCTGGTGTCTATGTAATAAATCACTTTGGAGGTTGCAAGCGGCCATTTGTATCACTCTGAAAAGAGGGGCAGAGGACAGGAGGGGGGTTAAGAGGGAGTTTGAGTGCCTGGCAGCAGCCAAGGTGAGATAGAGGCCGGTGCTGCCCTGGCAGGGACCCCAAACCGCCCCGTTCCCTGTGATTCCTGCGAGGAAACAGCGGAGAAAAAGCTTTGTGTGTGCTCAGTGGGCTCGAGCAGCCTCCAGCACCTGTCCCAGCCCCCCCACCCCGCTGCCCTCTCTATATTTACCCAGGGGGAGCTTTCCAAGAATGGAAGTGGTAAGATAAAACCCCAGAGGGACTAAAATTAGCCCCGGCGCCCCGGGCCGGACCCGCCGTGGCATTTCAGCTGTGAGCTGCACAGCTCCGGCCCCTCACAGCCCCGGCCATCCCAGCTCTGCCAGATCCTCTCCTGCTCTCTCATTTTGGGGTTAAACCACGGGAGGACTCCCCATGGGACCCCCCTGGCCTCAGATGCTCTGAGCACCCCCACACCCAGGTAAGGCGGCAGGAGCCGGACCTGGGCGGGCGACCGAGGGGACGGGGACCCAGAGGGACAAATGTGTGCTCTGTGTGCTCTGTCACAACCTCCTTTTGGGGTCTGCAGGTGCTTGGAAAGCTTCTGGCAGCTCAGGGGGTGACAAAACAGTGAGGGTGGGCAGGCCCTGGCACAGGTTCCCAGAGCAGCTGTGGCTGCCCCTGGATCCCTGGAGGTGTCCAAGGCCAGGTTGGACACTGGGGCTTGGAGCAGCCTGGGGCAGTGGAAGATGTCCTTGCCCAGGGCAGGGGTGGAATGGGCTGAACTTTTAAGTTCCTTTCCAAACCAAATCATTCCATGATTCCATGAATTTTGGTTTGGGTTCTTCTGGTTGAGGAACCTCCCTCAGCTCCCCACACAAGACCTCAGGCAGTCCAAGGAACCTCCTTTGGAATTGCTGTTTGTGTGCTCAGAAAGTGTTACAGCTGCTGTTCTACTTTTCCACGCAGTTTCCCTTGGGAATGTAACTGGGAACACAATTGTCTTTTTGGCTCAAATCTGCAGTAACCCCCCAGCCCGTTATCCATGTGGGTGGGGTGATCCCAAAGCTCCAGAGCTCATCACCGGTGTGTCCGATGAAGAACAGCAGCGTTAGAATTTCCCACATTTCTGTATAAATTGGGCTAATGGATGGCAGCCCAGCAGAGCTTTGGTGCCATCACTTGTGCCAGTGTCCCCAGCTGTGCTGGTGGCCTTGCGGGGTCCCCCTGAGCTGGAGGCCGTGTCCCCGTGGGTGATGTGGGACAGGTCCCCCGACACTGCCCCGGCACCGATGGGCTCAGGTGCACAACGGGGCCGATTGCTCCGTGCAGCCCCTCGGCTAATTAACTGCTTGCTGCGGCTCCTTGGCTAATTAATTGCTCCGTGCAGCTCCTTGGCTCCTCCCAGGCCAGGTCAGTCCCGCTCTGCCTCTGCCGCCTCTCCCGAGGAAAGCCGAGATGCCGCAGGGCTGCCGAGAAATTCCTCTGCCCATCTCGAGCGTTTCCACTGCTCAGGTGCCGGCCGGGATATCCCATCCCTGTCCCCCGCCGTCCCTCGGCCCCTGAGGCCACATCCCGTGGGCAGAGCCCAGCCAAGCTGGCAGGGTTCAGTCCCACTCGGTGTGATCGGCTCAGCATTCCCACCCTTCCCCCAAATCCTGCACCAAAAACATCCCAGACCCTTCATGCAGCCGTGATCGTCGGGCTCAAGCAGGAGGGAGGGAGGAAAACTGGAATTCTAACGCTGGCATCATTTTGGGAAGGGAACTGCTGGAAGATGTTTGATCCCTAATCAAACTGACTACTTCACATTCACCTCATCCCTCAGGACTTGGGACAAGGGATGGAGGGACAGGACCCAGGGAATGGCTCCCAGTGCCAGAGGGCAGGGCTGGGTGGGAGATTGGGCAGGAATTGTTCCCTGGCAGGGTGGGCAGCCCTGGCACAGGGTGCCCAGAGCAGCTGTGGCTGCCCCTGGATCCCTGGCAGTGCCCAAGGCCAGGCTGGACACTGGGGCTGGAGCAGCCTGGGACAGTGGGAGGTGTCCCTGACATGGCAGCGGTGGAGTGGATGGGCTTTAAGGTCCTTCCCAACCCAAACCATTCTACGATTTTATGGGATCCTGACCCACGTACCCACTACAATACTGAGCTCCATTGTTCCCTCAGCCTTTCATCCACGTGGATTTCCTCACGTGGTGCCAGGGCCACGAGCACATCAGCAGCATCCTCGTCCAATGTTTGTTCATTTTTTGGAGAATCTTCCTTATGTGGAGTATAAACTTACACTAAAATGCATCTCTTGGTGCCAGGGACTGGTTCTAACCCAGGGGTGGTGGTGGTTCTGCTGTCCTGCAGATCTTTGGCCTCATCCTTTACCATGAAAGCGGCACATGGAGCACAGACCAGACAAAATGAGCCTCATGGACATCAACAAGATGTTCTCCCTGCTGCAGCCCAGGGATGACGAGGAGGACAGCGAGGAGAGCGAGGAGCTGAGCGGGGCGGTGTGCCGGGACGATCACAACACCCTGGACAGGCTGCTGGCCCAGGACAGGTACAAGAGGCTCATCAACCGCAGGAGCGGCTGGGGCGTCCCCAGCACCCCGCTGCGCCTGGCGGCCACGCGGGGCTGCGTGCGGAGCCTGCGGGTGCTGCTGGCCCACGGCGCCGAGGTGGACAGCCTGGACGTGAAGGCTCAGACGCCGCTCTTCGTGGCGGTCAGCAACGGGCACCGCGAGTGCGTGCGGCTGCTGCTGGAGGCCGGCGCCAGCCCCGTGGGCAGCGTCTACAACAACTGCTCGCCGCTGCTGCTGGCGGCCAGGGACGGCCACGTGGACATCCTGCGGCAGCTGCTGGAGCACGGCGCCCAGGCCAACGTGCAGGCCCGGCTGCCCGAGTGGGCGGCCAACTCGGTGGCCTGCTCGGGGCCGCTGTACCTGGCGGCCGCCTACGGGCACCTGGAGTGCTTCCGCCTGCTGCTGCTGCACGGCGCCGACCCCGACTACAACTGCACCGAGCAGGGTGTCCTGGCCCAGATCCGGGAGCCCAAGACCCTGCTGGAGACGTGCCTGAGGCACGGCTGCCGCAGCGACTTCATCCGCCTGCTCATCGACTTCGGGGCCAACGTGTACCTGCCCAGCGTGCCCACGGACGGGGCGGCTCCGCACAGCGAGGGGCTGGAGCTGCTGCTGCAGGCCAGAGGTGACCTGGCTGTGTGCCCTGGGGCTCCAATGGGCACAGCTTTGCTCTGATTCCCTCTTCCCAACAGCCATACCCATGTTGTCCCTCAGCCTTGGTTCCCCTCGCAGCATCTTATTTAGGGAAATATAGGTTGGATATTAGAAAAAAGTTTTATACAGAAAGGATAATAAAGTAGCGGAATAGTTTACCTGGGGAGGTGGTGGATTCACCAACTCTGGATGTATTTAAGAAAAGACTAGATGTGGCATTTGGTGCCATGGTTTAGTTGAGGTTAGGGTTGGGTTGGACTTGATGATCCTGGAGGTCTCTTCCAAGCTGGTGATTCTGTGATCACTTGGTCTGTGGCTGCCCCTGGATCCCTGGAAGTGTTCAAGGCCTGGTTGGACAGGGCTTGGAGCAACCTTGGGTAGTGGAAGGTGTGCCTGCCTGTGGAATGAGATGAACTTAAATTCCCTTTCCAGCCTAAACCCGTCTGTGATTCCATGATTCCCACAGCCTGGGTTTACCTCACTTGTTGGGTTACCAGCAGCTTTTCACCCTTGCTCTCCTTTCTGCTGCTCAGCTTGGGCTCTCCTGCACTCCCTAAGTCTGAAATGCTGCACTTATTTCCGTATGGGGATGGAAGATTTCTTCTCCATGCCCAGCTCCCGTGGGAGCTTGTGCCTGAGCCCATGGCCCCAGCCCCAGCACAGGGGCTGAGTTTTCATAGTATCATGGAATTTTCATAGGATCATGGAATGGTTTGGGTTGGAAGGGACCTTAAAGATAATTTTGTTCCAGCTCTGTCTGGTTTGCTCAACCCATGTCCCTTTCCTTCGCATAATGCCGGGTTGGAGGGCGACAAGGTTTTGTGTCTTGAAGGTGACCATGTGATTTTCCTTCCACAGCTCATCCCAAATCCCTGCTGTCCCAATCCCGGCTGGCCATGAGGCGTCTCCTGAAGCAGCCTGGCCACTCAGCCGCCCTCGGAGAGCTGGAGATCCCCACAGTCCTGGCCAAATACCTCCAGCACCAGAAGGGATCCCAGCCTGCACCCAGGCACACCCACTCTGAGCGCCCCGAGTAAAACCTGCTCTGCCTCCTGGGAGAGAATCCCCGAAATCTGTGCAACCCCTGGGAATTTGTGGTCACAAGTTCACTTTTGCTGACGAGGTGTCTGCAGAAAGCAGTGCCCATGTGGAAAGGTGGGAAGGGAAGGAGGAGAGAGAACAGGAGACCTCCGCTCCTGGTTTGCAGCAAAAGCAAGGACAGAGCAGGATCTGATTCCCCTGGGTTGGCCTCAGACCATCTTTGCTGAGGGATTTTACACCTTCAGCTGATTTTGGTTTGAGAAGTGGCTGGGAAAGAGTGTGGAGGAATTCTTGGCTGGAAGGGTAGGAATTCTTCCCAGTGAAGGCAGGACTGGGGCTGGCCCTGGCCATGTGTGCCCACCCTGTGGGGGCAGAGCTCCCGGCTGGCAGCACGGGAGGGGCTGGGAGATGTATCCGGAACCCCAGCATCCTCACTCCTCTCCCTGCCCCAGCTCTGACCCTAAACATCGTCTTCTCACCCCAAAAGCGCTACATTTGGCCGCTGAGGTTTTTTCATGATTGGGCAGGGTTGGGGTTTGAATTAAAAGTGGTCCTTTATTGGTATTGAACTGTTGTGGCCTGTCTGGTGAAATATCCCGTGTCTGGCAGCCCTGCCAGGATGGCTGGGAAGGGACAAGGGAATCGCTGCAGATGGGGAATTTCAGGCTGGGCTGGGGCATCCCAGCAGCGCCTTTATGTCCCTCCATCTCTCCCACCTCGGACACCGGGATCACCCTCACCAGTGGGGGCTGCAGGTGCCTTCCTGGCTCTGATGGATAAATCCCACTGCTCCTTGGCAGCTCAGCACCCAGCCAGCAGTGATGTTCTGGACCACTTTTGGGATGCAGCAGAGAGTGTCCCATGGTTCATTCCTTCTCACATCCCAAAGGGAAGTGCTCCCAGGGGCCAGAGCTCCGTGTCAGCAGCTCCAAGGGTCACTCTGGGCCAAACACAGGCACCTCCCTGCAGGATTTATGGGCTTGTGTCAGGGGTTGTGGGATCTATTAATAAACATCTATTAATTAGGCTCTGGGGCTTCTCCCAAGGGGAGCATTAGGGCTTGGAAGCAGCCTGGACAAGGCTCCATAGGGAATGATGGCACTGGTGCCACTTCCCTCCCCACCCAGCCACCTTCGGGAGATGGGGGCTGGGAGAGGCTGCCCCGTGGGACACTGCCACGCTCTGGTGTGATTCCCACTCGTGGCATCCCTGCTGTCACCCACACGTGGGGATTTGAGGGGCTTTCAGGACTTGGGGGTCCCAAAAATGGGGCGGGATCTTCACTGCCGGGCTGCTCAGCGGGTGGCAGGACCGTGGCTGTGAGCAGGTGGGTGCGTGGCTGGCAGCGGCGCGGCGCGGGTGACACGCCCGCGGGTGACACAGCACACGCAGGGAGGGGTCCCGCGCCGTGTGGCCTCCCCTCCGGTGTCACACTCAGTGTCACATCCCCGAGCCCCGCAGCGCCACAGACCAGACGGGCCATACCCGCGTCCGTGACCGCGCGTCCCGCGGGGCCGCCCCCGTGCCAGACCGCGCCCTCACACCGGAGAGGCCACGCCCCCGCCAATCACACAGCAAACGAAGCCACGCCCCCAAGACGGGGACACGCCCTGAGGCCACGCCCACTCCGCCGCAAGCTGCCACCGGGAAGACCCCGTGGGACGGCCACGCCCCGTCACCGTGACCCCGCCCCGTTACATTGAGCCCAATGCGGAGACCGCGCCCGCC
>WBMY01003003.1:901539-911636 GCA_013397315.1 Donacobius atricapilla | reverse complement strand
CGTCCCCGTGCGGGGCTGGGCGTGCCGGGGGTCCCTGAGGGTCCCCTCTGCGGGTGAAACGCTGCTTTTCATTGTTACGGTGCTGCTTTTTGTTGCTTTTAAACCTTATTTTTCGTGTTTTATTGGTCGTGGCTCTTTGCCCTCGGTGCCCTTTATTTCTCTTTATTTCATTTTTTATATATTTCATTTTTTTATCCTTCTCCCGCCTCCCCTCCGCAGCAGTGCTGGTGCTGACGTGGAGCTGGAGAGGAATGATTCCCAAAAGGAATTTTTGAAATCCTGGCTCTGTCTCATGCCCTTCCGCGGCTCTTTTCCAGCAGCCCCTGGCCAGGTGCAGGTTTGGGGTCGTTTCACCCCCCGATTTTCCGCGCACGTCCAGGTGCGGGTGTTTCTCCCAGGCCCCTCTATCCAGGTCTCTCCAGAGGCTTCGGAGGCACCTGGGACTCGTGGTGGAGCTGGAAAGGTCCAGTTTGCCGGTGGGGAGGTGGCTGTGCCAGCCGGCTACGCCCCAGCTGCTGCTTCCAGTGGGACAGGTGAACGTGAGGGGTTGTCAGCAATCCCAGAATTCCGGAATCACGGAATGGCTTGGGTTGGGAGGGACCTTAAAGCTCGTCCAGTTCCAGCCGTGCTGAGGGTAGTGATGCCAGATCAATATAGAGGCTAAGCAACCCAGACCTGAGGAATAAAAATAAACCTGGAATTGCGGGTTTGCTGTGGGGCTGCAGGAGCAGAGAGCATTGTTTGGCTATATTTTTAATTTGGGATCTCTGGCTAAACACCTCGGGAAGGTTTCTTGGCCTCCTGTCAGTCAGAGCTCAGCCTGGGGCATTACAGCCTGAGAGCACATTAGGATTTTATTGCATTTAATTTCTCCACCCTCAGCTCTGCAAAAGAAACGTGATTATAATTGTTTTATTTCTCATGTTCCTGACAGCAGTCCAGGGTCAAATTTCAAACCTACCTCTCTGCTTCCGGGATAATCTGATCAGGGTGTTCACAGCGGCTGTTTTTAAGGCGATTCTCTCTCGCTGCACAGATTATTTTAAAAACAACTGAAATCTAAAAAAAAAAGCCAGGGTAGTAACCAAAGTGGTTTTTCCCTGGACACGTGCATAGGGAGGGCTGTGTCCTGGTTTGGCCTCCCTCAGGGTGCTCGTTGGAGCTTAGCATGAGGGCTGGGAGGGGGTTTGGGAGGTGCTGGCGCTCTAAGGCAGCCAAACCTCATCACCCTGGGGACAGAAAATCTGGGAAGCTGCAGGGCTTGGGGTGAGGAGGTGCAGGGCTCAGACCTGCCTGTCCCCAGGCATTCTACCCGATGGAGATGTGTGGTTTTCCTGCTCTGGCAAATCGGTAAATTTGAGCGACATTTTGGTGCCTGGGTTTTGGAAGTGGAGGGAGAGCTTGGAGGTTCCTCCAGCTGGTGATGAGACCCCGGTGCCTTCAGCTCTGGCCCTTCCGCTGGCATGTCCTCACCTCTGCCCTCTCCCTGTGCCCCAGGTCGGCGGTGATGTGTCCATCCGTGCGCCCGGAGCGCCGCGCTCCCCGAGCCGCCGCTTCCAGCTAGATGCAAGCCGGCCGCGCTGCCATGGAAACGGGCGGCCCGGAGGAGCGGCCCGGAGGGGACCGGCGGCGGCAGCAGGGCGGGGACGCCCCTCCCGACGGCGCCAACGGCTCCGTGGTGGCCGCGGAGCCGCAGCAGCCGCCCCCCGGCAAGCTGAGGAAAACGGCCTTCAAGCTGTTCGGGGGCAAGCGCAGCATCTGCACCCTGCCCAGCTTCTTCGGCGGCCGCGGCAAGAAGGGGCTCAGCAAGTGCAAGACCCACGACGGGCTGAGCAGTGCTGCCTGTGACAGGGGCGGTGGGACGCGGGCGGCCAGCCCCTCGGAGGGCAGCAGGGATGGGCAGCCCGGGCCCCTGCCCAGCTCCCGCAGCGCCCAGCTGGCCCTGGACACCGGCGCCAGGGGGGACTTGGCCCAGCAGGACAGCTCTCCCCCCGGGAGTATCGAGGGCTGTGACAAAAAGCCCAACGGGGAGAAATCCTCTTTCCCCAGACCCAAAAAAGGGCTGAAAGGGTTTTTTAACAGCATCCGGCGCCACCGGAAGAGCAAGGCTGCCGAGAGTGAGAAGGCAGAGCTCCCCGAGTGGAACGGGGACACGGAGGAGGCCGGGAATGGCCCTGGAATGGGAGCGGGGAGCCGAGGGGCCGTGGAGGGCAGGGGAGCAGGGCCGGTCCCTGAGGCTGTGATCTGCCTGGGGGGCTCGGGGTGTGACTCCAGCTGTGGTGAGGCCACTGAGCCCACGGGCCCCGCGGCTGATGGAGGCAGCTCCGAGGGTGACACGACGACGGCCGTGCCAGGGGACGGGGACGTGCCAGACGCAAAATCAGAGGCCGAGGCTGCTGCCTGCACTGAGTTTGACCATGAGAGTTTGCTACTGGCCTTCCACCCAGACTTCATGGACAACGAACCTCCCTGCCTGCACTCCGGGGACCTGCTGAGCCTCATGCTGGGGGACGTCACCTCCCTGAAGAGCTTCGACTCCCTTACGGGGTGCGGGGACGACATCGCCGAGCCCGACATTGCCGAGAGCAGCATCTCTGTGGAGCGCAGCCGCGATGCCGCCAAGCGCGGCTCCTGCCTCGTCACCTACCAGGGCGGCGGCGAGGAGATGGCCATCCCCGAGGAGGCCGAAGAGTACCTGCACCAGGTGTGGGACAGCAGCGTGCCGGGGGACAGGAGCTACGGGGCCCAGGTGTCCAGCAGCAGCCTGGAGACACACGCTTCTCATGAGGCTGACGCCCGCCCGTACATGGGCGACGCCATGGACGGCGCTGACCTCCTGACACCCCAGAGTGACCAGCAGGAGTCTGCCCCAAACAGTGACGAGGGGTATTATGACTCCACCACGCCAGGGCCGGATGATGAGGCTGGAGAGGAGCTCAAGAAGGACCGACTGCCCCGGGACAGCTACAGCGGCGATGCACTTTACGAGTTTGATGCCCTGATGAGCCCCTCTCACGGGGAGGAATCCCTGTTTGAGGGCAAAGTCCCACGCCAAGGCATCTTCAGCTACTTCATGGACTTCTGCCTCCCTGCAGAGAAGAGCCTGATCCAGCAGATGATGGATCAGAAAAGAGGGCTGATGGAAACTGAAGAAGAGGGGCTTGCAGCCCTTCAGAAAGAGCTGCTGTACTGGGAGCTGCAGAGGGAGCCGGTCCTGAAACGCCTGGATGTTTCCAGCAAGGAGAAGTGTTCCCGGGAAAAGCAGTGCATTGAATGTAAAAGCAGAGCAGCCAGCTCCATGGGCAAGAGTCAGAGTGGCCTTGGGAGTGAGCAGGTGGCCTTGCACACCCCGAGCCGGGCTGTCAACGGTGGGGTTGCAGTGGCTAGGGCTGAAAATCCAGAGTGGAGGGATTTTCCAGGGCCTCTGTGTCCGGAAGACTGTTACAACAGCCAAAAAGCCCCCGGAAGTTGCCTTATTCAGCTCGCAAAGAACAACCCGGGGTTCAGTGCAGACTTGGACTGCGGGATGTTTGCGGACTCCATCCACGGCAGTGCGGCCCCAGCCAAGGCAGGGATGTTCCCTGGCTTCAGGCTCGCGGGGCAGGAGTGCAGCGGCGGAGCAGAGCCCGCCCCCAGCGAGCCCCAGAGGGGTGGCGAGCCCGAGCAGGCCGTCAGCTTCTCGCAGGCTCTGGAGGAGTTTGCCAGCAGCGGGACCCTCTTCTCCAGCCTGTCCGAGAGCCTGGGGAGCTCGGCCTCCAGCTCGTCCTTCACCCAGAACCTTCCCGCCCTCCCCACCATGGTCACCTTCGACGTGGTGGACGTGGAGCAGGACGGGGAAGGGGAGTGCGAGCAGCACCCGGAGCTGACCGCAGGTGAGGACATCGCCGAGGCCTTTGATGATGGCTATGGACAGAAAGAGTCGTTGGCTGAATGTGACGAGAGAATGTCCCTGGCCTTCTCCCCGGGCTCCTTCCAGAGCTGCAACTGGGGGGTGGCCAGCCTGCCCCGCCACCTGCGCCTGCATGGGCTGAGCCCCTCCATGCCCGCACCGCTCTCCGTGGACCGGAGGAGCCGCTCGCTGGACACCGAGAGCCTGGAGCTGGAGCTGGCCGAGCCACCGGGGGTCCGGAGCGGCCCCCAGCCCGGCCAGCTCCGGGCCAGGCGTGAAGCCGGCAGGAAGGACTCTGCTGGAGCCAGGAGAAGCAGGAGCAAGGAGGAGGGCGAGCTGGTGGCTCCCGAGGGTGGCTTGAGCTGGCCGGGCCTGCGGCACCTCCAGCACGGCACCGCCACAGCTCCCGGCGGAACGGAGCTCTGGGGCTTCGCTCCCGCCGGCGCCGGGGAGAGCGTCTGGGAGCCGTCGGAGCCGCCAGACCCCGTGTCCCCTCTGCTGCCTCTCTCCCGGGGGGGCATCGGGGAGGCTCTGGAGAGGCGGCCCCTAGAGCCAGAGCTGAGCAGACACCCGCTCCGGCCCTCCAACCTCCCCCTGCAGCCCGAGCCCAGGCGGGCCCGGGAGGCGGCCGGCTCCTACCGGTACCACGGGGACGTCCCCAAGCTGTCCCGCTTGTTACCCCTGGGAGAGGCGGAGCTGGCCCCGAGCTTTGGCTTCGCCTGCTCCCCGGAGCACCGCGCCAGGGGCAGACCCGTGGGCATCGCCCAGGGCGTGCCGCAGCATCCCGGGGATGCCGAGAGCCCCGAGCGCTGCGCCGAGCCCCTCAAGGGCAGGGCCAGCCCGGGGCACGGCGCCTGCCGTGGCGCCCTTTGCAGTGTCACCGACGCTGAGTAGCTACAGGAATGTCACCGTGTCACCCAGCCGAGGGGCTGCAGGAATTTCATCGTGTCACCGAGGCTATCTACAGGAATGTCACATGTCACCCGGCTGAGGCGCTGCAGGAATGTCACAGTGTCACTGAGGCTGAGTATCTGCAAGAATGTCACTGTCACCAAGGCAAGGGGCTGCAGGAATGTCACCATGTCACGACGCTGAGGCTGTTCCCTGCAGTGGTGAAAGGGGGACAAAGGGAGGGAGAAAACCGGGAGCAGTTTGGGGGTGGCTTCAGTTTGAGCTGGGCTGATGCTCCTCTCCTGCAGCCATCCGTGGCCTTCCCCTGTGGATGCTCCAGAGGGGTTTGGAGCTGCCTCCAGGATTCCTTCATCACCACTGAGGCACTTCCTGCTTTTCCAGCCCTCTCCAACACAGCAGCAGCAGCAGCCCCTGGCAGAAGCTGGGGATGGACCCATTGCTGGTGTGGCAGGTTGGGGTTTGTGCAGGACGGGGGCTGGGAGAACAGACTTTTGAGGGAAATGGGGCTGTTCTCCTTTTCTGGGTGAAATGTTTTGGTTCAGACTCACTTTGAATGTCTTCCAGGCCAGGCTCAGTGTGGGGAGCTGGGAGGAAGGTGCCGCTTGGTCCGGAGCGAGGATGAGGCAAGGCAGCTGGAAAGGGGAACTTTGCAGCAACATTTTTATTTATTTGATTTGTCCTTGCCCCAAAGGAAAGCAGGAGCTTTTGTGCGTGTGCTGATAATGTTCTCCAGGTCTAGTTTCAGTCTGCTCAGAGACATGTGCTGTCCATGGTGTCCCTTTGAAGAGCAAGGTGTTGGTCCCTTCTTTGTTGTGGTGTGTCTTCACGGTGCAGAATTCCTGGTGGAAACCTTTCCCGTGCTTTGTCCTGGCCTCCTGGCCTCTCCAGGGCCGTGGGGACAGGGATGAGGCCTTTGAAATAAGCTAAATTTGCATCATGCCTGTAGCTGTGAAGTGGCAGATGCTGTTACTTTCTCAAAAGGAAGCTTTGTGGCTTTTTAATTTAATTTTATTATTTTATGGTTGTTCTCTTTGCATAAACCCACAAGTTTTGTGTTCCTTGGAATTTGGGATGGACTGCAGCTACATTGGGCTTCACTCCTCCTGACTGGAGGGAACAAAAAAGCTGGAAGCTGCTGGAGATTTGGGATTTTTTGCCTCTTTGAAGGAATGTGGAGGAAGGACACAGGCTGAGGGAACAGACTTTGTCTGGGGGGTCCTGCGAGCTCCTGTGACATCTGTTCCAGGCTCCTGGTCCCCTCTGTGATCCCAACGCCCCTCAGCTCTGATCCAAACCCCCAGTCCGTGACACAAAGCTGCTTCCCTGTCCTGTCCAAGCTCTGTGTTGTGATTTAATTCCATTACCGGTGATTTATGTTTTCCCCCCACCTCATTGCCATTTTTCTTTGCAGCAGAGTTCGTAGCATTCAAAAAAATAATCCCAAAGGGGAAATACCGGAGTTTTACCACATTTGTGGAGTGAGGGATGGCTCTGCTTGGGCCAGACTCGATTTTCCTGCTGAGTCCTGCCCTGCTGGGTCACCCTCCTGCTGCTCTCCTGCTCCACGTGGATGTGGCTCCATCAGCTGCTCCCTGCCATCCCTGGGGTCCCAGGCACAAGGAGCTGGTTTGGGTTTGATGGGTTTTTTTTCCCCAAGCAAAACGAGGTCTTGATATTCCTTTTGAGATTCCTTTTGAGAAGAGATTCCTCCTGCCCTGTCCTTGGATATCTGGGAAGGACCAGGGAGAGGCAGGGCCAGGCTTGGTTCAGCCTGTGTGTGATGTGATGTGATGTGATGTTCCTGCTGAGGCAGAGCAGATCCATCTGTGCATCCACAGGCTCCAACCTGAATTTTTCCATATTTTGCTGCCAGCCCTGCTGCAGGGAGTTCCACAGGAACCTGCTGTGCCACAGTTCTTTTCCCTCATCCCTCTGGGACTCCGGAGAGGATTTCCTGGGACATCCCTGGCTCTGGGTGCCACTGCCACTCCTGGAGAGGAGAATGTGATGAGCCAGGAGGAGGTGCCCTCCTGGGAGATTGTGTCCCCTCGTTATCACAGCTGCTAATGAACATTGGATATCCCTCCCTGGAGCAAGGACAGGGGCAGCTCTGTGCCCATCTTACTCCACTCGCAGCACACAAACCACGGGCACACCCTGTTGGGGACACCACAGGGACACTGTCACCCCCTCCCAGCCCTGGCTGGCTTTCATCCCTGTTTCATTTCCTTTCAGCGTCTCACCAAAGGCATCTCGGGGGTTCCAGGCTCTGGAGCTTTGTTCAGCCAAAGTCCTGCTGAGGGCTGGGAATGTCTCGGTGCTAAATGAATGTTCCAAGGTGTCTGTAGGATCCTGGGGTTGGGGGTAGGTACGAGGTGGGGAGGCTTAGTGGGAGCAGTACAGCCAAGGCTTGATAATCTGACTTCATACCAAAGGTTTCTCCTCTTAATTCGATGGGAATCCAATGAGGCAAATATCTCTGGAATTCAAATGAGTTTTCCTAATGCAGTTTAGTCACTAATTTGCTGCATTATTGGCAGATTCTGCCCCATTAACCCAAAGAAATTGGAATTTCCAGTGCAGTAATTCAGCCTGTAAATGATCACTGCGGTAGGGATTGGATTTCACTGCCTGCTGAGCCACTCTTCCCAAAAACCCCCACCCAGGTTCCATGGGAACAAACCTGGGCTGGAGCTGGATCAGTCCAACACTGCCTTACCCAAGGAGCTCACATCTGGGGGTGGGCACTGAGGCTTCTTATGCAAAAGGGCTTCCCAACCAGAAACCAGTCAGAAAAGTCAGGAATAGCAGAATGTCCTGCCAAGATATTTAGGAAGAACCTTGAGGAATTTGCCTGTCCCTTGCAGGGAAGGCCTTGCCTGAAGTGAGGGACTGGGGCTGTGAAGTTGTGATGGAACCACTGCCGTTGGGGCCAGCCTACCCAGAGGTTCTGTGTTGCATTCTGGGGACTCGGGGGTTTTCTTTCGTTTGTTTGTTTTTATACACATAAGAAAATGGTCAATTTTCTCTATTTTTGTATAGTTTTGCATTTTATAATCATGGGGAAATTTTACAGATTGTTCTTTTACTTGTGTGTCTTGTCTTTCCAAGGGGTGTGTTTTGCTTTTCCCATGGAGAAAAGGCCATTCCTGCTGCTGCCGTTGCCTGGATCCCACCCTGCTCCCTGGGAATGCTGGGGCCTCTTCCCAGCCCCTCACCAACACACTTTGCACACACCTGACATGTCCTTAGCCCTCCTCTGTCACACTCAGCTGTCCCTTCTTTGCTTTTCAGTGTTGTTTTTAATCGGAATTTGTGGATTTTGGTGATTTCTCCCTCCAAGTGTTGTAAAAAGCCCACAGGTTTCAGCTGAGGCTTTCCCTGCTGTCTGCTGATGTTATTTAATCTAAAATTTGGGTTTTTTTCAATCTCTGTGCAGGAGATGCTGTTGGCTGGTGCATGGAAATGCTCTTGGACAGGTTTCCTCTCCCCTTGGCGCTCCCTGGCCGGGCTGGGAGCTGGGATTTCTCCCTGGTGCCTGAGGATTGCTCCTGAAATAGTCCCGGGGTTAGCAGGGCTCCCCACCTTCTCCTTCTCCTCCCTCCTCTAGG
Organism: Donacobius atricapilla; assembly: GCA_013397315.1. NCBI lineage: Eukaryota > Metazoa > Chordata > Aves > Passeriformes > Mimidae > Donacobius > Donacobius atricapilla. The sequence continues at coordinate 903,224 of WBMY01003003.1, read as the reverse complement.
GAGCCCTGCCCTGTGCTCTGCATCACTAAAACATCTCCCTGGAATGACACTGCCTTGAACTTTGGGACCAGAGGAGAAGAATGCTAAAATCCAGCCCAAAGCAGATTTTCCCCGCCTTTTTTCCCCCAGCAGAGGTGGCAATTGTCACTGATTCGGCTCTGCATAGATATTTTTTTTTTGTCTTCTGATTAATAACTTGTCACCTAATGGTGTTTTAAAAAGTTTTTCTGGATTGGGTTTGCCCCATTCCCCACAGGGATGGACGGGAAGGTTTCTCATTGAACATTCCTGGGGCACTCAGACCCACCTTCCACATTCCCTCTGCCCTGCAATTCTGGGCTCCCTCCTCTCCAGCTGGGGCTTCCTGCTCTTCTCACCCACATGGAGTCACCCCAAAGCTCCACTTGGGTGAAGTGAGAAATTCAAATCCCAAAAAGCCTCTCAGTTGTAAGGAAATAAGGAATTACCCTTGTCCTCAGCTGCCCCATCCTGCTGCCAGGCTGGCAGCTCCTCCCAGGTGACCAACCTGCCTGAATTTGGGTTTTTTTTGTTTCCTCCCTGGTCTCATTGCTACTAGTCCTTTCAAGTTTTTAATGTATTGATTGTGTTTTAAAATGAATGTTCCTTTCACTGAATTCTAATGAATAAACTGCAAATTTTTAGAGAACATTGGATTTCACTGGTGGTTTGGTGTTTTCATGCTTATTTTATCCTTGATTTAATGTTTTTCTTTCCCTTCCTCTCCTGTCTGTTGGTTATTTGCCAGTGAGGTGGAATTTTCCACAGGAGAAGGCAACAGAGACCCTTTGGAACAGGGTGAGGCTCCTCAAACCCTCATTAAACAAACCCTGGGAAATATCCAGCCTTTAAGGCTCCAGAGGCAGATTTTCCCTCTCTGGGCTCCAGCAGTGACAGGGCGCAGAGATTCCCTGGCTCTGAGGTGACCCCACCTGGCTGGGACGTCCCTAGGATGGCTGGGAGGGATGGTTTTATCTTGGATCCTGCTGGATGTGTTCCTCCAGGGCCTCCTAGGATTTCCAAACGCATTGGAAGACCCAGGGGAAGAGTCCTGCGCTCCCTGGGCAGAAATTGAATTTGTGAGAAGCTGTAATTCCCTGGAGAGCCTGATGAGCTGCGCCCTTAATGAGAGCTGGGGAGCCTCTGTCCTTTCTCTCTCCATCCATTGGAGATCCCCGGCCAAACAAGAGGCAGAGCTGTGCCCTGTGGGCCTCTCCTCCTCCTCGTGCCGCTCTCCCCCTGTCCCAAACCTCCTCCCCCTGTTCCAAACCCTGTCTGGAAACGCTGAGTTTCCATCAGAGCTCCCTCTCTGCTCCCTGGGCCTTCCCCATACCCAGCCTGGATCCATCCCTGGCTCCTTTTAGAGACAAACAGGCTCTGCCATGGCCACGGCCTCTGCTCCTGCACCAGCAGATGGAAAAGCTGGAAAAGCCCCGCTGTGCCTTCAGATACTCTTGAGGCACCTAAGGAGCTTTGCCAACATCCCAGTGCAAATCTCCTCCCCTTGCGACCCCACAGGGAGGGCTCAGGGCTGCCCAACCCAGCTCTCCCCTCGAGTAGAGGTTGCTTTAAAATATGTTTTAGTATTTATTTATTAATATATAATAAAGATCTAAAAATACAGTTTACATATATTTTTATTTTATCTATGTATGCTTTTAAATATC
>WBMY01003003.1:827042-887277 GCA_013397315.1 Donacobius atricapilla | reverse complement strand
CATTTCAACTTTCCGACGCCAGCGCAGAGTTTTTGCCCTGATCGCCGGGACCGCGTGAGCGTGCGGCGCCGAGGCCGTGCGGTGAGCGAGGTAAGGGCGGGCTGGGCACCGGGAGCGGCACCGCGACCCCCGGCCCGCCGTGGGCTTGGGGCTGCCCCCCAGCCGCGACTTCAGCGAGAGTCAAGTGTCGCATCACTTCTCTTTGTGTTCTGTCCCCGTAAATCCGTGTCACCCCCGCGCAGGTACCTGCAGGACAAACCCTCCCGTCCCCTAGAATGGTCACAAAGCTGCGGAGTTCGGATTAGTTTCGCAAAACCTCCCTTTTTTTTATATAACATCACGTGGGAATCGTTTCTTTGTTGGGGTTTTGTGGCTGTGCTGGAGCTGCTGAGGAAGCACCAGCTCGGAGCTGAGCGGGGCAGTTCCTGCCCGGGCCCGGGGTTATTTTCCGCCGCGTGTTTCAGGGCCGAGCGGGTCCGAGCCCGGTTTGCACCGTGTGAGCTCCCCAAGGGCTGGGTCGCTGCTGCCCCGGCTGGTGCAAGGGGCGTTTGAGTCCGGGGGAACATTTCTGTGGGCTCTGGTGGGAGCTCCGTGCTTGGGAGCGCTCACTTCTCACTGGTTTTAGTGGTCTTGGGGAAGGTGATGGAGAAAAGCCTCCCTCAGGTGTTTACAGAGCCTGGCTGGAGGGGTCCTGTTCCCACCTCCGCCTCGGTGAGTTTGTTTTACACCTGAACATTTATGAGATGAGAGATTTCAAAACGCGGGGATGAATGGCTGATATCACCTCCCTGCTCCTCCCTGGGGTTTTGTTATAAACCAAGGCACGGCTCCTTCCCCCGAGTGCCGGCAGATCCAGCTCCGCGTTCCTGCGGGACGGGGCTGCGGTGCCCGGCTCAGCGCTGAGCCCACCGGCCTGGCTGGGTACAGGCTGCTAAAGCCCCGCTCCGCTGGACCCAAACCTACTGTCACTGTTTAAATCAAGTATTTATGGAATGCTGCTCACTCCCTCCCCGGTATCGTCTCTGATTGGCTTTGAGGAAAGTCAAATTGCCAAATTGAGGTCCGTTGCGGTAAGTGCTGGAGCAGGTGGATGCGTTGCTGGAGCTCCTGCCCAGCGGGGTTGGGTTCCCTGCTCCGGTGCCGGCAGGACGGCTCCTTGCAGCGGCGTTCGGTGCCTCATTGACCAGACAGGGACTGGGAGTGCCCAATTCCCGCTGTGCCACCTCGCCTTCCTGGAATTAATTTGATTTCTGTGCGTGGCAAGAAGAGCTGGCCGGGTGTTCGAGGGGACACTGCGCTGCCCAGCATCCGTGGTGTGCGGGGGAGTTAAGGACTCAGGGGCGCTCCGAGCCCCCCCGTTGACACTGAGGTGCCCACTGTGCCCTCAGGGAGGGCTCTGGCCTTCAGGGGGGTGACAGTGACCTCGCTGCCTCGCTCTGCTCCTGCTCAAGGAGCTGTCGCAGAGCTCAGCAGCTTGTCCAGGTGGGACTGCCAGGGGCTGTGGGTGGTGCCATCGCTGGCACAGGTGGAAAGGGATGGGCCAAGGGAAGAAGCCGCTGGTGGGGAGGAGGAAGAGGCAGGTGCATCATCACAAGGGGAGGGAGAATCAGCCCCTCCTTGGAGGAGCCTCCCGATGAATTCAGCTGGAAGTGCTGCAGAAACGTCTGCTTTGGAAAGATGAGTCTGGAAACTACGGCGCAGCTAGAATCCCCAGGAGCAACAAGTTGATTTCTGGTGCTTTGCTCCATTTTTTTTCCTTCATCCCGACCTCTTTTAAACGTTATTTATCCCATCCTGGTTCCCAGGCACCGGAGGCTCCTGCCCACCGTTACCGCTTCTTTTCCTGAGTGCTGATTGCTCTCAGCCATCCTGTTCAATGAGTTTTTGTTCTTTCCAGCTTGCAGGATCCTGTGGAACTTCCAGGTGAAGTTCGAGAATGGGTTTGCTTTTCAATTTACCTTACTAAGCCTCAGAAATAGTCTGGGGGATGCCAAGGATCTGAGTCTGGGCAAACCAGTGGGGAAAACCCCACAGTTAATTCCTGCAACCCAACGGCACTTGGAGCAGTTACTTCTGCTGGTATTCCTGCTGCTGTATTTGTGTCTTGTGATCCCAAAGACTTCCCCAATTTTTGCACTGCTATCAGCTGATGTAACAAAATTCCTCTGCCTCAGGATGGGTGGGAGCTGCTCCCACGCCTGCCCCTCCATGGGCTGGGTTCCTGCGGGCACCAGGAGCTGGGGATGTCACCACGTGTGCTGCCCCGTGGTCCCCTGCCAGCCTTGTTTCAGGGCAGAAGCATCACCAACTTAGCTTTTTGTGGGGTGTTTTGTATGAAAAGTCTGTTGTATTTGGCTTTCTCGCATCCAGCATGCAATAGCTGTGGGAAGGAGGTTATTTCTGGGTTGGTGCTGACATTAGGACACAGTATTAATTTTCCGTTAAATGACAGATTTATCGGAGTTTTCTTCATCTGCACGGTCTGACCTGAAAACCTGAGTTGGAATTTGCCAGAAGGGGGCATTTTGTAGACATCACAAAGGATTTTGGTGGTGGGGAGATGGGCAGGGTGAGCTCGGCTGGAGAATTAGGCAGCAATGCGTGTCTGGGAACCGTGGAGTTTGGGGGAAAGTTCTTGTGCAAATAAACACCAACAAATGAATTTTGGGTCATTTTATGCTGAGGGATGAGTGCAAGGAGACCACTTCCCAGTCCTACTGCAGCCTGCTGGCTCCAAGTAGTTGTTAAAATAAGAAACTGTGGAGTAGCCTTGGATTTTTTTCTCCCGAGGAAACTCTTCAAAAATGCCTTTTCCAGTTATGTGCCAGTAATTGTTTCTTGCTGTAGGTTGAGCTCAGGGGCTCTTGCATGAGGTTTCTCTGCTTTTCCTCTCTGGAAAGAGGGTGTGGAGCCCACAGCTCTGTGTCCCCTCTGTTGGAAGGTGTTCCTGAGCTATCTGTTGCTCATCCTGACCCAGTCCAGCCCAGTAAAGCCAGTCCTTCACTGTGGCACACCAGGAGCAGTGCTGGAGCTCTGGGGATGGGTTTTTTTGCATGGGGTGTGTGTTGGATTTGGGGTCCCAGGCAGTGTGTGCTTTCCAGCCTTCACCATTGCTATCCTCACCTCTTCTGTCCCCATCCCAAACCCAGAGCCCTCCTTAATCCTGGATCTTGGCTTGGCTTTCTCTGCCCTTGAGCATTTACCTGCTGCAGGTGCAGGGGGGATTTTAAGAGGCTGCTTGGGGTCAGCCCTGCCCTGGTGCCCACAGCCTTGGCTGGTGGGAGCTGCTCTGTGGGTGGGAACCTCATCCCTTCTTCAGCCCTGGGGAGAACGAGGCAGACACAAATTAGGGGAGTTGATGGAAAAAATGGGGTGAAAGCCTTGTTTGTGTTTCCCTGGTTCCCTCTTTGATGTCCCAGCTGCTGGGTTACAGTTTGTGTGCTAAATCCAGCAGGAGGGGACTGAATTTGGCCAGTTGTGTTCATTCCAGGAGGTCTCATGGAGGTGCTGGAGCATCCCCAGTTGTTCAGGATCACTGCTAAGCTTGACTCAGGTGCCATCACCCATTTCCTGAGCCTTTTCATTCTGCAGTAAATGCTGATCTCTCTGCACTTCCAGAGTGATGGGATTCCTGGGGTGCTGGGGAAGGTGTGCAGAAATAAAACCAAATCTTAAAATTACCTTCCTGCTACTCCTCCCTTCTTCCCAGGCTTGAGTTCTCTCCCAGTTTCTTCCCTTTCTCCCCCTCAGTGGTGCAGGGGGATGGAGAGTGGTGGCTGTGGCCAGCTCATCACACTTTGCCTCTGCACATTCCGTGCGCTCTTCCCCTGCTCCAGCCTGGGATCATCCACCATTCCTGCTTTGCTATAGGAGCTTGTCCTTGGCTTTTCTCAGTGTTTGGGGCTGTGCTGATCCCTCATTCCAGGTGGAAGCTCCAACACTGGAGCATTTGGGCTGCGGTTGCTGTCTCTGGTGCCTGATACCATCAGCGGCTCTGCCCTTGCTGCCCCATGCCATCTTTCCAGGAGAGATGGAGAGATTTCCACAAGCCTCCTGCGCTGCTCAGGTTCACTTGAGCCTCCCAAACCCCAGCCTGCTCCGTACTGCTTTCCCAAGCACTGCAGGATATGAGACATCCGTGAGAGAAAAGCCGAGTCCAGATGTTGCAGGAGGCTGCTGTGATAATGGATTACCCACAGCCCTTCCCGGGCTGGATGGCTGCTGTTCCAAGCCGCTGGTGTGGTTTTTTCCCTCCTTCTCAGCCTGGGCCCCGCTGTGGTGCTTACCCTGTTGCCAAAGGAGCATCGCAGCACGGGCAGGAGGCTGGAGGAGCTGCCCTGACGCCGTGTTCCTGTGGTAGAGCTTTCCCAGGGTGTTTTCTCCCGGGAGCTGGCGCGCACCGCCGCACAGGAAATTCTGGTTGCACCATTATTGCGGAGCCTATTGTTTGGGGCAAGGGCAGGATTCGGGCTTGCTCACATCCTCCAGTGTCTCGCTGTGCTGAAAGGATGTGGTGGGGTAGCCAGGGCTGCAGGAGGAGCACAAAGCTCCGAGCTGGTTTTGTGCAGAGTTCACGCTTAGACCGGATCCCTGCGTTTCTGCCCAAACCCGCCCCTCTGGTTTTTCACGGGAAACCTCGGGGTTAAGGAAAACTTGGAGTGAGGATGAAGCCGGGCACAGCCCTTTGTTGCAGTTCGCAGTGGTTTGCTGTTCAGCCCTCTCCTGTCTGTGGATGGGGTGTGGTGGACAGCTTGTGTAGCCAGGTGGGGTGGAGCAGGCACACCTGAGGGATGTAAAATCGGGGTTTGGGGGGATACAGAACCCACCAAGTGCTCCCTTTATGACGCCTGCTCACGTGGCCTGGATCTCAGGCTGTGTGTAGGCAGGCAGAGCACTTGGCAGCTCTGTTTTCACCTGCCACAGCCTCACGGTGTGACCAAGGCTGCCGGTCACCTGGCTGTGCCTCGGTTTGTTATCCGAGTGTTGAAGTGACCTGCTCTGGCTGTGTTTGCTTTCACTTCGCCTTTCTCCCTTCACTAATCTTTGCGGCTTAGATGGTTGGCAGTGATAGCTGCCTTTCCCAGGCTGGGCTCTGGCATTGCAAAAGCCGCTCCTCACTCACCTGTGTGAGCCACAGCTCCTTTCGGGCTGCTGGGATGTTTTGGCTGCCGGCAGGGGCAGGAGCTTCGCTGTGCAGACTGTGGGGATGGCTGCTCACCCTCCTCGGGTTTCTCATTCCCTTTTGGCCACCATCCCAAAAGAGGGAAAGCACCAAAGCAGGGCAGGTGTGCAGAGCGAAGCTGCACACGTGACATTTCTGCAGTGCCACACGCCAGGGCTGAATTCAGCTTGGAAGTTCCCGGGGCTGTTGTCCGAGCTTTTACTGCCCCAGTAGAGCCCTGGGCAGCCCGTGCAGGATCTGTGGAGCAGGGTGGCCGAGCAGCTGTGAGCTGGCATGGAAAGGGAGCCAAGCGGCCTCTGTGGCGTGCCCGTGCTGCCACGTGCCTGGCAGAGGGACCGGGAGCCTGGCAGCAGCCGGCCTGTCTCCCTCAGCTGAGCAAGCCACGCTGGCAGTGGCTGCAGCTCATCTGCCGCTGCTCTCATGCTGGCACGGGGCGCCAGCTGATGCTGTCCTGCTGCCACTGGGCTGGCATTGTCTGCCAGGGGCCTCCCGCACACTCAGGGCTTGTTGGAGAGAACCATTAATCAGCTTCAAGCTGCCCCGTGTCCCTCGTGGCTGTGAGAAGCGCTATTGTGTGAGGGAACAAGAGCAGCGATGCGAGCGGCTGCCCCGGCACGGGAACTGTGTCACTGCAGGCAGGGGAGGTCACCCAGGGAGGTCCTGCTGGCCCGCGGTGGCCGCAGCTCGGACCGGGCACTTGGGCTCCACCACGGCCCCTCGGGGCTCCACCACGGCCCCTCGGGGCTCCTGCGGCCCGGCTGCTGCAGGGCTGGCACCAGGTCCTGCCTGAGCTGGGCACTGCCGCTGGGAGCCAGAGGAGGAGGAGGAGGAGAGCGTTCACCAGGTGTTTGAGCAGTGAAAGGTGTTTGTTGGGTTTGCACTGGAAGAGCGCTTCCATCAGGCACCCCCGGAGTCTGTTACCATCTTCCCATCCCTCCCTTGCACTGTAGGGAGCTGGAGAACATTCCTGGGCGCAGACCTGTCCTGAACTGGGTTTCCAGGCTGTGTACTGGGCTGGGAAAAGGCTCTGACAGCTGTGAGAGCAGCACACCCCGTGTCCTGCAGTCACACTGGCAGCATCCACTTACGGATAACGGGAAAGCTGGGAGAAGCAGCAGGGCTCAAGGTGGTGTCTCGGCATTTCCACGGAGTGCTCTGTGCTGCACGGTGTGGGTGAGGGCAGCAGGCTGAGCATGGCCCCGCGGTGTGGGAATGCCGGGCACGGCTGGGCTGGGTGCCTGGGACCCCACCTGGGCCTGGGGGATGCTCTCTGCAGCCTGTGCTCGCTCTCTCTGTGTTTTCCAGGGAGATTTCACACACTGCTGGCTGATGAGTTGGCTTTATGTGGTGTAAGTCCTGCCAAAGCAGTTTCTTCCTGTTACTGCTGCTCCAGTTTTAGAGAAGTGATAAGAACCTTTTGCAGGGACCTGGTTTCTCCCAGGGGCTCTGCTACTCTGAGATGGGAGCTTTGAGCAGCAGTTTCTGGGGTGACTTTCCCTCAGTCCTCAGTTAAATTCAGAGTTAGATTTAGTGAAATGATTTGAGGAATGTATGAGTATAGTCTGTGTAGGGTCTCTCCACAGCCGGATGGATCAGGTTCATTTTGGATGATAATTCCTATGAATTATCATTTCAGCTGCTCATGGAGGTGGCTAATGAAGAGCAAAGACCTTGAGGACAAGTCTTGTGTTAAAATGAAAGCTGAAACAATGTGAGGCTGTGTTTGGATCTGGACTGGAGTTGTGTGACCATCCCAGATCTCAGCCCTGGTGCCTTCAGCTGATGGTTCTTCTTGTCACACCATTTTGTTTCCATTCCTGCAAAGGCAGATTTTTAAGGCCAGACCTTAAATATTCCAATGGGAATGAGGGTGGATCTTAAAACCCCCTTCTGCTTGGTTTTTAATTCGTTTTGAATGAGCAAACTGAATATAAAGTAGAGCCATCAGAAACACCGAATCCTAGAATGGTTTGGGTTGGAAGGGACCTTAAAAAACATCTTGTTCCAAGCCCTGGATGGGCAGGAACACCTTCCTCTGGAAGGTTTGTAGGGCTCCAGCGTGGGCCTGTGCCAGGCAGAGCTGGGTCAGCTGTGGTGACTTACGATAAAGGAATAATTCCGGGTTTCCCGGTGGCAAACAGAGCTGGGAGGAACAATTGAGATTGAACAGGCTGCACTCCTGTTCCTAAGAAAGGGCTGCTGGGAGGAAGGAAAACCAGGAAAAAAGGCAGTTAGTCACTGGGGTGAGGTGCTGCCCCTGCGCACGGGGTGACAGGGCTGTCCCAGCACCTCAGGTGTGGAGAGCGGGGCTGGAGGGCGACAGAAATGGGGGCCACAAAGGCCCCTTGTAAATGCAAACCTTTGAGCCGTGAGGATTCTGCCCGGATGGAGGGAGCTGGACTCCTCAGCTGGGCTGTCCACAGGGGCCTTTGGCCAGCTCTGATGCTGGGAGCAGTGTAAACGAGTTGGTGCTTGCAAACAGGGATTCTGCAGAGAGGATCTGCAGTGGCAAGAGCCAGATCTTCACTTCTGACCCTTCAGGGGTTGATGTTTTCTCACTCTGAGATGCAGCAGCAGTGTCTGGAATTCTCCAAGGGCAGGAACTTCTCTGTGGCTTCTCTCCAGTCTGTAATTGGTCCCTGTGACTTCTTGCCATAATAATCAAAGCCAAGTATTTAAATAAACTTTTGTAGGGATAATGAGTTGCATTAGGTAGAAATATTTGTATAAAATGGAAGCAAATAAATGACATAACCCAGCCCATGTTTGACACAGGTAGAAGCAGTTTTCTCCAAGACACAGATTATTCCATAATTGCTCCTTAATGAAATTCTTGCCTCTTTCCTCTCAAGGGTTTGCCCTTGTCCAGAGCACAGGAGGAAGCAGCAGGTTATGTGTGTGTATATATATACATATATATATGAAAGTTATGAAAGTTATATGATCCAGGTTGGCATATTTGTACTCCTTAAAGCTCCTCTGTGATCAGTGGGTTTTGCACCCAGAGGGATGAGGGCAATGCCACAAAAATGGTCTGTAGGAAATACAGGGGATCTATTCCTGTGATTTCAAGCTGGAATGTTGTGTGTGATAATTACTCTGTAATCTCTGCAGGCACCTTGCTTTGATTCCTGGAAAGTCTCACTTTTATTTACACCTACAGTGAAAGTGTGTTAATTAAAACAGTTGAAAAATACGATTTTTTGGGGGGAAGAGCTTTACTGCAGGATGCTGCAGGACAGCTCCATGGAATGTGGATTGATTGCTGGATGCTCCTTGAGGCATTGCTCAGAAGGTCCAAAGCATTGCCCATCTTCCCTCAAACGCACAAAAGGAGGTGGGACTTTGACTGGAAGCAGGAAGGAGCTGCGGATTTAGGTGGTGTTGGAGGACCTTCCCTGCTTCTTTCTATCCCCTCTGCAGCATGAGGGTAACACATGGCAAGCATGAATACTGAGATCCCTCATTTGAGTTTAGTTTGGGCACCTAAATACATGTTGGTGTGTGTCAGTGGGAAGTCTGATTCTGGTGTTAAAGGCACAGCTTTCCCCCTGGGAGGGAGCTGGGTTGGGGGTGTCTGGGAGCATTTCCTGAGCGTGCAGGAGGGTTTCTAGAGAAGCAACAGTTTGGGACAGGATCTTCTGCAGAGTCCAGCCAAGCAGCCTGCAGAGCCTGCTCCTAATCTGCTCTTTTGCTGGTGGTAGAGAGTTTGAGTTCAGCCTCACATGGCTTAAATTGTGATTTCTGACTGTGGAGGTGTGGGGACACCACACTGTAAGCTGGATAAATAACAGCTGGGTTTGGTCTGGTGGCTATGGAGCTTCATTGTTGTAGAGATGGGTCAGAATTTTGTGTTCCTGAGCTGGAAGGGACCCACAAGGATCACTGAAGTCCATCTCCTGGCCCTGCACAGGACAGCCCCCAAAATCAGCATATAACCCAGCTCCCAGATGAGAGGTTTAATTAATTTCTCTCTTCCTTTGCCCCTTCCCTGCTCATACCCCCAGGGGAGGGAAGTTCAGCCCAGGCTTCTGCCAGGATTGGAACAAATGAAACAAGGGTGACGCCTTGGACCTGAGGGTCGCAAAGATTTCCGTGGGTTTCATTGATTTTCATTGGGTACTTCATTCCTGCCTCATTCCTGCCCTCCTGGACCTGCCCTGTCACCCCCTGGGGGCTGTGGGGCAGAGGGTCACTGCCTGACCTGTGTTTGTGTTCACAGGCAGGACTGAAGCACCCCCTGCCCTGTGCCAGGGATGGCTCCTCGCAGCCCTTCCCAGCTGCTCTGTCTTTCAGGGAGATTATTTCTGGCACACTCTGTCAGGTTTCTTGATTTTCTTGCTGCAGGTAGTTGTGAAATGGCAGCTGTTCTGCAAGTGCCACTGCTGGGCTGGCGCTCGCTTGCCTGCTCCTGTGGGGAGGAGGGAGAGTGAATTAAGGACAGACAAGAAAAAGAGGGATTAAAGTCAATGGAAGATCCCTCTGGTTCTGTGGGAATTGAGTTTTGCCCAGGTTTTCTGCTGGACAAGCCCATATTCCTTTTGTTTTGTTTTGTTTAAACACATCTGTTGTTTCCTCTGAAGGAAGAAGGGGTCACTTTTTCCACACTGCTGATGTGAGCTGTGAATCACAGTGGTTTTGAGAAGGTCCTGTCACCTGTCAGAGTACTTGCTGCCTTCACCCCGATGTCCTGAGGCATTTTGCAGTCCCTGTGCCAAATGGGTGGGTATGAGCACAGCTCAGAACGCACTCCTGGTGCTTCTCCAGGGGGGTGGGCAGGAAGGATTGACTCCTCAAAGGTTTGCATTTCCAGGCAGCGCTGTAGCCTGTGGATGGGAGGTGATTTTATTGCAGGGTGGAAATGTGCCAGCACCTAGCAAAGATCCAGCACGTGGCCTGGAAGCCAAGGGGGTTTTGCATTGGTGCCCCAGCCACAAGAAAGGCACAGCTCTGGAGGGACGTGCAGAGAGCTGAGCAGGTTTTGTGGGCGCTGGCAGTGCTGGGGAGCTGCTGGGAGCTGGGGCTGGTCCTGCCCTGCCTGTGCAGGCACGTGGAGCCTGCGTGGGAGTTCCTGCAGCTCCTGCAGCAGCGCAGCAGGGTTTGAAGCGGAGGAAACACCCGCTGGGGTGCCCTGGCTCACTGCACCCTCCACAGGGTGCACATCCTTGCAGAACTCGTATCCTTGTCTTTTCCAAGGATTTGCAGCCTCATGCCCAGCTGCTGTGGAGCTCCAGGGCTTTCCAGAGCTGTGGAAGGGTGTCACTGCTGCTCAGCATCGGCTGAATACTGTCACCTGTAAAGAATTTAGGTTTGTGTGACATGAGCTGGCAAATGAAGATGTTGTTTTTTGCCTGATGGCAATGTTTGGATATCCACGCTGTGCAATTTCCTGCAGAAACTAGATATTGCCTGCACATGTTCCCAAACTATTTGTGTTTTAAAGCCTGGGTGAAGTTGCAGGTGTGCTGGGCTCATCCTTGGATCTGCACCTCAGAGGGGATGGGCACTTTGAGGGTGACTGGTCCTGTCCTCCCCTGCTTGTGGCTTTTGTACAGACTTTTGCCACACATGGCAATAAATCTGTCTGCTGTAAAAAAGGAGTCATTGCAGAGACTACAGAACACACAGAATATAGAAAAGAGTGAAATAGAAAGGTGCCTAATGCTGAGAACACAATCCCCAGCACCTTGTAAAAAGGTTCAGGGTTTGTTCCATAAATAGGGACAAAGGGAGCCTTTAGCTGCTCCTGCTCTGCTGAGTTTTGATCCCTCAGAAAAGCGGTGAGCAGCCTTGGGGAGAGCAGGGTGGGCAGGCAGGGGAGACACGGCTGTGTGCCCACCCGTGCCTGCACAGCCCCCTCCCTGTGGCAGGGGCAGGAGGTGAGAAGCTGCTGGGCAGTGATGCTAGCTGGAGGCAATGTTGGCTCCCTGCGTGGCCCCAGCGAGTGTGGCTGGCTGGAGCAGGCCCTGGAGCGTGAGCAATGGGAGCTGACAGCCCCCATTGCAGGGCAAAGCCGCGCTGGGGACACCGCGCAGGGGCCAGACAGGGCCGTGCTCCCCGGCCCTTCACCTCGGCTCCGTTGGTTTAGTGGCATTGTCCCGCTGGGCTGGTGTTGATAAACTGTGGATTTGAAGCCTTGGGTTAGGGGATGAGGAGCAGCTGGGCCAGGCTGGGCTGCACAAATGCAGGATAACTCAGCAACAGCAGCATTCCCGCCAAGTTTGGGCTCCAGACATCACCCACCCAGCCGTAGTTACCACAGGGCATCGCTGTGTGCCAGCCTGGGCTCAGCCTGTGCTGCTGGTTGGTGTGCAGCGGCTCTGGATGGAGATAAAGGTGATTTTTGGTTGTTGCTGTTAAAGGGGGAGAGCAGCAGAAAGGTGTCAGCCTGTCTAGGAGGCACCTTTTGAGTGTTCTGCACCAATTGTGTGAGGGAAAAGTAAGGTGCAGGCAGGTGTCAAACCACTAAAAGTTCTCTGTGTGACCTCTAAAAGTGTTTTTCTGGGGTGAAAAGCCCCAGCCTGAGAGCAGGCCAGGCACGTGGCAGTCACTGTGATTTTCTAGAAACACCAGAGTAGTTTTTTCACATGCCTAAAGGCAATTTAGTGCAAGGCTACCGGCCTTCCTGAGCTGGATATCCCAGAATGCTGCCATGGACAGAGGCACAGCAGGTGTTACTGATCTGTTTAGGACATCAAAGCTTCCAACAGCCAGAAACTGGATTGATTTTATGGAAAAACAGTGCAGAAGATTCTTCAAGGAATTGTTTGCTGCTGAGGGCAAAGACATTTGTACACTTGATACCTGAGGCTCTAAAGTGAGACTTGTCACCAATTTCACAGCAGGGTAAGGGGATGCCTCACCTTGTACTTAAGAAGCTGTGCTTGATAAGTTGGGTTTTCCACAATGAGAGCCAACCAGCCCCTGCCCAGCCCTGTGCTCGTGGGGTTGTGTCCAGCTGCTCTAAGGAAAAGGGGAAAGGAGAACAGGGTAAATTCCACCCATGCAGCTGCCGGAGAGGAACAGGTCACTTGGGATTGGTTTGGAGGTAGAAATAGGGCTGGAAGTGAGACAATGAAATAGAGGGAAGGTGTTCTTTGACATCACCAGGGCCACATCAGGGAGGTGCTGAGTAACCTGCTGAAATATTCCTTGGAAATGTTTGAGCTGAAGGGGTTGCTGCCTGTGCTTGGAGTCTCTGCGTGTGAATTTGGGGCTGGCGTTGGCACCCAGCTGTTTGTTTCTAATCCTGATCTGAATGTGCTGAGCCTACATTAGCTCAGAATCCCAGATTGGGAGGTCTGTAACCATGGCAGTATCCTCCAAACGTGACCCTCTGCTCCTCATCTCAACGCTGGCATCGGCGAGCTGCTGTGTAAGGTGGCACTCCTTTTTTCTAGTAGTAAGTCCATGTCAAAGAGGAAATATAAATAAACTCCCCAAACAAAAGAAGCAAGGAAAAAATAATTCTTTCAAACATTTGAGCAGAAACAATAGGGTAGGATATGCACTCTCTGGGGAGGGCTAATGGCTGAAACCGATAGGAGCACAGTGCTGCCTTAGTCTGTACCTAACCCAGAGCTTGGCTCAGCGAGGATTATTTATAGCAAATGTTATGGCAGAAGCATGTGTGACCTGCAGGCTCCCGGCGAGGGGAAGAGCTTTCCTGTGCTGTCTCTGGGATACAATGGACAATTATTTAGACACTATCTTTGTCTCAAGATATAAACAATTAAACGCTGGTTACTGATTTCTGCTCTGATGTTCAGACCATGCTTTCTTGCTTAGGGATTTCTGGGGAAGGCAAGGATTTTTAAGAAATGTCACAGCCGTAAAGTTCCTGAGGCATCTCTGCCAAACTGACGAATTGGGATTGCAGAGTAATGTCACAAGCACCACGAAGTTATTGCTTCCCAAAGGACGGTGACCAGTGGTTCAGTGTTGTTCAGCTGACAGTAATGGGGTGTGGATGGGTGTAGACCCCTGAATCTGCCTGTTCTATTGTTTTGGCTCATCACTGTGGTATCAAAGTACCCACAGCTGCTACTGGATAGTAATTAAATGTTCTTACATATAATTAACTACTTTCAACTGACTACTGAAAGGCTTAAATAATCTACATGTAATGGCAGATATTTTGATATTAGATTGGTGATGGTGCCAAAAGCTGGAGAGGTTGGGGAAACAGCTGTTGTGCGTCAAAACAACCTTGTGCTGGCAGGTGACTCCTTCTTCAGGCTCCCTCCTTTTCCTAGGGGTCCCTGTCCATCCTGGGTGCCAGTGCCAATAGGATCCTTTTGGATCTCTTCAGCACTCACCTCAGGTTTACTTTCTGTAGAGCAGAAGAATTTAGAGTTGCAAGAAAGGGGAGATGTGGAGGAGTGAGCAAGGGGTGATGCTGCCGTGGTTCAGTGGGCAGAGGATGAATCTGCATCTGCAGTTCCTGGGTCGGCAGTGCCTGGAGGAGCATTTAGCACAGGTACAGTGCCAGAGGTGTGTGGGCTTTGTGTGGTCTGAAATCCTCCTTCAGCAAGAACTGATTTGTCACATCTTCATTGTTTTGTTCCAGTTGTATTCCAGGGATTTTATATCTCTGTTTTTGTCTCGAGTTTCTCCTGCTCAGCTTTGCACAAGGAGCTGGGTGCTGAATCTCTCCCTTCCCTGTGTATGTAAAGCTGCTCCTGGCTTGGTGGAAGGTTTTAGTGCTCCGTGTGCTGCAGAGCCCAGGACTGGTGCCTTGTTCAGCTGGCTGGCACCTCCCTGCAGTGCCAGCCCATCTCCAGTGTGGAGCTGTGGTGTTTGCAGTGAGCTGCTCCCTGCCTGGCAGCGCCAGCACCAGCCCAGTTTGTCTGACAGATGCAGTGGAACAACTCTCTCTCTCTCTCTCTCTCCCCCTTGGCCGCAGGCAAAATGAGTCTCCTGCTCTAATTTCATTGTGTTTAGCCACTGCACAAACTCTAAAGCTCCCTGAAATGGGAAGGAAGTAATGTTTAAATTATACATGAGTGAACTGATTTTCTCAGCCTGAAGTTTTGAGTTCTGTCCTTATAAATACAAGGCTGGAGCTATCAGTCTGTGCATCCATCCGTCTGCCTGGTGAAGATTGAATTAGCAGGAGCACAAATGCAGATCCAGGACTGTAAAAGCTTTGGCTTAAACCAGTGCAAACCATGTGGGGCAGATGCTGCTGCCACAGGGGACGTGGTGTCGCCTGGGGTTATCTTGTCTGGTAGTCTGCCCTCAGTGATGGAGGAGACCATTGCTGCATGGTCCCTCCTGCCACTGGCAAGTGGTGTAGTCACTGTCCCAGGAAATACTAAAAGAATGTGTGGATGTGACACCTGAGGACATGGTTTAGTTGTCAATGTGGTGGTGGTGCTGAGCTGATGGTCGGAATTGATCTTGGAGGTTTTATCTAACCTTAATGATTCTGTGATTCTAAAACTCAGTGTTTTGATAATGTCTATCCACTCCTGACTGGGAAGGGATGCAGACTGCTTCCCTGTCTGCCTCCTGCTCCTAATGAAGGGGTTTAGCTTCCTGTGGAAGGGATTTTGCAGAGCATGTGAAATGCTGCTTCAATGCTCCGGTCGCTTCCTACGGGCACGGGCCCCGCGCTCCCTGGGGAGCTCAGTGCCGGAAAGTCGTAACTGCGCTCACTGATGGCCTGGAGATCCCTTTTGCAGATGTTTCACCCAGGTCTCTCCTTCCACCTCCATTGAAATGAACAATCAAGCTGCAGTGCTGCCATGCCTGGCTGGGGCCCAGCAGCAAACTGTCCTCCTTGACCCAGAAACAGGATGCTGAATTTTTGTAGGGGCTGCAGTGGTTTGTGGGGTGAGGATCTGCTGGCAGGGACCTGCCAGGTGGCCAGGGACTTGATCATCAGGCTGCATCCTCAGTGTATGCTCTGTGAGCAAACACAGCTCTGCCCTTGGTCCTTGGATGTGGCACCCAGCAAGTCTGAAATGTCTGCGGAGACATAAACAGAAAGGGGGAGAAGTCACGATTCTCTCCCTATTTGTTTGACCTAAATACACTGAAGTAACTGTACCCCCATGAAAGAGATAATTTCCTGATGCTGGAGAGCTAAACATCTGTTTCCTCCCATTTTTTTTCAGTGGTAGAACATGGTAACGGAAGAACTGGCGGGGTTTTCTTTCCTCTTTTCTTTTGTATAGCAAGAGGCACTGCATGCTTGGGCTAAATGCGCTCTCCGAGAGCAGACAGGTTTCTCTCAAGGGTTATATGATCATTTGTTCTCTATTTTCTCTCCTTCCTGCCTCCCCCCACCCCTCCTGGAGAGGAGCGGATACAGCGAAGCCCAGGCAGGACTTCCTTAGCTCAGCCATGCCTTCTGGCAGGCTGCGCCGCGTGCCCTCTCCCCGGCACCCCCCTCCCCCGAAAAACAATGGCCAAAGGCTCCTTCTTGTTTGTTATTTTGGATCCTGCAGAGGAAGAGCCGAGTGGAAGCTCGTGTCCCCGGGGGCCCTCGGTGCATTCCAGCTCCGGCAGCGCCCGGCGAGGCTGTTGGCGCCTGGGCTGCGCCGGCCCCGGGCCTTTTGCTCCAGCCATGTGGTGCTGGGGGGGACACAGGGCTTGGAAGCAAAAGCAGCACTGCTGAGAGCTGAGAGGAGGGGGATGGAGAGCCTTGGAGGGGTCTGGAGTCACCGCTCCACAGTGAGTGCGAATCCTGTCCTTGGAACGTCCAGCACAGCACAGGTTGTCACAGTGCCAGGAGGTGCCGACTGTTCTGACATTGTTTGAGCCCCCCAGCTTCTCCTGTGCACATGAGGTGCAGTGAGCCTCAGACGCTCTCTACCTCTGGCTCCAAAACCTTCCCGGACGACCTTGGGTCTCTCCAGGTGTGTTGAGCCCGCGGCTCTGTTGTGGAGAGCGTGTTTCTGGCACGTGATCCTGTCTAGGCTGCCCCAAGGGCAACCTCACCACCAATTTCCTCTTTGTTCTCTTCAAAGGTTTATTGTTTCTCAGGGCCCCAGTGAAAATCGGGTCACTTGATAGAAGGGGCTTACCATTTGTCTGGAACCTGCGTGCTCCAGGATCCCACAACACCAAGGGATGCTGGAATCACAGAATGGTTTGGGATAGAAGGAACCTTTGAAATCATCTTGTTCTACCCTCTGCTGCAGGCAGGGACACCTTCCACTATCCCAGGTTGCTCCAAGCCCAGTCCAACCTGACATTGGAAAATTCCAGGGATCCAGGAGCAGCCACAGCTGCTCTGGGCAGCCTCTGCCAGTGCTCTCCTAGTGCTTCAGGGCACTAAATACATACTTTTAAAAAGTTACTTCTGCTTGTTGCCCAAAACCTGCAGTGATCTGAAGATTTGGGGGATTATGTGGTGCCTGCCTGGCAAACAGCCTGAACTGTGTGCTGTTTGAATCATTGGGGTCTCTTGAGAAAACTCAGCCCGGATCAGACCTTTCCTAATCGATGGTACCTTTCTAGCAGGTCTTGCTCCCCTGCTGCCTTTGGACCTGGTGCCGTGGTTTAACCTGGTTTAACAGCCTGGTTTTGCTTTGCTTGAGGATAGCTTCTGTGGGGCATCTCAGCAGCAGGAGGTTGCCCATGGAAAATGTCACTCCCTGAGGGGTGGCTTGTGACAGCCCTGGTTGCTTGGGCTTGATTCAGTGTCCTTTGAGAACTGTCAACTTCAGTGGGTGTTCCCTGGGCCCGTGCTGTTATTTCTGCTGTCTGTCTCCTAAATCACACTGAAAAGGAGAAAAATTGCTCTTACTCCCACCTGTATCATGCAGGAAGAGCCTGTTGCCAAGGGAATGTTGTGCAATCGTGAGTGAGATACAGAGCACCTGTTTCGTTCTTAGAGATTGGGATAACACAAGAAACACGGAAAGAATTTCGAGGGGGAATCATGGCTGTAGATAGAGATGTTTGTGTGACACACCTCTGGTGCCTTTGGCTGGGGGTTTTATGAATCTCAGCTTATTTGTGCCCCTCAGTGACCTGGAAAAGGAAAGTGAATTTTCACAATGAAGGGCTGCTGCTTTTGTGGTGAGTAGAGCAGGACAAGGCAGGGACCCATGCAGCCCCTCTACACTGGAGCTGTTGGCAGTGTTTGGTTGATAGCTGGAGTTTTATAAAACCATCTTCCCCTCCCGGTGAGATTCTGAGTGTTTTGGAGAGCAAACACATGAACCTTTGGTTTCCAATCCTGGCTTGAGCCATCCTCCTTGGGCTCAGGTAATCTGAGGGCAGTGGAAGAGGCAGAAGTTTCTGCAGAAGCTTCTGCTCCAGAAGCTTCTAGTCCCAGCTCAGCTGCTGGGTGGTAACTTCCTATGGTTCGACATCTGCAACTGCAGCCCAAGGAGGGAAAAATAAACGTGTGGTTGAGAAGTGATGTAGTTTTCTGACTAATAGCTGTTCCCAAAGTGTTACTTCAAAACCTCTTTCCCCTACACCCCAGAAAGGTGAGCAGTGGTTCATCAGACACTCTCAGGGCTGCTCTGCTCCATACTCAGATTTTATTTTGACATGATGGGCCTAAATGCCCCCAAGGCCATGTGGTTTGGTTGGTAAAGCCACCTTTGCCCTGCTTGGCTGAGGGAAAGCAGTGGTTTGCCTCAGGCAGCTGCTGCAGGTTGTTGGCACAGTGGCAGATCGGCCGCTCCAGCAGGCAGTGGAGTGTAGTGGATTTTAGCTCCTGCTCAGGGAGGACAGGTAAGCTGGCTGGAATTTGCCTCGGTGGTGGGAGGCTTTTCTTTGGGTGAGGCAGTGCCAGCCCTGGGGCTGGAGCTGGCTCAGGGTCAGTGCTGGGTCTGCTGGGCACGGAGAAGCTGTGCTGGGAGTTGGCTCCTGCCAAGGTCGGCTTGTGGTTTCAGTGTGTGCAGTTCTGCAGGGGTGACTGGAGGGAATTCAAACACCAACAAGGTGGTTTTGAAGATGAGGAGAGGTTCAGGTGGAAGGGGAGATGGAGAGGAGGAGCCAAACCCTGGTCACAGAATGGGTCGATGTTGGAGTCCNCTGAGCCACAGGTTCCATCTCATCTTTTGAACCCTGGTATGGGACTTTGAAAGCAGAAAACCCCTAATTAGGGGGTTGGTGGAGTGAAAATCCCATCAGGTTTCCTCTTTGCTTGGAGTGCTCGGGTCTGGCTTCATGGTGGCACCTCTGATTTACATCTGCTTTAAAGCTGCTTTAAAAAAATAATACAACCTCCCCATATTTAATCTTAAAGCCACCCATATGCCCTGTGATTCTAGATTCTTTGCTTCTCTGGGGAGGGCTGTGCAGGATCTGTCCCTTGTTATGGGACTGTCTTTTGCCTGCTACATGAGGAGCAGCCTGTCTCCTCTGTGCTAGCATCCCTCCAAAGACTTCACAGGCAAGCCTCTTCCCTTTGAATCTTCTTTCCTCATGCAGGATCCACCCAGCCAAAAACAATAAAACATAAAACTAAAAAGAGAAAACAAAAAAAGAGGACCATTTGTGATTTCTGTCTTTTGCTGCCAGTTGGCTGCACGACTTGAAACTCCTAAAGTGGTTTTTTTCCCCCCCACTCCTTCCAACCCATTCCAATGTGTTAGTCTTTAAGTTGCAGCAGGAATGTCTGGGAATAACTCACATCCCAAAGCGACAGCGTGAGAAATGAGGAGCTGGTCTCCTCCTCAGGCACCAGATGGAGGAACTGTCCTGCTCAACCCTTGATTTTTTGGGAACAAAAGCTTCTGTGGTCTCTGCAGGGACCCATGACAACGGAGCTCCCGCATGAATTTCTGCTGCAGGGTTTAAATGGAGGCAGGTGGTGCTGAGGCCCCAAAAGTGCCTGGGGAAGGAGGTTCTCTCTTAAAACCTCCATGGTGACGGGTACAAGAGGCTGAGTAAAGAGATGGCTAAAGCAGAGTGGGGCAGCGTGTGGAGCATCATCACTGTGCTTGGGCTGCGTAACTCTGGGGTGTGACTGGAGGTACCTTCTGTGGAGCTGTGTGACTGCATGGGGTGTGTTTGGCAGAGTGTGGTTGGGCTGGGGAACTGTGGGGTGTATTGTGCAGTGGACATTTAGGGTGTGTAATTGTAGGGCATGTTTGGCTGTATCCAGTGAGGCTGTGTGACTGTGGGCTATGTTTGGCGGGGAACATTTAGGAAGTGTAATTATGGGGTGTATTTGGCAGTGCACAGTTTGGCTGTGTCACTTTGGATGGGTGTATTTGGCAGAGGATATTTAGGATGTGTAATTGTGGGGTGTGTTTGGCAGTGCACATTTAGGCTGTGTCCCTGTGGTGGGGGGTGTTTGGCTGTGCACATTTAGACTGTGTCCCTGTGGTGGGGGGTGTTTGGCTGTGCACATTTAGACTGTGTCCCTGTGGTGGGGGGTGTTTGGCTGTGCACATTTAGACTGTGTCCCTGTGGTGGGGGGTGTTTGGCTGTGCACATTTAGACTGTGTCCCTGTGGTGGGGGGTGTTTGGCTGTGCACATTTAGACTGTGTCCCTGTGGTGGGGGGTGTTTGGCTGTGCACATTTAGACTGTGTCCCTGTGGTGGGGGGTGTTTGGCTGTGCACATTTAGACTGTGTCCCTGTGGTGGGGGGTGTTTGGCTGTGCACATTTAGACTGTGTCCCTGTGGTGGGGGGTGTTTGGCTGTGCACATTTAGACTGTGTCCCTGTGGTGGGGGGTGTTTGGCTGTGCACATTTAGACTGTGTCCCTGTGGTGGGGGGTGTTTGGCTGTGCACATTTAGACTGTGTCCCTGTGGTGGGGGGTGTTTGGCTGTGCACATTTAGACTGTGTCCCTGTGGTGGGGGGTGTTTGGCAGTGCACCTTTAGGCTGTGTCACCGTGGGGTGTTTTGGGCACAGCCAGTGCCACCGGTGGTGCCACCGCAGCCCAGAGCAGAGCCGGCAGCAGTGCTGGCAGCACCTCACATGGGTAATAAAGGACGAAAATGGCCAGGAGGAGTGATGGGGTATAAAAAAGGATGAGAAGCTGTGTGAGCCCTGCGGGGGTGAAGATGGTGAGGTGGGGTGCTGGAACAGGGGATGGTTGCTGGCGGGTGTTGTGGCCTGTGCAGGCCCCACGCAGGAGCCGGTGCTCGTGAGGGGAATGGGACCTGTGATGGCTCCACAAGGCAGGAGTGGGACCTCTGGAGGTTCCACACAAGAGCCGGGGAATGTTCCTGGTAGGACTTGTAGCCTATGGAGCTGATTCCAGGCAAAAATTGTAACCAGTGGAGGCCCCACACAGGAGCAGGTTGTCCTGACAGGAACCGTGGCCTGTCAAGGCCCCACGGGAGCCTCGGACAAGTATGAGAAGGAAGGACAATTATTATGTCCCAACCTTGCCTCTCCCCATTCTCTGTCCTTCTGCACCCCTTGGTGGGAGGTAGATCCCTCAGAAGATGGCAAAGTTGAGCCATGGCGGCGGGGCGGGGGGGGTAGGACCCAGTTTTAGTTTTATCTTTGTTTCTTCTTCTTATACAGATCAGTTGGTGACAAATTGACAGTGATTGGAAAGCGGTCACCATATTTTTATAGCAGCCCATCAGCTTTTTCATCTTATTTCCCCCCTTGCCTTGGTTGGGCAGCACAGTGAGTGCACATCTGGCAGCCCACCACAGCAGCAAACACTCATTTCTGCTACCCTAAGCACAGCTGGTACCAAAAATGCTTGGCACAACCCCTGTGGTGGGGCTCATGGAAAGCCAGATGACTGTTGTCCATAAAAAAGAGGGATGCTGGTTGTTTGTGTTGGCTGTGCTCTGTTTTTGTGGTGCCTCTGCCATCCGTGGGGGTTAGCCCTTGTTGGTGGAAGGTACAAACAGACTTATTTGACTGAATGCAAGGGTCATGAGATGCCCATGGCAGTAGCTGCTGCATTAATAACCTTAGTTTTAAGAACAATAGCAAGTTTAAATGTTTTTAGTAGATATGGGGACTATTCACAGGGCTAGTGTGGCTCTCCTGCTGCTCGGGGGAAAGTGGAGAGTTTCTCCATTGTCAAACCCATGTCTTGAGGGCTCACTATTTCTTCCTTCCTCCTCCTAAGAGTAGGATTGGAAATTTAGGGAATTTAACCTTGTTGAGTGCCTGGCGTGTAGTTCTGCTTTCTAGACAGCAAACCCAGGAGCAGCAGATCCAGCCCCAGGAAGCTGTCATATCGAGACAGGGCAGATGTATTCCAGTAGAAGGGAAGCTGGGCAGGAGTTCAGCTGTACTCCCACAGCTGGTTCAGAGTGGTTTCCATTGCTGCTCTGGATGCGGGAACTGTATTTTTAATCCTGTCCACTGGAACTCACTTGAGGGGAAGATGTTTTTTGTAGCATTGAGTGGTGGCCAAGCAGCTTTCATTGAGCAGACCAGTGCCAGGAGGGATTCCCATGCTGGTGCCATTGCTACGGTATGAAAAACTTGGCTTGAGTATTCCATGAGTTTTCTAATGTTGTAGTATTTTAGAGGTGCATTGCTTCCAGGAAAAGGCTCATCCTGACTTTTCTTTGAATGGCTGCCTGGAGAGACTGAGCTATTGGGAGCATGGTGCCAGTTTCTGGCAGGTGGGGATGGTGGAGATGACAGTGACATGTGCAGGGACACTCGGTGGAATTTCCTCTCTCCTCTCTGCCATGAACTTTGATGCATTTAGAGTCTCCGCAACTTGCAAAACAAAGATGTGATTCATGGGATTCTGAGCATACTTTGTGGTAACTTTATTAGTGCAGGAAGTTTATTTGTGGTCATTAAATGTTCAGTCATTTAAATCAGGTTAAAATTTATACGGTTTGGAAGCAAAATTTCGGCCTCCCTGGAATCAGTGGGGAAAACCGTCACAGCCACTGGGATAAGGTTTGACTTGTGATGCTTTAAGAAATGCATTTTCTAAAAGTTTTCTGCTCCTAATTGCATTGCTTTGTTCTTTTCCCCTAGAGTCTTGTGAAGAAAGCAGTCTGAGGACCATGCATCCGTGACTCCTGGAATCAGCCTCTGAGCCAAGGCGATGGAAATTCTAGAGGGCCGCCAGCGTACTGCTTCCATGAGCATTCCCAATGGATATGCCAACAGGATTTTCCAAGGAAACATGGAGGGAGGGAGCGCTGATGCCTTGGAGGCCTGTGGTGCTGAGCACTGTGCCTCTGGGGATGCAATCCCCAGTGAGCAGGAGGAAACACACAGGTATAAGAAGACAACCAAGGGCAACCGGATCTGGAACTTTGTCAGACGAAGGAAAGGACTCTCTACGAACAAAGACAGACCCCAGTCCATGATTCTGCTGGGTGTTGCCTCTGAGGTCTCAGAACTAAAAAAGCCATCCTTCATGGACAGGGTACGCTCCTCAAAAAAGGGACGATCCTCTAGGACACCCAAGAACGTGGATTTGAGAGCATCCAGAGTGCAGGATGTGTGTGACCCTGAGGAGGACCATTGCAGTGGGCAGAGAGCTGTCTACAGGGTTAAGAAGCTGGGCGACGGCCGGAGGCCCTCCCGCCACTCGTACGCGGGGTACGTCGAGGACTTGGACTCTTCTTTTGAGGACATAGAGCTGAACATCAGCATTCCTGAACTAGATGCCTCTGAAAGTAAATGTCTCAGGGATACCAGTGGCAGATTACACGGTGAGGATAATGATGGTAACTGCCACAGAATACCAGCCAGGAAGAGCGAGTCTTTGAATTTTGAGCACGTTAAGAGTCCTGCAGTTACAGAAGGGGACAATCAAAAGAGGTGTGCTGTGCTCCCACAGGAGAGCAGGAGAGGAAGGAGCTCTGATGTCTGGAGCTATCTGAAAGGAATTTCATTAGCTAGCAGAGATAATTCAAAGCTCCCAGATCAAAGGGCTGAAACCAATTTCCAGAACTTAGAAAATACAACTGATCATTACGCTTCTTACTTCGACTTTGATACGAGATGTGAGGAGAATCTCAGCCAGCGAAAAAAATCAAATGGTGCTGCCAAAGCCACTCACTTTGGGGGTGTTGTGAGGTTCTTAACCAGCGTGGCTGAGGCAGCTCGGCGGCTGCGAGGCTCCTCGAGGGCTTTTTCCCCCGATGAGAAGAGGCCTCAGCGCAGTTTCCGGGGCCGCAGGCAGGATGTTGCCTCCCCCAAAGAGGGCTTGGTTATCGAGAATGAGAGCGCCAAGGCCTTGTGCACGGTGGGAGCCTGTCTGCAGTCCCCGGATTCGGGCACGTGGGAGAACCTGAGCTTTGAGAGTTTAGGGGGGAAGGAGCCCGTGCAGCACTGCAAAACCACAGACGGGCTGAAAGGCCTTGGTTCCTCTGGCCTGGGCAGTGGCAGTGACAGGCTTAATGAAACCTCACTTTCTCCCTTTGGGCCAGAGCCATCCGTGTCCCAGCTGGCAGAGCTTGCAGATGGCCCTTTCACTGAGCTGAACAGCAAAGACCCCTCGGAGGATCTGGTTGAACATCCCCAGACGACTCTGGCTGAACCGATTCTGGACTTGGGCACGACTCCAGAGAAGACCCAGGTCGTGGCCAGGGACCTGCTGCCTTCTCATGATCTTCCTGTGAATAGTCTGGATACTGTGGACTTGGGCCGTTCTCCAGCTGCCAGTGGGGCCTTTTCTGCAGAAACTGAAGTGCAGACCCACCTCCCACAGGCATCGCCAGCTAAACGTGATTCTGGAGATGTGGCTTGTGTCCCAGTGGTTGCTAAAGACATGGATCTGTTTCCAGCAGTTGCTCAGGAGCTTTCAGAGACAGAACTGGATAATCAGGACTTGAGAAATCCTGAGCTGCCTTTGCAAAATTTGTCTGGAGATGAGCCGGAGTTTCAAGACACTGGCAGTACCCTGGAGAAGATTGTGGGCAGGGACCTGCCACCTTCTCTTGATCTTCCTGTCAATAATCTGGATGCTGCAGATCTGGGCTGTTCTCTAGTTGCTGATGATGCCTTTCCTGCAGTGACTGAGGTGCAGACCCACCTTCCACAGACATTACTGACTAAAATTGATACTGAGGATGTGACTTGTGCCTCAGTGATTGCTGAAGACATGGATCCATCTCCAGCTGTGGCTCGGGAAATTTCAAGGACAGAACTAGATAATCAGGACTTGAGAAATCCTGAGCTGCCTTTGCAAGACTTGTCAGGAGGCGAGCTGGGGATTCAGGACTTGGGCAGTACTCCAGAGACATCGCAGGTTGTGGACAGGGATGTGCCACACTCTCCTGATCTGCCTGTGAATAGGCTGGGTACTGTGGACTTGGACCATTCCCCAGCTAGCAATGGTGACTCCTCTGCAGCACACGAGGCTCTGATCCACCTTCCCCAGGCCGCTCCAACTGAAGAGATCCAAGACACTGTCAGTACCATGGAGAAGAATCGGGTCATGGGCAGGGACCTGCCACCTTCTCACGACATTCCCGAGAATATTCTGGATGCTGCGGACATGGGCTGTTCTGCAGTTGCCGACGTGGACTTTTCTGTAGTGACTTTTTTAAAGTGTTCCACAGTGAAAAGGCAGGGTTTGGAGCAGGCTGGTGGCCGCATTAAAAAGCGGGGAACCGCTTCATTTGTGGAACAAAACTCTGTGGAGGTGATGGACAGAGTGGAAGAGTTCGACTGCAGCACGGAGTGCAGGCCCTTCCAAGTGCACGTCTCAAGGATTGTTGCTTCTGGACGCCTCAAAAATGGAAAGGTAGGAGCAACTTTGTAAGTTTTGAAATCAGACCACACTGTTGTACATCTCAAAAAGCTGGTTTGCACTTGAAAGCAGTTTTTTACATCCTTCATTGGAGTTTCCACTTAAGGAGGTTGTTCTGTGAATGGTGGCAGCAGACACAGCTTGTAAATCACTCTGAGCTCTTAAACCTCTAGAGCTGCTTCTCCTATGACCCTTCTGTGTATCAGTGTCTCTTGAAGAGGATGTGGCAGTTTATGTATTCCTAGACACTACCTTTACTTTTTTCCTCTCTGCATTTAGGTTCATTTGAAGAAGAAGCACCTAAGAAGAGAGGTTTTAGCAAATTGAGAGTTTTAAGGTGTGCCATGGGCAAACAGAATTCATCAATTGTGCTTTGGACTCTGTGTTTTCTTACCTAAAATAGTTGTAGGAGTGATGGGGTGGGTGATGATTGAGAGGTGGGCAATGCTAGTGGCTCCAATCATGGCAGGACGTTCCGGTCTGGTACTAGCAAGTCTTTCAAAGCCCTTAAATTCCTCAAAACATTTAAGTGGACGTTGCATTTTGGACTAGGTTCTGGGCGCTACAAATCTGTCTTGTCCAGTTTATTGCAACGAAACCTCAGAAGTGCTGTGGAGCCAGTGTGAAGCCCAGCTTTCAGGTTCTTTTGGGTACCTGCTGGTTAGCTGAGGCTGGAATGAGGACTTTTTCTCAGGGTGTCAGGTAGAAAAATTAGGTTGATTTGTGAAGAAACTTTCTCTTTTCCTTTTGGGTTTAGAGAGACATTCCAGAGGTGGTGACACTGTTGCCTGTTGGAAAAGGGGTCACAGTAACTTCTGAGCCAAGAGGGGAAGTGTTTGAAAATTGGCAGCAGATTAGAAATGCTGGGGGAAAAAAATCTGAACTTCTGACTCGCAGCTAAAACAGGCAGCAGTATTGTTAGTTATTCCTGGTTTTGTTTTTCTGCTCCATTTTGTATAATGCAAAGAGTTACAGAAGGTCTCTGTGTAATCCCAGGCACTCCAGAGGAGTGAGTAGTGGTTGGTGACTTCTTGGGGTTTCTGGAAGAAGCATTTTTAGGAGAAGCTTGAGAGGGCTGTGGTTTGATATCCTTTCACAGGGACCAAGCTGAAAGTATTCCGGGCAGGAGCAAAATGAGAGAGGCAAGAAGGACGGAGTGGAGCAGAGGGAAATAGCAGCACTCTTGTCCCAGAGCAGCCACATCCCTGCTGGGAGGGCAGGGACTGCCTGCTGATCCCAGTGCTCTCAGGGCACTATCCCAGCCCTTTCCCAGCTCAGCTGTGTGAACAGAAGATGCCCTAAGTCCCGGCTCAGCTGTTGCAGCTTACTAACATGACCAAGAAACTTAAATATGGTGCTTGGGATAACTGGGCAGGAAGCCTCCCCCGAGTCCCCGTGAGCGTGGCCATCGCGCTCGGCCTGTGGGCTGCCGTGGCTCGCTCTGGCAGGGAGAGCTGGCTGCCTCCGGGGCAGGAGCTGCGAGGTGGGAGGGAAAGCAGACAGCCCCCACCCGGGCTGTGAACACCTCCTGCACCGCAGGAACTCCTGCTGCAGGTTTGGAAATGCACAGCGATCTGGTGGTGGCAGCAAACGCGGAGTAAAGGGAGGCTGAAGAAGGGATCTCCTGGACAGGAGCAGCCCTGCCGAGTCTGCCAGCAGCAGCAAATGACCTGAGATACCCCAGGGATTTGCTCGCCTATCTCCCATCAGGGAGCGGCAGTCGGAAACACTTTACCAAAAATAAACTTGGAACAGGAGTAACTTCAGCCTGAGCGTGACAGTAGCAGCAAACGCCAGCCTTTTATTGTTTTAGGGCTCAATCCATCTCTTTGCTGGCACCTGTTCCTCAGGACAGTTGCTGGCCCTGCTGCCGCCACCCCAGGGTGCTCAGATTAACTGTAGGATTTGTATTTCAAGGGAAGTGCTCAACCACGGGCAGGGAGAAGGTGCTGCCAGGATGGGGTGGCTTGGCCAGGCCAGCTGCTCTGAGCAAGTTCCCCAGCAGTTTTACAGTGTGTGAGCAGAGTAGGGCAGAAAGCATTTCCCAAACAACTTAAACATTGCCCCCAAAAAAGCATAAAAGTGCCTGTTCCCACTGAGGCTCCTGTGGGGAGACGGTGTGAGAAACTGAGGCTGGTGTAGCACAAGGGATGCTGGAGAGGTATTAGGGGATCTGTACATTGGTTCTGTCAGTAAGTAAGTCTGTTTAGTTGTATCTGCAACTAATGCCCCTAGTTCTTGCTTTCCTGGTCATGCCTTTTAAAATCCTAATGTCTTTGTGCAGGAGCTGAGTGATATTATGGGCAAGTTGTGTTGGTAGGATTTGATCCTGGTGCTTTAAAGGGAATAACATTGCAGCAGCATTTAATAAAAGCAGATGCAGAAAAGGAGAAAAGCACATAGTTGTCTTCAGACCCCATCCCAAATTCTCATCTCTTCTGGGAGTTTGTGAAACAGGGGAGATAAAATGTTCTGAAGAATGGGAAGAGCAGTAAAGGTCAAAACAAATTGTCAGTGGGAGATGCATTATTCCATTCATGCTGCTGCAGCTCTGGAACCGCAGTGCCATCCTCATTCTGAGATACAAGAAATGGAGTGAAAGATGACATGGAGGTTTCACTAGTTTTTGGACAGTTGCTATTTTTCATGTCTCCACTGAAATGAATTACCCTCCTCCAACTTCTAAAAACACCACGGCATCCCAACAGGGAAACTGCTGCTGCAGGAAGTCATGCATAGCCCCAGGAGTTGTCTTTGAGCATTTCCAGTAGCCTGAGGTGATGTTTTAATGGAAAGCAGCTTTGATACCGTGTATTTTGCATTTCCAGCCTTCCGTCAGGGTTCCAGACTGGCTGGTGTGTCCATGGACAGGGTTTGTGGGTGATTTGGGACTTCCTTTGGAGTGACATGAGGAAAGGTTGCAAAATAGGCATCTGAATACATATTTCAGGTATCAGTTTGGAGTTTTTAGCACCCAGAAAGAAGTGTCAGGTTTATTTCTGGCAGAGGGATCTGCCGTAGGGTGAAGTTCCTGCTTGTCCCAGGGCCACGACTGGGAGCATCTCGGAGTCTCTGGGCTCGTGTCCCCCTGGCAGTGACAGAGCAGAGGGCTTTCACCGCAGGCTTTCTGTGCCCTCTGCTGGCTTGTTTGGGAAATAAGAGGTTATTTTGGTGGAACAGGAAGCCCAATCTTTTTCCTTGGGGTTCAGAATTTTGTCTCCAAAGGGTTTGTGGGCTGCAGCTTGCTTCTGGCTGTTGTGGCTGCGCAGAGACCCCAGTTGGGTTTGTGAGACTGTTCTCTGGGGGAATTAGGATTGCCAGAAGTGTGAAAATGAGATTTCTACAGGCTTGTCAGCCTTGGCAAAAGCTGTGTGTCCCATAGGATGAGGTGCCTGGCTGATGGGATGCTGTGCTTGGTTTCAGGGCTCTGTAAAGGACCGCGTGCTCAAACTCCTGCATCACTGCAGATGTTTCTCCAGAGCATCTGCTGAGGTTGTTCCTCTGAGTCCTGGACTCGGGGTCCACACTGTCCCAGTGCCACAAAGGCTGTACCTGGCGCAGAGTGTGTTGCTGCTCCGAGTGGTTCACATGGGTATGGGTGTTGTTAGGGCATGAGGAGGTTTTTGGGATTCCTGTGCCCAAGCTACTCCGTGTGGGAAAGCAGGAGCCTCTCCCTGCGGTGGCTGTGACTGGAAGTGCAGGATTACTGATTTGCCTGAGTGTGCACATGCCAGGGGATGGGTTTGCAGATCTGCCTGATAGCTGGGGCATAGCTCAGACCCTCCCAACCGCTCTGGGGTTTGGCTTTAGTGCAGCCTTTCCGCAAGAGGAAGATCCAGCAGCGTTCCCTTTTTTGTGTTTGTTGAGAAATTGCAGGTGATGCCCATAGTGAATTTTAGCTTGAGATTGGTTTATTGTGGGAGCAGCTGCAGAGATGGGGTTGCTGAGTGGATTTATCCCTTCCCTCCCACTGCTGAATGACACTGACCAGGATGTGGTATCTGTGAGAGGTGATCTTCAGAGCTTTCTTCATCTCCTGGTTATTCAGCTCCTGGGTTGTGTCTCAGCCTGCTGTAACAAAAGACTTTATAGTCCTTCCAAATTAAGAAATTAAGTACTTTACTTTCTAAATCCTACTGTTGCCAAAGGAGTGCAGTATTCCTGTCTGCAGCAAGGTACAATTTACTTGCAGAATGAAGATTTTGGGTATTTATGGCTTTTAATATGTTTGTGTCTGACAATCATTTTATTTTTAGAGGAGACAAAACCTCTAAAGCCTATCTGCAAGCTGTTCAGATCCTTGTATTCATAATAACCAGGAGGTGCTAGCAAAATCCTTGAATTAAAGCCTATATTTAGTGCTATCTATAGTGGGGTAGGGTTTTTTGGGAAATGTATTTTTAACATCGTCAGGGAAAGGCAGGTTGAGTTTGCAAAGCTGATAGGCTTTGCATGTATATAGAACCAGCCATGGAACACATGGGTAATTCAGATTTCCATGTGTTTTCTTTAAACACATGGTGTGTCTTTCCTTTATCCCATTCCCAGCCTCAAAAGTTAAAACAGGGCGTCAGAGTAGGGATGGGAAGGGGAACCTCTGGGCATTGCTGGCCTTATGCTAGAGGGACTCTATGTCCAAAATTCCCTGGACTGAAGGTTTTCTTTGGATTTCACCTCCTCCCAGCTGTTCTCCAGCCAAGAGAAGTGTACTGGTTCACTGGATATGATGCTGGTGCTGGGAGATGGAGCCTTAATTCATCCACAGTTTCCCTATGGGGTAATTACAGCCTGTCTGCTTTGTTCTTCATCTGTAAATGAAAATAACAGCACATCAGTGAAAATGAGCTGTTGGAGTCTTGAGGATGGATTCACCAAACCATCCCAGGCACCCAGTTATTAGCAGGTTCCTGGAAGTGTGACAGATGTGTCTGTGACTGAGCCTAAAAACCTCCCAGAGAGGAACACCTCCTGTTTGCTTCCCCTGACCTTTGTCAAATGATTTTTCTTCTGATTTCTCCACTCGATTATACACAAGACTTCCACGGTGTCACATGTCACAGAGAATAAAATGAAAAATAGGAGTTTGAATTGTGATGTTTTAAAAAGAACATTCCATTCTGCAAAATGTCATGGTGCAGTTGTCATTTTCAGGAGCTTTTCCTCCTGGAATAGAATAATAAAAGCTGGAGTGAGGAAAACGCCAACATTTTTCTCCACTTACCTGTAAATGCCAATACTTTGCATTAGTGTTACCAAGCATTAAGGTATAACGGAGGTATTTGACCATTTTATGGGTGCTTCAACCAATGACAACTTTTCTATTCAAGTAAATACTTTGTAGGCTATAGATGCAAGGACATGTCTGGTTAGCTGTTGTC
Organism: Donacobius atricapilla; assembly: GCA_013397315.1. Classification (NCBI taxonomy): domain Eukaryota; kingdom Metazoa; phylum Chordata; class Aves; order Passeriformes; family Mimidae; genus Donacobius; species Donacobius atricapilla. The sequence continues at coordinate 857,091 of WBMY01003003.1, read as the reverse complement.
ATCAGCGAGCTGCCAACTCGTTTGGCTGCTCTTTGCAGTCCCTTGGAAGCAGCCAGCCCTTGCTAATATGGGGTCCTCAGCACCAGCTAATTCCTTCCCTGTGTGTGCTGGGACTTGGGAATGGGAGAGCAGCCTCACCCCCAGAATGCAGAGCAGCAAGTTGGTCTCTGTCACGGTCACTGCCAGAAGTTCCTGGGACACTCAGTGCCATTGGAAGTGTTGGGCTCAAAGCTGTACAAGGTCTGAGCCCTCTGCAATAGGGGCACTGGGGGCTGCACCCCAGGGCCAGCAGGTAGTGACCCCGCAGTCAGAAATGCACCGGGTGCAGGTTGCACCGAGCTGCACTGCGCTGTCTTGGAAATTCTGTGTATTGTTGTACATTCTGTGGTTCCTTTGCCTGAGATTTGACCGCTGTTGGTAAAATTCTTCTGTGCCCCTTCTCTTGGCAGCCAACGTCTCATCCTCCGCAGCCGTCCCCTCCAGCAGAGCCCTTCAAGGTGCTGGTGGAGCGCTGCCGCTCCGAGCCCCTCTCGCAGAGCACCCCCATGGGGCTGGACCAGCTGGGAGGGCGCATGCAGCACCTGCTCCGCAGACGTGGTGAGTGCCTCTTCTCTCCCAGCTTTGCTTTTTTGGGTGTCACTCGTGCTGCAGAGCCAGCCAAGGGCAGCAGCGGCGGAAAAGTCAGGAGTGTGGTTTGCATCCGTGCTGGTTACATCCCTTGCACCAGGTGAGGGAGCTCCGAGAGCCTCATGCTGAGGAGTTTCTTGCTGGCTAATAGGATCTTCTTGTGTATGGTGTGTTTATGAAATAAGGTTATTTTCTCTCTTTAATGTTTCTGAACACAGTCCCCATAATCTGGTTACGAGAGGATGAACAGGGGTAGGCACGTGAGGTGTAAAAGCTGTTCAGCAGCTGCTGTGTGAGATTATATTTGGTGGTATTCTCTTGAATTTCTGTCCTCTAAGAATCCTCTGTGGTGAGTACTCACCGAGTACTCACGGTTTGGAGGTGATGAGTGATGATAGATACTGAGATCACCACTGAAATCTGATGTTTGTTTGGAAACACAAGAAGTGAGGGGTTTTTTCCTCTGTGCTTGGGTACTTTTTGTGATGAAGGAGGGAATCTCATGAGCCAAAGACTGGGGTGACCTCTCTGCATTTGTCCTGCTCCCAGTGACAGCAGAGAGAGCACCGTGGAATGTATTTGCTGGCAGGGTCTCGTGTTGGCAGGTAAATTGTCTGATGGCTGAATAGATGACATCATTTTTTGAACCTCCTAATTAAAAAGATTGATAATGAGCAAAAGGAAATGATTTCCTGAAGGGCCACTGCTGGCATGAAGAGCCCTGTGATTTAGCAATGGGCGAGCGCGGAAGCGCGGCCAGATTGTGCTGGCATCGCTTGGGGGATCCGGGTGGCTGATGGATGGTGGCAGCACATCAGGCTTCAGAAGAACTGGGGAGGACAAGGCCAATTAGCTGCCTGTGCTGTTAATTGATGGCTCTGCTGGCGGGGTGCAGTGGTTCCCAGCACAGGGGGTCGCACAGCCCCTCAGAGTGGGCATTGCACTGCTCCATCCATCGCCTCTGGAGCCGCGAGCAGCCTCCTGCTGTCATCTGCACCGCGCTGCAGCCTGCCTCTCCAAGAGTCTCCAAAGTGAAACGTGGGCTGCTAAAAATAGCAGCAGGCTGCCTGCATCAGCATTGAGGAAATAGGTCTCAGTGCAATCTCTCTCCCAGCAACGCTGGAAGAAAATCAGGATGGCTGCCCAGCCAGCCTGCAGCAGCATCCCAGCCCCGGTGCGCTCTGGCCTGGGCAGGGCAGAGCCCCCACCTGTTTGGTTTGGGGTTCTCCACTCTCCCAAAGCCTGGAACCATTTGTTCTGGTCTCAAACCTCTCAGGGCTGACACAGTCTGAAACCTCTGCCTGGTTAGAGGTATGACAGGAGATAGGAATAGAGTGTTGTGCATCTTTTAGGGAACAATTCCAGAATGTGGCTGTTTTCTGTAGATCCTTGCAATGAGGAGCCTCCAGGTACTGGAAACTCTTGTGGGGATGCATGTACCATGTATGTGCAGTGCCTGGATCACAGGTACCTGTGCTGGCACCTGCTGTGGGGGCACCAGTGGTGCTCAGCTCTGTTTCCTTCCCTCCAGGCCAGGGGATGTGAAGAACCTGATGAAAGAAGGGATTAAAATCTAAGCTTGCCAAATGTGAGAGGGAAAACCTCGGGTCTCAAACAAAATGGCAGCTTCACCCCAGAAAGAGAGGGATAGGATGTGAAGCTGAAAATTTCGGTTGATTGGAAAAGTAGAGCTCATTTGCCTTTTTTTCACAAGCTGCTTTGTGCCTGGATAGTGCCATCTGGTGTGAGTGGTATGTCTGGTGTTTGGTCACCCAAAGCTAGAATGGAACTGCGTCTGTGAGGGATTGACCTGAAAAGCTGTGGGTGAGAACCAGCCCGATTTCCTTAAAAAATCAGCTTTTATGGACTTACCCATTTCTGTTTTGAATGTAAATTGGAGGAGCTGTTTCTTTTCCAAGGCCTGGCATCCCGTGGACCTCAGGGAGTGTGCAGTTGGGATTGCTGCAGGTGCTGCTGCTGGAGCAGCTGTGTCGCAGGGAGCTGCTGCCCTGTGCACACTGGTGCAGGTTGATGAGGGTCTCCTGCTGCTGGGGCTCCTGGCAGAGCATCCTGGCTGCACACCCAGCTGGGCTGACCCCACCTCGGGATGTGGCTCCCGCCTCTTGCCTTTTTGTAGTATCCAAGCTGCACTATTTCTCTTGTATCCCAAGAGCACTGAATAAAGCACCTAAATATACTCTGTGCTCTCTTTTTCTAAAGGAGAGGTTGAATGAGTCTCTTGCAAACAATTTTGTTTCTTTCATTTAAAAGAACAGCCTCCGCCCCCAGCCTGAGCTAAAGCACAGCATTTATCTTTTGTCATTCCATTTTTTTTTTTGTTCCCGTGGATTTTCTCCTGGCAGCTGAGAACGAACAGGCTTCAAAGACCCTGAAGGTGCGCGGGAACTGCAGGAACGGTGGCCGTCGATGGAACCTCTTCAAGCCTGGAGCTGAGAAGCTGCAGATCAGTCGGGTAAGGAGCTGTGTGGAGCGTGCCTCTGCCCACCTCAGGGCTGGGATTTGCCTGCTTTGGGCTTTGTTTTTATAACAATATGCTTGACTAACAGCTTCCTCAATGCCTGGGTCCTTCAGCCACAGATGGGGATTTTTTTGGTTTGTTACTATTTTGTAGCAATAAAAGCTTAAGTGCATTGTTTTTTCCCCAGATCAGTGTCCCTTCAATGTGTAGCAGAGGCGTTTGGACTGTCACTGGGCCTCCTGTGCCCGTGGCTGAGTGTTCCTTGCAGGTGGAGGGAACTGTGACGTTTCACATTGCCTTCCGATCTGCTCCATGATTTTGATGGGTTTATTTTTTCTCCTTCCTTTTTTAGCCCTGTGTCCTTTGGGTTTGGTGCTGCTCCCAGCACCATCTCAGCAACAAATTCATGTCGCTGCTGCTTTCCCAAAGTGTTCTGCAAATATAGGCACAATCCACTTGGTTCTTTTCTTGTGAATGATGCGTCTAGTGGGGGAAGTAAAAGCTGTTGTGGGCCTGGGGATGTTAATGTGTTTCTCTGGGCAAAATTGAGAAAGATGGCAAAAACATATCATTTGTCTGATATGTTTCCTTGCTTGGGTGGGGGCTTGGTTTTTTTGCTGTGCCCTGTGTCTGAAGCCCGGAGGCCTTGGTTATTTCATGCTCTTGTTTTGGATTTGTAGTGTTCATGGGTCTGGTTTCACTGGTACCCAACAGATCCGGATTGTCCCAAACCCAGTAGATTTCCCAGCTTGCAGTGTGATGCAGGCAGAGGTTTCTACTGAATATAGCAGAAGAGGTTTAGCCCTTGTTGTTCCTCTAGGGCACGGGAACAAAGGATGATCTGGGAGCCAGGAATTTCCCTGCTGGAGCGGAGAGGGGAACTGACCTTCTGTTGTGTCTCTGTGGCTCTTTCCCGCCCCAGCACTGTCCTTCCTTACCAGACCTTTATTGTATTCCTTTTCCCTTTGATATTTGATGAGCTGCCTTCCTGAAATGTGATTTCTACGGAGGCCCTGGCCTCTGTGTGTGTTTTTCCATCACAGGAGCAGTAAATTGGCAGTGAGTGATGCTGACTTCTCCATACTCCTTGTGTTGGGTGTTGGTTTCTAGGGAACACGTGCCGGACTTTTGGTCGCTTGTGACTTTCTGGAATTTCATCTTGCATCACTTGTGTTTTCTTTGCTGAGTTTTTGTGGGCTGAGGGTACAAAGGCAGAGGAAAGACAGACAAGGAGTTCAACTCTTCTTTTTCTCTTCCTTCCCTTTGGGTCTTACCTCGCTGCCAAGACATGAACTGTTTCTTTCAGCTCAGGAAAGCTGTTCTGGTTTTAGACAAGCTGAACATCTAAAGCTTTGAACGAAGTTTTCCTGGAAGATAAAATGGTGCAGATGCAATAAAGCTGTTTGTCCTTGGGGCCAGGATAAAGGCGGGTGACTGCAGAGCAGTGAAATATCCTGTTGTGCAGTGTGCAAGCCCTGCCTTGGAATGGCTCAGGTGTGTTACCCATTAGCTGTGTCCATGTTCAGGATCTGGTACTGACCAGGGCATGGATGTATTTGGTCTTTAATGAATCACTTTATTGCACCTTTATTAATCACTTTATTAATCCTTTAAGAGGAGCCTTTGCAGCTTTCATAGCTGTCCTGGAGGCCCTCCTGGGAGGCAAGGTGCTGTTTTGACACAGAACTGCTCCTGAATTACCTGTGCCCTGAGCATCCTGATAAAGCCAGGCCTGTTACAGATTGCAAACAGAGCCCAGATTGCATCAGAGACCCTTAGAGAAGCTGTGGAAAACTGAAACCTCAGCAAACCAAATACCCTGCTGAAGTTTGGGAAAGGTTAGCTGAGAAACTGCTTCTCCTGTGGTGATAGCTGGGAAGGATGTGGAGCTGGAAAGGGAAGTGAGCTGCTCATGACCCCAGAGATCTGTGGGTGCTGTTTGCCTCAGACACGGCCCTGCTGAAGACCTGGGCACCACTGAGGCAGAGAATTGGGTTTGGGGAGGTCTGTTCATAATGCAGCTTGTTTTTAAATTATGGCAAACAGGCAGCTCTGAAACCTTTGCTGGGGTTTATAAATCAGAGGTGCTGTGCAAGTGCTGCAGGAGTAGGATACGTAGATGTGGCTCACAATAGCAGTGCTGGAAAACTCATCTGTCGCCTCTGCCCCAAGCTCAGGGAAGATCTACAGGGCTGCAAATTACCTCTTGGCCAGAAAGATGTTTCTGCTCTGGCAAGATGTATAAATTTGGGTGAGATTTGTGGGCATGGGTGTCTCTGGTCCGGTGCTTTCATTGACAGCTGACGCCAGTGAGGTGGCAGAGCAATGCAAAAAGCTGGGATTTATCCTTCCAAGCAAGAGTGTCTGAAATCTGGGCACAAGCTGGGAAAGTTTTTTATGGAATAGATAAGGTCATTGTTCCCACTTTGTAGGTGGGAATAAGAAACTGAAGCACTGGAGGGTGGGATGTGTGGAGCCATACAATATTTTTTTCTATTTCTTTCCTAATTTAAGAAGCAGGTAAAAATAAACAACGTCAGACTTCTAAAGTTTTCAGTCTTTATTTTTTTTTCCAGACTACACTCTCTAGCCTGGAGAAAACTCTGTTGAAGCTGTTTATGTGCAGAGCATTTTGGTTTAGCACTTAGGTCACTTAGAGGCTTTGCTTTTATGGGAGCAGTTTGGCACAATCAAGACCAACTTGCAGGAGACCTCAAGGTGCCCCGAACTGCAGGCTTTGCTGCAGCAGAGATTGCACAGAGTGCCCTAAAAGGCTGCCTTGACAGGACCCTCAGCATCTCTCAAGCCTCTGATTTACCCTCAGGCAGGTCCTGCCAGTTGGGACGTGGCTGATCCTTGGGCACGGGGAGCAGTGGGGTCCTTTCTGCAGCCCCGGAGCGGTGCTGGGAGATGGTTCATGGTCTGGATGTCAGAAGCAGAGGGTGACAGTCCCACCCAAATCACTGGCCTCTGCTGCCCCTTGTGAGGGAGCTTTTTGCTTCTTGTTAGCTGCCCAGGCAAAAATCATCTGAGCTTTTTCCAGACAGGTGCTCTGGGGATGTGCTGCAGGAGGAAGCACAGAATCGCCAGGTTGGAAGAGACCTTTAAGATCACTGAGTCCAACCCATGCCTTAACACCTCAACTAAACCATGGCACTGAGTGCCACATCCAGTCTCTTTTTAAAAGAAGGGAGATTCAGCCCTTCCCAAAACAGGAAGCCTCCTCTCAATGTGTGGGTGTGTGTTAATTCTCTCTGTCTTACCTGAGATATTTAATTTCCAGCCATTAAAGATGACTTCAGCCATTCCTGTTCTCTGCTTCTTCCCTCCCTTCCTGCCCTGTGAGCTTGTGTACAAGGGACTAAAGCCCAAATTTATATGCTGGAGGGAGCCACTGTTAATTAGCTAGACTGGAAACTTTGCATGAGAGGAGCTTCTTTGACATCCCGTATACTAATAATAGGCAGGCCTGCTGTGCAGAGGTGTTGAATATTCACAAAACTCACCCCCCCAGCCTGTCCTTTCTCCTCTGGAAGTCAGGAGCTCTTTCCAGAGGCTGGTGGGGGGTTGCCAGAGCGATGATGGTGGATGTGCCAGTCTGCAGCTCCCCAGAGCTAAATCCCCACTGGCTGTGTTTATGAGGAATAGGAAATTCAGGCAACATGCAGCCTGCAGGAGAACAGACTGAAGGGGAAGTTGATTTGGGTGGGAATGCTGCTTGATATTCCGGGCCAGCTCTCCTGCCTGCTATTTTTATCCTCTCACATAGTGCTGAGTGGGCACTTTGGGCAGAGGGGGGATTTTTTTCCCTTTGCCAAGTGTCCTGCCCCGTGTTCCTGTGTACTTGGGCAGGAAGGGGGGGTGTGCTGGGGCTCCTGGGCTGCAGCATCCTGGGACGTGAGTGGGATGTGATCACAGTTGTTTTGGAGCCCCTGTGTCCCAGGGAACAGGCTGGGGAAAAAGCACAGTCCCGAGGCTTTCCTGGTGCTAATTAGTTTAAATATCAGTGTGCTGCTACAAGAGGTTTATGTGCGAGTATGGAGGGCTGCCAGGAAAACAAATCCTCATTGAATCTCTCTTCCCTCATCTTAAACATTGAGTACTTCTGCTGGCAGGGTATGTCTGAGCTGTATATTTTGGGGAGGGCTGCTTTATATCTTGATCAACCTATTATGTTGCTCTACTTGGCAGTGCTCTGAAGTCTTTATGGAGTTTTTTGGGTTTTTTTTAAATATTCAGCCATTTACAAATGTTTTTTGCAAGTTCTGAAAAACTGTGCACTGTTGTTCAAATAAATCAAAATCGGCTTGCTCATTAGAGGGGGAAACAGGGATTGAGCTTCGGAATATTGCAGTGCTGTGATCCAGCCCCATCTGTCTGCGGGAGGAGTGCCCAGCCAGGGTCCCTGCAGCCCTGGCTGCAGCACCGCTGCCTTTTCAGCACCTGAGCTGTGTCTGATCTGCTGGGTTTGGGAGCTGGGCAGAGCACGCAGAGCTGAGTGTGAGCTCCAGGTCAGCTCCAAGCCCATTTGCATCCCTCTCTCACGAGCGGGCCCTGCATGGGGCTCACTCCCCAGGGACGGGCATGAGGAGCAGGGCAAAGCACACGTTAGGAGGCCTGGAGCTAGAAATGAGTGGTAGTTCCAAACTTCCCATGCTCTGGGGATTTAGAAAGACATTCAGGAGTGCTGTGGTTTTGTGCAGAGCCGGGCTGGGGGGACAGAACCCTTGGTGACTTGGCTGTTGCTCCAACAGTGCCTTAACACAGGTGTTTTCCAGCACTCCTGGGGCCAAACAGTGACTCTGAATCTTGCAGCAAGGAGAGGTTTGAAATGACAAATAGTCACCTTTGAGTTGTGGGTTGATGTGCTGGGTAGCCCAAGAGAGGTTGGAAGTTCCAGACTTCTCAGCTCTTCAGCAGTTATGTGTAAGTCTATATTAAGAAGAATCTCAGCTTCCAGTTTGTGATGGTTTTTATAGTGCCATTGAACCTCAGGGTGTCTCTGTGCAGCTGCAGGTGGTAGGTACTGCATCCTACATGGCATTAAATGTGTGTGCAATGGTGACTGTACATAATCACTCCTATAGTTCAAGTGGAGCTCTCAGCCTAACTTTAAATAGCACTTTGGAATGGCTCCTTTTTCCTATTGCTCAGTAGTTCCACCTTGATTGCTCTGCTTCAACTCATTACTCAGCTCTGTCACTGTGTTTCGCTCTGGGATATGGTTTATACAAAAGAAGCTTTAATGTAAACTCAATTTGTGTTGCATTGCTAAAACCTTAATGACATTTTGCTTGGCAGCAGTATAGACTCTGTGGTTTGCCCTTCCCCAGTGCACTATGTTCTCAATAAACTAAAGGCCGTGGTAGGTGTAGCATGAAAAATCCCTGAGTAAATATTGGAACAAATGCTTCTGTGGTGCTTCCTAAGCCCTGGCTGCACTCGTGATTCAAGGCCACTGCGATGTCACCAGTGTTTAGCTGGAAAGGAGCTAAATTTGGGAAGGACAGGCAAAAGCACAGGTCAGAGCTCCAAAATGTCTTCTGTAGCTGCTGAGATTCGATTCTGAGCTGCATCAGGTTTGAGATGCATCCCAGAAGTGCTGCTGATGCCACGAGGTGGGTGGATACACCCAGGAAGTCACCAGGGGATGACAGGGAGTGGTTGTGTGGGGCTCCCTGGACTGAGGTGAGCTCTGAGTGCTTTACTGCATCACCAGCCTGACATGGCCAAGGGCAATTCCCTTGGGATCCTGGAGAGGCAGGAGCACTGTCCTGCTCCTGTGGGAAGCTCTGTGATCCCACAGTGTCCAGAGCACTGCTTTGGTTCTGTTGATGACCTGGAAGGAACATCTGGGACCATTCCCTTTGCTGTTCATCCCAGGCTGTTCAAATGGGATGATCCTCATGCCGTTTTGAGGGCGTGTGCTCATAAACCCCAAATTCAGAGCAGCTGCCCACACTGCTGAGATGCTGGCACCTGAAAATTTGGGCTCACAGGGAAACTGCAGCTGCTCTGACTTTTGTTGTGCCCTTGGCATTCAAGAAGCTGAAGTGGATTTGGTAACAAGCTGTCCCTAGTACCAAAGATGGGAATAAAGGGTCTAATTTTGTCCCTGGTTTTGTCCTGCAGAATTACGTGGGTTTTCACATGTGAATTGAACTGGGATGTTGACCCAACACTGTGCTTGTACTTGGAGGAATATGAAATGAACAGGATGAGAGGCTGCAGAGGGGACTTGGGTATTACATCAGTGCAGTCACATGGCCTGCAATGAGCTCCTCCATGGAGCAGGGCAAGCTTCATCTCTTAATGGACTGCACAGAATACAGAGATTAATTCCCCTAATAAATCTCTTTCAGTCTCTAATATCTAGGGAAATATATTATCCTGTTGTCCAAAAACCTTGAGAGATCAGTCTTTTCCGAACAAGAATAGACATTTCATGGTAGCTGTGCTGTGATAGGATCAGGGATTGCCCTGCTGTGCCCCTGGCAAAGGGATGGAATAACAACTGGCTGCAGTGCTGCTGTTCCCGGTGTGAAATCCTGCTTGCCCCCCAGGACCAAGACAGAGTGTGCCCCAGCACATGCAGGGAGCATCCTTTGGGGAGTGGGAAGGCTGCAGGGATTGCACCACTGTGAAGCAGCAGCAGAGACCCAGCACAGAGGTTGTGGCCAGTGGGGACCACTATGGAGGGCCTTTGGCCGCTGGCCTTGGACCACTCTTGCCCTCAGCAGTGGGTTTAACTTCTGAGTGTGGGGAGCTGCTTGGACACAGGTTGCTTCCCAGGTGAAGCTGTTTTTCCTGCAAATCTTTGAGCTCCCGCAGTGCTGTCTTTGCCCCACCTTGCTGGCACTCCATGTGCGGGTGTCCCATGCAGGGCTGTCCCCAGGGATGCTCTGTGTGATCTGGGGAGAGGCAGGGAAGCAGAACAATTGCTGCAAGTTGCAGCTGGAGTGGGATGCCCAGGAAGCACATCTAAGAGGGATGAGTCCCTGTGGGATGAGTCCCTTTCCACTCCTCCTTGTGCAAGGACTTCACCTAAAGCAGGAATAACTCCACTGCTTTGTATGATGGGTGCTCCTTAGCTCTGTCTCTTGACACATTTCCAAACTCAGGGTTTAGCCTTGCCTGGAGAACCAAACATATCCCACTGCAGTCAGGAAGGGATTTGTCTGTCTTTTAAAGGGGACTTGCTGTGCTCCAGGAGCACTTGGGGTGTCTGAGGTGCTCATATGTGGCAGTGGATGTGTCACATCGGTGTCAGCACAGTGCTGGGAGGGGACTGAGTTGAATAGTGAGCAGCACAGTGCAAGCAGGGCCAGGCCTGCCTTGCTGCAGTTGTATTCCAGGCACCTGAACAGGCTGTAGCCAGTAGAAATCCTCCAGCAAGCAGGAAAACAGAGACGAAGGTAAATGGAAGTGTTTGGAGCCTTCTCTGTGGCAGTTATGCCATGGGGTGCCCTGGCCGTGGTGTGTGTTCTGGAGTGGCACAGGCAGTGCCAGCAGTGGGGGATTGCCTTTGCCTTGGGAGTGGGGACTGAGCTCTGTGTGCCACTGCTGGCTCCAGCACCTCTGCAGGTTCCCTGGGACAGGCCTGGGCTCAGCACCGGGCGGCTTCCAGCCCACAGTGACCCCATGGAATGGCTGAGACACTAAAGCAGAGCTCTGTGAACAGGGATTTTGTTGCCATCAGAGCTGCTGCGCCATGTTTGCCTGGTGCTTGCTCTGTGATTCCCTACGGGAGTACAGCACAGCACAGCGCTGTCCTTTCAGTGCAGGGTAAGAAAGATGTTTCTGGACTCTGCTCCCATCCCTGGCAGCTCAGTGATTTGTGCAGGTGAGAAATTCCTTCCTAGAAATGAGGAGGGAAAGCTGTTCCCCCCACAGCCTCTGTCCCTGCTCTTCACTGTGGCTGGGCTTTGCCAGGGTTGGGCTGCTCGTGGTCTTGTGTGACTTCCCCTCATTAATCATGAACCTGGGACTCCACACATTCACTCTGTGACCTCCCTGGAGCCAGTGAGGGTGGGAAGTGGGAAGTGAAATGCCTCAGGCCCTGTTGGATGGAGGGGTGGGTGAGGGATGAGGAGGGGAGACGGTGAAGGGAGATGTCCCAAGTGGAACTGAGCAATAATACTGCCCAAATGTGGCATTCTTGCCTGGGCAGCGCCGTTCTGGGTGTGAAGAAAGAAGCTGGTACTTTCACAACATCATGTGCTAAAACAAAAATGGGCAATTCCCCTGGCTCAGTTGGCTGTGCAGACTAGGACAGTGTTCATCCCACCTTTACATTGTTTTGCAGTGACAAAAGTTCTTGTAGAAATGGATTTTGTCCCTCTTCAACCAGGAGCTGGGACTTGGACAAAAAGAACCAGTGGCTGGTTCCTTCTGTATGCAGGATTTATTTCCATACATTCTTTATTTGAGCCATCTCTTTCTTTTCTAAGATATCTCACATTTTATTTTTAATACTGGACAAATACCAAATATTCCTCAAGAGAGATTTGTGATTGCAGCTCAGTTCTGACAGTTGAGAATAGTCTAACCGACGTATTTGCCTCATCTGAAATGCTGCTATTTTGAGCTGTGCTTTTGTTTTTAGCCATCACTGATAAGTTTGCATTTCCTGCAGATGATATTTTGGGTTGACGTGAGTTGTCAAGGCCCCACTGTGTAAAGCGGTTTTCTTCCTGTGTGACTTTGGGCTTGTCTTTTCTGGTTTGATACCCTCATCCAAACCCGAAGCAGAATGAAATCCCCACATCCCAGCTGGTCACCACTAAATAATTTGTTTTACATCTTGCTGAAGCATTTTGTAAGTGATGCTTCAGGAAGCTTGTTTCCTGTTTTGCTTTTTTTTTTTTCTCTTTTCCTTTATTTTAGACTTACGATAAAGGCAAACTGAACTTTGCAGGCACTTCTTTGGGAATCAGACATTTTCCAGCTATTATTTTGCAACCTATTAGAGCAGCAGATCATGAGGTGGGAACCCAGTTATGCAAACAAAGCCACGTCACTCTTGGCCAAAAATAGCTTCAGTACATGTGCAGTAAGGTGGAAACGAAGGCCTTTGGTGTACACAGAGCAAACAGGAAGGGAGGCAAGAGGGCAAGCTGCAGCTCTTTGTGTAGAGCCTCTCATATTTAGAGCAAAGTGTGTTTTCCAGAGACGAGTAGAGTGTTGCTGCTTGTAATTTCAGTGGGACAGGAGTTACTCTCTTCTTTACAGACGAAGGGGACTGAGGGTTTGATAGCTGGCACTCTGGTCCCAGAGCTGTTGGTAATTTTAACATCCAGGTCCCACACAGAGCATGAAGAAATACCGGAGAAAAGTTAAAAATGTTCCTTTTCTTCCTCTGCTCAGCCCCTCTCCAGCATGGGGAATACCTGGTCCTTGCCATGTTCCCCTGGGATTCTGAGAGAGCTTTGAGGGCTGGCTTCACATCTCATGCAGAGATGCTGCCTGGGCCTAAGTCTTCATCTCCTTTCGTTTCAGCCTCATCCAGTACTGCAGTGCCCTAAATAATTCCAAGATCACCCCAGTGGCTGTTTCCTGTATACTCAGGGACTTGCTGCCTGGGAGTTTTCAGGGTGTTTGCAGCAGGGCTGGGCTCTGGCTTCCTTTAAAGGGCTGCAGTTTACTCTCTACCAGGCTTAAAATAATCTTGTTTCTTCCTTCTGTACCATCAGCACCCCGAGCTCCCTTTGCAGTGATGTGGTTAATTGCAGTTTGTTATCGAGCTGTTAGGAGATTGTTTTGGGCCAAGAGAGGAGATAAAGCAGGAGCTCAGCTATGGAAAATGCAGCTGTAGGTGTGCAGATGTAGCTTCCATTGGATTACAGCCTCCTTTGGATGAAGACTTGCAATTTCTTATCTCACAATGCTTTTCTGGGATGAGGCGGAAGGGGGCTATAAAGTTGAGCAGAGGCTTGATGCCTTCTGTAATGGGCAGAGCGATTCCCAGGCTCATTCCCTATTCCTCACAGACAGGTTTTGTCTCAATTAGAAATTGTGTTCAAATTATCTCTGTATTCATCCAGAATTGCAAGTGCTTATCAGAACATCTTAATGGCTTCAGATGGGAGTTCTCTATTCCTACTTCTCCTCTTTCCAAAGGTGTATATAAAGCTTTACTCCTGCCAGAATTCCCACGCATGGATTTTTATTGCTCCAATCCCCCCTCCAAGTTTTGTTACAGGTTTCAAGGTTTGCCTGGAGTGTTTTCCATGCAGGATTCCCGTGCATGTTGCTGCTTAGGTTGTGCCAGTGGAATGTTGCTGGATTCCAAAATAGCTGAACATCAGCATGCACAGCTACACAGAGAGGGGAGATTAGTGCTGATTTATTGGCCTGTCAATTAAAGAGGAGCACGAGGATTCTCACTGCATGGCTGAGATGAAGTGTTGTGGTGGCAGCAAAAGATCAGCTTTCTTAAACCTAACGGCTGGTTCTATACATTTATGTTTAATTAAAGTGTTCCTACATCCTGCACTCCTCAACATTAATTCGGAGATGTATTTTGAACCAGTGCCAGGGGAATACATTGTTATGGCATCCTCTTTCCACATCTATTAGCAGGAAGGGGATAATTGAGGAAATCTCACACAGATTTAATTGGGGACTGAGGGCAGGAGTGGGGAGGGGGAGAAACACCAGGCAGAAGTAGGTCAGAAGTTGGGTAACTCTGGCGTGGCACGGAGCAGTGAGCAGAGCTGCTGGAGGCGCCGTGGGGCTGCTGAGGATTGGGGGTGCCCAGGGAATGCTGGGGGCGCCAGAGGAGCTGCTCCCATATGCCTTTATAACACCCTGCAGGTCTGGGCACCTCTGCTGGGCTGCCAGGGGTGGGATGGGGAAGGGATGGGGGCTGAGAGCACAGCCTGGGCTGGGGGCAGGATTTTGCAGTTTCAAGCTCTGATCTGGAACGGGGACATTTTGCTCCAGTTTGCAGCTGCCTGTGCCGAGGTGGGGAGCAGGGTCCTGTCAGGGACAGGCCTAGGGCAGCAGCGTCCTGTCAGGGATGAGCCCACGAAAGCAGGGTCCTGTCAGGGATGAGCCCTGGGGAGCAGGGTCCTGTCAGGGATGAGCCCACGAAAGCAGGGTCCTGTCAGGGATGAGCCCTGGGGAGCAGGGTCCTGTCAGGGACGAGCCCACGAAAGCAGGGTCCTTGCAGGGCTGAGCATCCTCCTTGAGGGGATGTGGAAGCTTGGTGTGGGAGGTGGCAGTGAAAGCAGCAGAGGAGTAAGCACCACAAAGCTTGTGACTGGCAGACTTCTAGCAGCTCATTTTTGGTGTTTGCCAGCCCACCGCGCACCATGCTGGGTGTGGGCAGGGCTGGCTTAGAGCCTCCACACACAGCCGATAATCACAGCAAATAGGGCCATTTTTTAATGTAATTTTGCTGACTCACTGTGATACAGGAAAACTCCCAGCTTTTGCTGCACTTGGGCATTCCCATCCCTAGCTGGGGGCAGCACAGCACGGCCTCCACTCATCCCAGTTCCTCACATTGAGAGTTGTTGGGTACAAGATGTTTTACTTGGTTTGTGCAGTTGGGGTTTCGGTGCTCAAGGCAATTGTGTCCCTTGGGAATTTTGTGTGACATGAGGGAAGCACAGCACTGCTGGGGATGCAAACTCAGGCCCTGCTGGCTGGGGTCACCGTGCCCAGGGGTGCTCCAGGAGCAGGAAGAGGCTGGTGCAGGATGGTCTGGGAGCAGAGGGTGGCCAGGAGCAGAACTGGCCTTGGGAAGAGGCAGCTGAGAAAGGATTTTATCAACCTGTCCCTGTGTGCAGGGAGGGCTCAGAGTAGGGTCCAGCAGTGGTGATGCCTTGGGAGGCTGAGCTGGAACAGAGACTGGACAGAGGTAGAGAATAAAGTAGGTATTTATTGAAAGGCCTCCAGAATATACCTTGGGCAGGACAGGGCCTGACCAGGGCTACACCCAAGGTGGACCCAAAATGGTCACAAAATGGACAAATAGTCATGAGGTCTCACACTTTTGTAAGTTTTGGCCCATTTGCATATTGGGGTTTAACTGTCCGGTTACAGTTTCAGGTTGTGAGGTCCCATCCTTATTTCTCCCTTCAGCCCAGCGTTGTTTGTGCTTTTGGGCCTGAAAGTTGTCCTTGGTCTGCAGCAGGAAAAGAAGGAACTACGTACTCTGTGAGGAGAGCTGAGTGACTCTGAATGTGAGCTCAGAGCTGCACCCCTGGGCAGCACAGAATCTGAAATACATGGAAGCTGAAACTTAAGGCATCAGTGGCACCAAAGGAACTGGCAGGGGCTGATCCCAGCAAGTTCCACATGGACATGAGGAAGAAATTGTTTCCTGTGCAGGTGATAGAGCCCTGATTGTCCAGAGTGTTTCCCTCCCTGGGAAGATTCCAGTGCAATCCTGTGCTCTGGGGTGGCCCTGCTGGGACAGGGAGTGGGACCAGATGCCCTCTGTGGTCCCTTCCAGCCTGTCCCACGCTGGGATCCCACGCTGGGTGCACTTTGCCATTGTCCCCGTTGCTGGAGCTGGGCTAATTCCATGCCTGGTGCCTTCTGCAGGCCTGACCCTGTGTTTTGCTCCAGGCTGGAAGCAGAGCAGCCCATGGAGAGATGTCCATGCTGTGTGTTGGGTTGGGCAAAGCTTGTGGCACCAGTTGGGGCTGGGTTTGTTGTTTTGAGCTTGTGCAAACAGCAAGAAGCAGCATTTGCCCTCAAGAGCCCACACTGCAAACACAAACACTTTCTAAGAGACAAAACATGAGAAAAAAAAGCGCTTTAATTACAAATCTTGCCGTTGAATATTTTTACTGGCTTTTCTGAAAGCCTCTTCCATCAGCAATGCCAACCTGAAGCATCAACAAATATAGTTCTGGCTTAGAAATTGGTGTGATTAGGAAATGCAAACACAGAGAAAAGGGTGGGGGCTATTCGCCTCTGTTTTTTGAGCCTTGAGGGAGGCTCTTCTCAAGCTTTTACATCCAGTCACACAGAGCAGAAATATTTTCAGCTTGTATTAAGGTAAAAAAAATAGAAAAATTATTCTCAGAACAGCAGCAGGTCAGAGGCTGTTTCTCAGGCTGTACCGTGGGGCAAACCCCCTGTGCCACTGAGGGCTGCCATGCTTCCCTGCCAGGGTTTTGGGTTTATTCCCTCATTCCCGCTTTGTAGGATTCTCCCCCACTGCAGGGTGCTGCTGGGATGGGCACCCTGTGCATTTTCTCTGGCATGAGTTTTCCTCTCCAGCTACCACTTGTAAAACCCACTGGGGCTGCAGATGCGCCAGCTTGTGCTGGAACAGAGTGTACAAAATAGCCACTCCTCAAGGACTTGGCTTTGTGTACTCCAGTGGCTGATGTCAGAGGAGGGAAAAAGTCTTGTTTTTTCCGGAAATCTTTATTCTTAATGTACATTCGAGACAGAGAAGCAAAAAAGTGTGTTCTTCTAAACCCAAGTTAAGAAGCTTGTTCAATTTTTAAACAGTTACATAAAGCCATCAAGGTCTGACAGGAGAGAGATGCAAGTTGGTGCAAAAGAAAATGGGAAAAAGAAGCTGAAATGGAGTGCTAAACTAATTCCCCCAGGTTTATACCTAAAACAGCCTTAACTCATCGATGAACCTGCTCCTGTGCTTTCATCTTTTTTTTTTTCCTTCTTTTCTCATTTTTTCCTCTTTCTTGCCCACTGTGGACTTCATGTTGCTGGACCTTGGCTAGGCATGAATGCTTCTTGAGCCAACACTGCTGCTTTTACCCAGCCAGTTCTGCTCAGATAAGCATTTCTGTGCTATTCTTGGGGAGACAAACCTGTGGACGTGAGTGGTGGGAAAGGATCCTGGGCTCCTGAGTGGTTTTGCTGCTCAGCAGCCAGGTGTGGGTGACGTTCCCTGGTTTTGCTCCTGCAGGTCTGGGTGAGGTTTCCTGGTTTTGCTCAGCAGCCAGGTCTGGGTGATATTCCTTGGCTTTGCTGCTGCTCAGTGAACATTTGGGATACTCAGCAGCACTGACATGCAAGGCCGTGGGGACCAGGTGCTGCCTTGGCCCATGGCTCAAAGCCAGCTGAGCCTTCCCAAAAACATTGGCCAGTTCCTGATGGAGGCATTTTCTCAATGAAAGAGAAATTTAGAGGGTTAGCGTAGTGAGCTTGATGCAGGGTTCACTCCGAGCGTGGGTGAGAAGGAGTTTGGGAGCCAATAATGGGGGTCACATTCTCCCTTCCCAAGGGAAGAAGGAGGGACGATCTGCAGGGACAACATTACAGTCACACCGTGTGAGCCCCTCAATCAAATCTACCTGGGAGAGAGCACAAGAAACAGCAATCACACGAAGTTTTGGTGCTGCTCCTGCCCTCGCTAGTTTGGATGCACCTGGAGCTGAATCCTTTTGGCTCTGTGCTGTCCATGGACCTACAGCAGGCATTCCGAGGGGCCCTGGGCACAGCAGCCTCCACTGGCACTGGGGAGGTGCTGCAGGAGCTCAGCTCATGCCTTGGCTGGGCTGCTGAATGTCACAGGATGGGAATAAGAATTTTTTAGGAGTTCAGAGTCAGGAATTCACCTGCTGCCATGGGCATCAGACCCTGGACTGACCTCACATCAGGTTTTCTTGGCCACTGATTTGACTTGAACACTGAGGTTCCTCTTTGACTCAGAGGATGGAAGGGCTCTTGGCCTGCATTTTTGGATGCCATTTCCTCATCTTAAAGTTTACTGAGCTTCAGTTTTGTTGTTGGTTCTGATGGTGTTTGTCACTGCCTTTACCAGAGCAGGAGTGGACTCTGAGCAGCTCCCCTGCACCCCTTGACCATTTTCTCCCAGATACTTCCATAGAATCCCAGAATAGTTTGGGTTGGAAGGGACCACAAAGATTCCACTCCCTGCCCTGGGCAGGGACACCTTCCACTATCCCAGGTTGCTCCAAGCCCCATGCAGCCTGGTCTTGACCACTTCCAGGGATCCAGAGCCAGCCACAGCTTCTCTGGGAGTTGTATCCCTCACCTCACCACCTTCACAGGGAACAATTTCTTCACTCTTCATTAGATAGCGGATATTAATGAAAGGTTATAGGATCACACCTCTCTGGATAATGCATAGAGACGTTGCAGGTCTTTGAGTAATATTATTAATCTATTTGTATCTACTACCTTGATCCTAGAAATCCATTATAGCTGCTCCTGTCTAGACATGATCAAGGACATACTTTCAACTGCCATTATTTTTCGATAGCATTAATATTCAAGCAGGTCTTTGTCTTAAAAAATGTATTCTGAAAGCTGTGGTTATTGAGGAAATTCATGGAGAATAAAAAGAAGTCCTGTGATAGAAAGGATGTCACCTCACAGAAGTATCCACAGAGGGTGGCTGGCACGGCTGCTCTCACAGAGCTTTTCACCCCAGTGACTCTGAGCCATCATTCCTGTGAGGCTCAAGAGGCAAATGAAACTCAGAAAAGCCTGATGATTTCCTCCAGGTCATGGAGGAAATGAATTTGGGGAAATGAATTACCTGCTCTCCACTCCTGCCCTCTCTGTAGGTTATGAGCCTTTTTATTCAGGCCTTGGCATTTCTGAGGCCACGTTCAATCTGGAGAACCTGGCTTTGGTTAACCCCAGCCACTCACCTCCCTCACACCTTCTGAGAAGGAGATGTTCAGCTGAAAATAGCTCCCACAGTGTAACTGTGCCATTGAATCTTCAGGGAGTCACAGTTTAGTGGTGCTTGATTGGAACTGGGAGCCCTGGTTTGCCCCTCTTGGGAGAGGGGAGCAGAGGTGGGAGCCAGGAATCTCTCAGAGAATCTTCCTTGCATAAAGAAGCTTTTGTCAGGAATAGGTACATCTCCTTTCTCATGTACAACAAGGCTTTGTTCTCTGAGAAGGATTCCTAGAGAAAGCAACTGGGAGAAAAAATGCTCAAAATTTGAGGTTTGCATAAGTCTGCCCTTTAAAAAATGAGCAGCTTTGGAGAATCCCAAGTGCTTTCTGTAAATTGCAGCATTTCCTTCCTATGTTTGAGCACCTCCTCTAAGCTCTCCTCAAGCTGCAGGACATCAGTGTTTACTTTAGGGTCCCTGACTCTGGCTCCAGCCTGAAGGTCTGACCAAAAAAAAAAAATCTGTTTTCAGCACATTCAGAGCACGAAGGCTTCTGTGTTTTCTGTGCTTCTGAAGAGCCACCCCTGTGTCTGCATGGCAGTGTCCCAAAGGCACTGCCTGGGCTGGGAGGACTGTGCTGAAGGTCTCAGTGATGAAAAGCAAGCTGTACGAATTTTTTTTCTTTTGCCTTCTCATCACAGGTTGGGAAAATTCCCTGCTCTCATGCCCAGGTCACTGTGTTGTGTTAAAGGTGCCACCTTGCACTGCTGAGGTGGCTGCAGTTCAGGGATAAATAAAGTGCTTTTCACAGTTCTGGGGGATTCTTTGGCATGCCAGTATAGAAACACAAGTAATTGTCATTAGAAAAACTCAAAATATTCCTGCTCACACAGCCTCAGGTAAAGGACTAATAGTGAAGATGGGTCACAAGGGAACCAATTTTGATATAATTAAATCCACTGGTGTTTGCTGACACATAAACCAGAAATATTTTATTTACTCAATGTGGGTGCAGTCACTGCTCAGTCAAAAATCATGGAATCCTGCTGTGTCTGCCACGCAGACTCTCCTGCTTTCAAACACCACAGGTGTCCCTCTTGCTGCTCCTGGAATCTCCATTTGTCTCCCCCTTCCTGTTTTCTTGCTTTTAAGAGGAAAAGAGGAAGTGTGGGGGAACAGTTTTGTGGCCCCAGTAATTGTTGAAGCATCAGCAATCATAAAGAAAAAGAGTCTAAATCAAATATCTTTCCTTCCTTTCCTGCCCGGGCTCATCTTACCTACTTTGTCACCTGAATGTCCAAGTATCCATCAGTTAGGAGGATGGAGATTTACATAATTAGTGGTTTTGAGGTACCTTCTGAAATGCAGAAGAACTCTTAGGAGTCTCGGCTCTTATCTAATGAGGTGCTGACAAAGAGGTATTTGTGGAGATGTCCATCATAAGATACTGCTCTGAAATCGGTTCTTTCCAATGCCTGATAAAATGCCAAAGGGTTTTCTTGAGCATAATTTATACCATTTCTTTGCTGTATTTGTAAACAAAACCAGTTATGCCTGAATATGATGAGAACCATAATTTTTAAAATGAGGCTTGCAAGCTCTTATTAAAAAACAGGGGTAGGGGTGGATATTGGGAGGAAGGTACTGAGGATTTTAAGGTATCCTACAATGTGTTGATCACAGAGATCTGCAGAGGGCCAGGCCAGGAAACGTGCAGCCCTTTTGGCTGAGGTGCTGAGCATCCCCTGCAGCCTTGTGGAGCTGCGGGTGACCAAATTCCACCCCTCCAAATGGGTCCATAGGTGCCAGTCATGGAGATGTTTTCCTGTGGGGAGGACACCCAGACATCCTCCAGGGACTTCATGGCCTCTTCCTGAGGAGCTGGAGTGGAGTGGCTTCAGTCACTGGCTCCTGGGGTGTGCCAGCCTGGTGGGAAAGATGGAATTGTTCAGGTGGGGAAATAATCCTCTATTTGTGCAGGCTTGGCAAAGCGCGGAGGCAGGTGATCACACCGGTCTTGCAGGGCTGTATTTTCTTGAATTTCTTCTCTTTACTCCTCTCTCTGCCATTGCTCCACTCACAGCACTTTGCGCTTCCACAGCTCCTTCCAGGCCTGGAAAAGATGCTGGAGGAAATCTGTGTTGTGCCTTTCCTGCTGCAAGTCTGGAGTTCCAACCTTCCTCTGTCAGAGACATCATTCCAGGCTTTTCCAATGTGGTGGTTTGGGATCCTGACACTGCACAGGATTTGTGTAGATCTCTTATCTGTTGTTACAGCAATATACTGTTTAAAAAAAAAAAAAGGATTTAACTCCACCCTTTCTCCTTGCCTTTCCTGTTTTCTTGGAGGGTGAAAATAGGAGTTTACAGAATCCTGCATATCTGACTTGGTTATTTATAGGTTGAAGCTGTTGGGGTTTATTTTTGAATTCAGCTAATGGGTTGTTCTTTGTTGGAGCTGTGAAATGGATTGGAAAAATCTACAAAATATTAGAAAACAGACTGAAGTGCTGATTAGGGTGTGTGCACACCCCTTCTCTGATCCCTGATTCTGTGTCCACATGAATACCTGGAGTGGTGTGTTCATTAAATAATAAATCTCAGTCTCTAAAGCAGGAGGATTCTCCCAGAGGGAAATCTGGCCCGTGGTTTAGGCAGCATGAACTGCTGTGTGCAGCTCACACTGTGCTGCTTGCTTATGTAAGGAATCTAATTGTGAGCACACCCTGGGGAGGCTTCCACGGGGATTTGGGGGCTGGAATTGTGCTCCTGGCAGCTCAGGCAGGGCAGGGCAGCCCCATCACCTCTGCACGGCTGCTGCAGATCCACATTCCTCCAAATCCAGCGGGATGAGGGGTGAAATGGTCCTGCAGGAGTCTGAAGAAGGTCGGATGGGTTGTTCTGCATTGAGTTGCAGCCTCTCAGAATTTGTACAGAAAGAAGATGGGCTTTTCATGAACCCCTGGGTAAGGGGATTCTTCACCCAGGGATTCAGGGCACTCCTAGATACCTGAGCTGAGAATTAGGAGATAACTGAGCTGAGAGTTAGGAGATAATGGACTTGACAATTAGGGTATTGTCTCAAAGAGAGGTTCCAGCCTAAAACTTTATCCTTCTCTGTCACCCCGACATTCATTCGCTCGCTCTCTCTCCTGAAGCTGAGGTTTGCTGGGCAGCCCTCAAGCCCTGGAAACTTGCCAAGCTCCAGGAACCGGTGCCTCAGGTGAATAATTCCAGGCTGTGGTTCATGAGCTGTACTCCCTGTGCTGCCCTGGAGGGATCTCTAAACAATAACCAAGAGAAGTGAGTCTAAATAACGGGCAGCTTAAATTCATCTTGGAGTGATCTGTTGCCCTGTGCTTCTCTCGGTGAAAATTTGTTAGGGCTCTACAAGCCAATTTGGCTGGATAGCACGAGGTGAGGCGCCTGGAATTGAGCTGCCTGCTCAGGCATGGCCATTGTGGAGCAGCTGGAAAGATCTGGAGAAAATTAAACCAACAGCTGCACGCCTCTGGCAACGGGAGCTTTGGGGAGGGTGGCACCGGGATCAGGGAAGAGACAACTCCAGCACCTTTTGTGCATAAAGCGACTGCAGGGGTTGTTCAGAGAGTGTCTGGCGGTGAAATTAGTACCCGAAGACCAAGTTATTTATTTATTTTGGTGATCATATCAAAGGAGTGGGAAGCTGGGCTGGGGGGAAGAAAAGGAATTTGGCTGTTGAGGAAAACAAAAAAGATCTGAGCATCTTGGGGCATTTGAAAGAGATGGGCTTCTCTTTTCTGACAGTCTCCTTTCAGCACAGACCGGAGGCATCCCTTTCTGTTACTTGAGCTATCAGAATATTCAAGTTGCTGTGGATAACACAGACTTAAGTGGAAAAACAAAACCGCAAAAACAACCACTTCTGCCAGTAGATTTCAGCCTGACATCAGTCTCAGGCTGACACTTTGGATACTGAGCAGGGCTGCACAGGGAGGGAGGAGGGCTGGTGGAGCTGGGTTTGTGCTGAGCAGGAATTCTGGAAGCTTGGAGGAACTGCAGCATCCCAGATCTTTAAATACAGTCAGACAAAATTCTCAGTGGGGAGCTCCCCCTACGCCACAGCAGAGCCTGTGTCACCTCTGTTGTGCTTCTTCCCTCTCCATCCCTGCGGATGCTGTGGCTGCGAGGGCTTTGATGTGCAGATCCAGTGACGCATGTTTCAGTCCCTAATCACAGCCTGGATGGTTTTGGAATAGGGTGAATATTCAGGGTGAATATTCAGGGCTCCAGATTGTACTGCGGCAAAGGCAGGAGGAGGGAGAGCAAAGGGGGGCACTGGAGTGGGTGGGAGAGTTTGGGCAAGGGGGAGCAGCAAAATGTCACTGGAGACCCCTCTGGGGTGGTCCCTTGCTGCTCTTGCAGCTCTGCAGTTCTCTGGTTGCAGGAATACTCCTCAGAGTTGAGAAAAAGGACATTTCATGGTGGTTTCCCCAACCCTGCAGCACTGCCAGCCTGAAGCATTCATGAGTCCTGAGTCAGCCCTCACCACCAACCCCCAAATTATAACACTGAGGGGGAAAATTGCATCTTTGTTTCGAGTAGAAATAAAAGGAATATGTTCGTTTGGGGGTTCTTTCTCCACCGTGGCCTTTGGGCTGGAGCTGTTGTGTTGGATTTGGCTCATGTGCTTCAGTCCTGTGCTTCCCTGCCTTGAGTTTTGTTCACATCAGGTTCATGCAGACTGGTGGCACTTGAGAGAAAGGAATTAAAAATTACACTTGGGAAATACAGGAGGTTTAGGGGCTCCATGACTTGAGGCAGGCTTCAAAATCTGTCATACCCTAAGACCCCCAGGCAGAGAGTTGGGTGCTGGCAGAACTCTGCTGGGAGCACCCTGTGCTGATAAAAGACTCGAATAACCAGACTGAGGTTTTGATTGCAAGGCAGAGAATTACTAAAGATCTGTGGGTTCGCTTAAGGCCCTTGATATCTTTCATGAATTAGTCAGACAAAAGTGTCAGGACTAGATGTACCAGGAGGCAAGATGCTGTGTTCAGCACAGGAGTGATCCCTCTGCCTGCCTTCAACTCCAATCTGCAGTCACTATTATTTTTTTGACCCCGAAGAGTGTGACAGAAGTGCTGGTTTGGCATTGGGCTTGTGGAGCACCTTGCAGGGGAAAGAGAGATCCTTGTGTTTCTTGCAAATCTGTCCATAAAGACAGGAGATGTCAGATTTTTGACCCTCGGTGCTGCTTGTTATCTGAGCTCACAGTTTCCACAGGACTGGCACAGCAGGGACTGAGCGGACTCTTGTTGACAACATCCCAGAGTGTGTGGCTTTGCTCCCCCAGTCTCCAGTGGCACGGGAAAAGGGATTTTCCCTCGCTGCTCAGTGCCTTTCTGCACCACCAGCTGATGGCTCATCTGTCTCTCACCAGCTCCAGAGCACTGAGTGGGGTTTATGTCCCACTTGTGGCTAATGCTAATTTAGAACCTCTTTTCTCTCCCTGGCAGCTTCTGATTTGGAAATGAAGCTAATGGCATTTCAGGTAATTTAAAGACTCTGTATGAGTGTATGCCTGGTGGGAATGTGCAGCAAGTAGTTTCCCACATAAAGAAGGTTAAAGGCCTTTATGAAGGCTGGAAATTTCCTCTGCTTTCAAAACAAGCTTCTCATCCAAAAATAGCAGCGAGCTGATAGCTTGGCTTCTCCTTATTTATTAGCAGCAGATGCTGCTGATAGATGCAGAGAGCTGTTTGGAGGAGTGATGTGTACCAGGGCACGGAGGTACCTTGTTGATTGCTGATCCAAATCAGACACTCATCACAGGATCAGATCCACGCATCTCTTGTGGGATTCCCAGGCCTGCTCCCTTTGCAGGGAGAATGCAGCAGTGACAAGCTGTTATTTGCTCTCAGCTGTCCAAATCAGCGAGGGAAAAATCCGCCCAAAGAGCTCCTTTCTTGTGCAATAGTGATTAGCTCCTAGACCTGTGCAGGCAGATGTCCCCTGTCTGCATGGGAGGGTTATGCAGGAATTGGGGCAGGGGGTGGATTTTGAGTTTTGGGACCCATCTGGGAAAATCCACATCCTCCCACTGCAGAGCTGTGCAGTTTGCAGGAATACAAAAATGAGTGAAATCAGGCTTGTGTTCCTGCACAAAGCTGCCTTCCCCCAAATGCCAGCACTGCCTGTGTAGCCTCTGCTGTTCCTGAGGCTGAGGTCAGGGCAGCATCCCAGAGCTGGCGTGCTGTTATTCTCCATAAATGAACACTGAAGCATTGGAAGCTGCTGCTGTGCTTGCTGGGGTGTTTTTGGGGGATGATATCCATGTTCTGCTCTGGGGTGTTGCCTTCCTTGGCTGCTTTGGGGGAAATCAGGGACACGGCACTGAAGTCTCCCTTTGAGAAATTCAGAATGTGCCGTGGAGTGAGCCCACCTTGCTCACAGTGTGGTAGAACTTCCTCTCCTGGCTCCTTGTCCATGGATATAGGATAGAGTGGGTCCATGGATATAGAATATGGCCGTGGCTATGGCCATGGATATAGGATATGGCCGTGGATATAGGATATGGCTGTGGATATGGGACAGAGCTGGGCTCTGCAGACAAGGGGACAGATTGTGCCTGGGTGCCAAGCCAAGAGCGCACCTCCCATACAGTGGGATCCCCAAACCTTCCTTGTACCCCTGTTGGATGTCCTTTGGGTAGTGACTGGTTTTTGTCACCGTTAATGTCATCCATTTCCACGAACAGCCATTCCTCACACTCTCTCCATGTGGTTCCTGGAAAACATTTTTGTGTCTAGTGGTTTTTCATTTTCCATTTCCTCCAGCTCCCTGGTTTTTTAGCTGATAAAACAAAGCACCCTCCTAAATTCTTGTAATTATAGTCACCCAAGCAGGCACATTCAAGATGGGCTTAATGAGGCCACAGTGCGTCAAGCCTTTCATGGAATCATTCAGGTTAGAAAAGGTTTCCAGGTTCATCATTCCAACTTTTGTTTCTGAGAAAGAGGGAAATAAAGTCCTTTAGTACTTCAGTACACTTTGTGACTATTTCTGTGTAATTTGCAAAGCGTTATAGCCAGGCCTGGTGGTTGCCCAAAAAGGCAGAATGCAGTCATGAAAATGGAACCAAATTATGCAATTATGCAGTTCCCTACACTTATCCAGCTCCTTGAAAATGTAACATCCAGGAGGAATTTTAACTCGTGGTTTTTGATGCTGTAACCTAGTTGTAGCAGGGCTTTTGCAAGGCAGGAGTTAACCCACTTCATTTCCCTTTGTTGTGGAAGTGGGTCTTTCCCTCTCCTGGCCGAGGTGAACCAAGAGTGAGCACTGAGCCATCCGGTGATTTATAGTTTAAAAATTAAAGAAATGGGTGCACAGAAAGGGTAGCAGTAATTCCATCCCAGGGATCCCGTGTTCAGGACTGCGTGGTGGGACCAGAAATGAGGAAAAGGGGATGGCAGGAGCCAAACACACCTGGTTGCCCAGCGATGACTCTGGAGCTCAGGGTTCCACTGCAGCTGTGTGGGCGGCTGCGGTTTGGTCAACACCACCTTTGTCTCTTTGGGTAGCAGAGAATCTGCAAATCCCCACTCGGAAACCCCTGGGGATTTTGCAGTGAGGGCTTCCAGGGGAGCACAGAGTTTCTCCTCGTTGCTCCCCACCTGGGCCTGCATGATGTATGGTCAGTAACGAGGTGAGTTAGGAGGAGCCACCTGAGCTGGCCAGAGGTTCTTCCGTCCTTAGCTACACCATCTATTTGGAGAAGGCCCAAAGCCAGCAGCGTGATCAGCTTTGGCTGATGTGCATCACTGCTGTCCCCTCTGCCAGTGAGTGTCACAGGGCTGACCCAAGGGCTCTGTCCAGGCCCTCCAGCAAGTGACAGCTGAAGACTCTTGAAGCTAACAGACAGACTGGAGGAATAAAACCTGCAGCTGCACAGACAGGCTGTTTTATCACCTTTGTTCTCTTTTTAGCCACCTAACTATTCCTGGAAGAGCTAATATTAGCTACCCCATCTATTTCTTAGAAGCTGGGAAAACAAGAATCTGATTGAATGTCCTGGTTTCCAGGTGAACTGGCTGCTGGCTGCTTGGTGCAGCGAGCTCTGAAAACCCTCACAAGCTCTTGCATCACCAGCTCTTGGTGTGGGGAGCCATTGAAATCCATGCTTGTGGAAGTGGCAGCATGAGAGGGATTAAAATTGTTCAGCACTGTGTTTAATCCTAGCAGCAGACTGTTTGGGAGGCACTTCCCGTGCCATCCCCAGCCACGTACAGATAGTCATGGAACACTCTTGCTTCGTTCTGCTGCACAGAAGCAGGTCCTGAGATGCTTCTAGTCAAGGCTGGGTGCTAAAAGTCAGAATTTTGGCAGGATATTTATCAAGGATTTGCCAGCTTGTCTTGTTCTAACGCTCCCATGCCATTGTGTTTGGATGCTAAAGGGCAGATTAGTGACAGGGAAGCGAGGGTGGGATGGATTGCAGAGGTTGAGGTTTATTCCCTGAGTGACAGCCACGCTCTGGTTCCAGGGAAGGGATGATCCTGCTCACTGCCACTCCAGGTTCTGAGTGGGACCTGGCAGGTGAGTGTGCTCCTGCTGCATGTGCACGTCACAGTTAAAAAAAGCCTTTTTGTCAGCCAGACCCAGGTCAGAATGAACTCTGCTGTTCTCCCAGAGCTGTGATGTTGCTGGGGAGAGAGGGGAGTGAGCAGTACTTTGCCTCTGCATCCCTCTGGCTCTTGGGGAGGTGGGAAGGACTCTGTGTGGAAGGGGGATGTGTTGTCCAGGGATTGAGGGAAGGAAAGCAAGGGCTGATGTGAGACTTCCCTTCCCCAGAGCCAGTGGGCTGCGAGTGCGGCTGCCCCGGGTGCAGAGGGCCCTGTGGGGCTGGGGCAGCACAGCCTGGCCATGTCTCTGCACCTGGGCTGGCCGCGGGCTCCGTCAGGACGTGTCTGTGCTGGCAGCAGTGCTGGAATGCTCAGGGCGTATTCAGGGAACCCCCACCTGCGTGCAGGGAGCACCAAACCCAAGGCAGGTGTGGGACAGATGCATTCTTGCTGCCTGAAGGAGGGCTGGGCTTCTCCCAGGAGTGTGTGAGCTCAGGGGAAGGTGCTTCTCCTCCTGAATGAGTCACGAGTGGCAGCCAGGAGCAGAGGTTTTAATTAAACAGCTCC
The DNA here is from genome assembly GCA_013397315.1 of Donacobius atricapilla. Lineage (NCBI taxonomy): Eukaryota > Metazoa > Chordata > Aves > Passeriformes > Mimidae > Donacobius > Donacobius atricapilla. The sequence continues at coordinate 829,230 of WBMY01003003.1, read as the reverse complement.
CTGATAGCTGGCACCTTGAAGAACACAGTGTGTGGCATCCCTCGGTGAGCAGTTGACATTGGAGCCACCTGAGGCACTGGGATCAATTCTAAGGGCTCTGTAAAACCAGCTAAATAATTAAAACTAATAATAATAATAATGAAAAAAAAACCCCTGACAACTCCAGTGTTTAAAAATTCAACGTTTTGATGAAATATTAAATGCTAATTATTTCCTTGCACTTGTGCTGGCACCGCTTCTCTTGATGTTGGCAATTTAGCATCACATAGCAGTAATTGAAGTGTATTGTCAGCTTTCGTGTTACATTTACCACCCAGGCCCCAAACCCAACACTCCTAAAGCCTCTGTTTGATTTTAAGTGTTGAATACTTTGAAGTCTGCTTTAGTGGATTGGTCATACTGCTGTGAATACCAAAGCCAGCTGGCTAAATGGCTGTTGAAAAATGCCCCGGTGCTTGCTGCGAGGAGCTGCCAGTCTAATTTCAGTAGTGAACACGGAGAGATGGGCTCAATCGATACACCAGACACTAAATGAGATGCAAAGTGAGAGGGCAAAAGGATATTTGGAAAGCATTTTGTGGCTTTCATGTTTTATGTGTCATTTTAATTTTTACTCAGTGTGGTAGAATTAATTATTTGATACAAAAAAAAAAAAAGTTGAACTTGGCTCAGGGTGGCTAGATGAAAGATGTGACTGGCAGGGAAAATGCTGCATATATTCCTTTGTTCACCTGCTTTCCTTTCTGTTTGAGGATGTATCAATGCCTTGTTTTTTTTGAATGTGGAGGGGGCACAGGGAGTGGATAGAATCAGTCAAATCATAAAATTAGAGAACTGCTGAGGTTGGAAAGACCTTAAGACCAGTCCAACCATCAACCAGCACCACCATGCTCACCACTAGTCCATGTCCTCCAATGCCACATCCACTTGTTTTTTGAAGACTCCAATTTTTTGAAACTAGAGAAATGTTTGCATTAGGAGATATTTGTCCTGCTGTTTCATTGTCTCAAAGACATTTAGGCAGCTTTCATGGACAGAGGAAGCTTTTTTTCTCTTCTACCATATCAGTTTGAGTCTTCTAGGTGTTCTGGCCTGCAGTTCCAGCTGGAATTCCAAATCAGGCAGGAGATGCACATGAATGCACATCTGGGAATAGGAGTGAGAGCCTCGTTGAAGGTTGTCAGGATGTGCCTTGTTAAAGGCATCTCTCAGCTCTGAAAGAAGACAGATGAGAGTGGGAGAGGCAGTGAGAGCCCAGGGATGCTTTGGGATTCCCAAAGCTTGGCTCAGAGTCTGGAAGTGATATTGTGGGATGTGTTTTCAGCCTGGAAGTTGAACACTGAAGGTTGACACTAAATGCTGAGCTCTTGGGGAGAGAGCAGAAGTTCTGGATGAGGATTCACAGCCAGCTCTTCCCACTGTGCACAACACAACGGGAGCAGCAGCTCCCAGTTGGTGTCACTGGACTGGGCAGGGGGAATGGGGTGTGCTGGTCACCACATTGCTAAGGAAAAATGCTTCTAGAAGGCGAAAGAAACGGTGATCTATTCTTGGAAACCGAAGTGGGGGTGGCACAGGTGGGACAGATGGCAGCTCCTCTGTGACGGGGAGTGGTAGTGCCTCCTGCCCAGATGCCCAGTCCCAAGACCTGTGCCCAGCTGGGGAGTGGCCGTGCTCTGGGGCACAGCCGAGGTCCCGGAGCACTGCAGGGGCTGTGCTCCGGTCCCTGGGGGTGCCCTCAGGAGGAGTGGGTGCTGCTGCCGTGCTTGGGGTTATGGTGGCAGTGGCAGGGTGAGGAATGGACTGGCTGTACTTGGCTTTTCGTGGGGGTTGGTCTCTCAAAGCCCTGATTAATGAACAGTGCAGGGAGGCTTCTGGTGGTGCTGCTTATCCAGTACCTGGTTTGGAGTCTGGGGGGTGATTAAATTAGCATCTCTAGCCAACTCTAAATTCAATAATAACTTTTAAAAGCACAGACAATTAGCAGACTCAGTGGGAGAAGAGCTTTCATGGAGAAGCAATTTAATGTGCTGCCAGCCTGTGTTTCAGTGGACTGTATGAATATACCAGAGGTGTTTTCCCAGCAAGCTTCACATACACTGAGTTTTCAGGGTTCAGTAATCTTCCTGAACTCAAGAAAGCAGAAAGCACTAACCTCCTTCAGGGAACAAAGCAAGTGGCAAAAAAG
>WBMY01003003.1:815073-827031 GCA_013397315.1 Donacobius atricapilla | reverse complement strand
AAAAAAAAAAAAAAAAAAAAAGTAATTTTATCAAGGATAAATTGCCCTATGTGCTCAGAGCAGCTGCAGTCACAGCTGATCCTCAGGGAGCTTTGCAGGTACCTTGGTGGGACAGACCCACAGACCTCTGGGACTGCTGGCATTGCCAGGGATTTAGGAGTGCTGCTGGATGTATTCCCTAGGGAATGTCCCTGCTGGCACCATTTCTCATCCTGAACTGCTAAACCAAGAGCCACTGCATGAACAATGCAACATTTTGGGGGGTTTGCAGTAAATCCAGATGTAAAACTCCTGCTGGAGGCAGTGGCACCACAGTGTCCAACAAGACACTGCCCATTTTCTCCTCTTTATTCATCACTATCACTGCAGGGACAGACCAGTGGACACCCAGGCTTTTGCTGAATTGTTTCCTTAAGGGCTGTTTGAACATTTTCCATTGTGGTTTTTGGTCAGAAAGCCAGATTTACAATGAATTTTTGTTTTTATTCTGCTATCTAGAAGTTTTTCCCTTTGTTTTGAGGGTCAGAGCTCAAATAGAAAAATCGGAAAGTTTTAAGGCTCTGAACTGTAATCAAGTCTCCACACTTTGTTTTCAGGTAAAAATTTTCTTTAGAAAGCTTGTTTAAAAAAACAAACAAAATAAACCCTCCACAACCAAAGGCAGCTTTAATGTCTGCGAGTGTTTTGTGCAAAAGCCACAATTTAACGATCAGCTCTGTGCTGGCTGGGGTACAATGGATGTTTGAGTGTTCTTTACTTTGGGGCTTAATCTATTGTAGGGTTTTCTGTGGGCTGCCGTGAATGGCAGCCCTCAACAACCAGCTCTGTTTCAGTGAAAGAGGATATTGTAATTCCTGCAAATGAGTGGAAAATGATTTGAGCTCTTACAGGATTGAACGTTTAAATTATTACAAAGAAGTGAATGCTTGAAGAGCAGTAAAGCTCAGCCCCTATGCCTGGGCTGGTTTGTGTGGGCGCTGAGTTAATGGGGGCAGAGAGCTCCTGGGGTGTCCCAGGGGTTGGCCCCATCGGGGTAGGGGAGCAGAGCTGTTAATGATGTTAAAAAGAACGCTGAAATACAAGAAAAGTGAAGGGAGCAAGAAGAACAGAAAAAGAAAAACTCATTTGAGGGGAGGAGAGCTCATAATGAGCCATTTTCCCTCTCCATGCGTTTTTTTTTGGTAGTCATCAAGTCCAAAATATTCTGGGAAGTTTATGTATCACCAGGAAATAGAGGCTGAGCATCAAGTAAGGAATGAAAAGAGTGCGGCTGTGAATTGAGCAACTGGCTGGCCATAAGGCCTGAGCCCAAATATGAAATCCAGGCTTGCTGTTCTGAATGCGAAGTGTACAGGGCCAGCTGGAAGTTCTGTATGAGTTTTCTGTGCCTTTATGACAAAAATTCCCATGTATTAATGAGGGATTAGACTAATTTAGAGGCGCAGAGGAAGCCCCTCCCTCCTTCCTCTCCATGAATTGCATGGGATCAGTGTGTTCTCAATGCAGGAGCCTCCATCAAATTCCCTTTCTGGCAGAGCTGACACCTCAGCATTCGCATAAATTGGAGGTACCAGCATCAAGGATTTCTGAACCCAAAGTTGTGCTCAGCCAGACACTAAGTGGGATATTAATATAAATATCTGAGGTTATTAATAGAACCCAGCAGCCAACATATGGCAGTGTAGTGGAAGCAGAGTAAAGCGTAAGCCACACATTCCTTTTTAAGAACGTGCATTCACACCTTTCCCTTCACACAGGATATTTTTGGGATGCCTCCACAGTTAGTCTGCTCTCCCCAACAGGCTATTTTTATCTCCTCACAACACAGTTTAGTTAAGAAAAATGGTCTTTTAGCAATAATTCTGTACATTTCAAACCCACTCCCTTCCAAAATAACCCCACCCCGGCAGATCCAGGTGGTAAATGGCAGCGGAGTGCTTGGATCAGCACCAGGCAGGGGAATTTTCTGGCTGCATTTCCAGCCTCGGGCACAGCTCGGCTGAGCTGCGTTGTGCTTTTCACGGATTTCAAATGCCATTATAGGGCCCATCTGGCAGAGGGCAAGCAGGCAAGGGCCACGCTCCCATCATTTATCTCAGCACCTCTTTGATTCTGGCTTGGTTTTTTCACAGCTGAGGCTTGAAGGAGTCTCAGGAATTGTCTTTAGCCATGTGAGCTGCTTGTGTTTCCAGAATCTTTAGCTTTGGGGGGAAATCTCAACACCTGATCTTGCAGCCTTACCTGGCTTACGCAAATAATCTTGATTTCTGTGTTGAGGGATTGTATGTCCATCTGTATTTTGTGCAAATTGAGGGTAAACCACAAAATCTGTTGTTGTGGGTGGAAAGCAGGGAAATTTCCAGTGGCTGCCTGTATCACTTATTTGTCATGCCATATTCTTAACAGGGTTAAAATTGGCAGTTTACAGGAATTGCAGGCTTGGAGGCGTTAGGACACTCATCCTGCCTGCCAGCATCCCTTTCTAAGAACCCGGGAAGATAAGTGGAGCGTCGATTTTTCCCATGTTGAAGTTTATAAGGATGAAAAGCTCCGTGTGGAATATATCTGTGCAACTTCAGTGGCAAAAATTGCTAAGCACATTATATATAGATAGCAAAGTGCCTTCTTTAGGGACTGCCACAGACTGCTCCTGAGATAGCTAAGCAGACAAGTAAATAGTGAAATATGGGTATATTTAGCACTCCAGAAGGCGATGGATGGTGTTCAGACTTCACATCACACGGGCTCTTAAAGTCTTTACCTCTGTGTAAAGACTGTGTAAATCCCTTGTAGTCAGCACTGATGTGGTGGCACATTTGGGATCTAATTACAAGCTCCAATGCCAATCCAAGTACCAAATGGTGAAGGACAGTTTTGGAAGGTAAAAATCAGAGGCATCCTGACTCATGGATCATGAGTAGCGGGGAAGGAGAGGCAGGAAAAGACCGACGCAGTTTAATGGGATTTGGATTAAATGTGGTTTAATGGGATTTGGGTGTAATTGTGGGTTTGAATGCCTGCCTGCCTCTCTGGTTCATGCAGGCACTGCTTGGGTGGATGTATCCTGGTTTGCATCCACTTCAAAAAATCACACTGGAGTGCCTGTGGTCGAACTGGGGATCTGATTTCACAGAAGCCCCTGCCAGGCTTGTCACAGCACATCCCCCTGGGGTGGTGGGACAGCAGTGCCTGAAAGGATGGCCAGAGAGCCAGAGGGATTTGTGGGAAGCTCTGGTGAGCTTTCCCACGTGAGTTCAGAACAGGTTTTCCTTCTGGAATTTTTTTTCTGTTTGTGTCAAGCTTGAGGCCTTCCCACTTCAACCTCCCCCTCTTTTCCCGAGGCTGTTGAAAAGACTCAGGTGTGTTTCTGGCTGCCATGCAGCCTGGAAAAACTGCAGAGAATATTTGCAAGTGTTATCTTGGAATCAAACCCAACACCTCACTTGGATAGCATCCATCTCCTCTTTCTTCCCTTCTTCCTGGCCTTTTGTAAGAAGGATTCTGCTGTTGTTGAGAAAATTCATCCACACTCATACCCACAAACAAATTCTGTGGTGATGTAATGATGCATTATTGACAGAGAGTCTTGGGATTTTTAGCTAAAATACATGAAATGATAGAGCTGTGTTGCAGTTAGTGGAAAGGAGCTGTGTTGAACTGGTTTTGATGTTGTTATCTTCCTTCCAAGGATGATGTCCTCATAAAACAGTGCCCATTACTGCAAATGAAGGTCATGGACTCTGCTAGTTGTCCTTAGAGGAAGGGTGAGGCTTATGTGGAGGCAAGTCCCAGCACTCCCGTAACTGGAGTAACCATGTCACCAAATCTGGGAACCTCAGGTGTGGTGCAGAGCTTGGTGTTTCTTTAAAATCCTTCAGAAACGGTTGAGGAGCTTTTCCTGCTGTGTCATACCAAGTTACTCCCTTGGTTTGTCTCCCTGATGCTATCTCTGTGCACCTCTGGGTGACTTTCTATGTCTCGTGCTTTCCTACAAGCTCGGAGGTGTTGTAAGGAATGAGCAGAGCTGGCAGCCTGGCAGGTGTGGGGTGACATGGTGACAGTAATCCTGAGTGGCTCCTGTGTGTTCCTGGCAGGGGGGCATGAACAAGGAGCAGTCTCATGAAGTGGGGACATTGCAGGGAATTCGAACAGGCAGGGAAGTGACTGGTGCAGTAACTCACAGGTGCCTGGTGAAAGCAGGGAGAACTTCAGCCCCTGGCAGTGCTGAGGGCAGTGACCCTGGCCCGGGGTGTGATCCCTTTTCTGGGCTGGCTCCCTGCGGCTCCGGGGGACAGGCAGCCCGGGACAATCCCTTTTGTTCCCAGAAATTGCAGGGTCGTGTTCCATCACCTTCATTTCCAAGCCTCCAGCCACTAGAGGGAGAAAATGCCACATATTTATGGCTTCGTTTGCTTGTGAGGATGTGTTTAATGAAGAAATTCACTAATGCTTTCCATGCGGTCCCAAAACTGGGTTTAACCCCTTCATTTATCCGGGGTAGAATTATGACTGCTCCTGAGATCTGACTCCCGGAGACCTCGGCCGGCGCACAACCTCAGCTTGCAAACGCTCTGGAAGATGTTCGGTAATCCTTGTCCGTGTTTTACACCCTGTACTTTCTGTCGAGCATCCCTGCTGTGAAATGGCTTCGTGGGGAAAGCTTTGGCTCCCGCTGGATGAGCCTGTCTGCTCGCGTTACCCACAGCCCAGTGCATGGCGAGGAGCGCGGCACCGCGGGACACCAAGCCTCCTGCCCCTTCTTCCTGGCAAGCCTCAGACTCCTGGAGCCCATGGCCTGTTCCCTGTGAAAGAATAAAACAAGCCCAAGAGGGATCTGGTTGCATTTGGAATTAAAGCATTGAGCCAGTAATTATTGTAGGCAGATGAGTTTTAAGAATTTCAAAGGACACCAGCAAGGAGTTGTGGGTTGAGGGGAGGGAGCAGGGGTGGGAGCTTTAAGAAGGCAATGTCAGAAAGTGAATTTTATGCACTTTTGAAAGTGAGATAAGATTGCAGCTTTCCTCTGCAGATTGAGCCCAATGGGGAGGACCCGTGGAAGTCTGAGGAGGGGACTGTGGGATTTGGAGGGGTCTGGAAAAGTAGCTGGGAGTGAAAGCAGCACATTCAGTGGTTTGGAGAGCCACAGCCCTCAGTCTGCAGTGCTGTTTATCAGGGGAATTCACATCCCTCTGCACATGGTGGGTGGGGAAGAGAAAATCTCTTTGCTTTGCTTTTGATTCCAGAGGGTGATTCAAGGCAAGGCTCTCTCCGAAGGGAAGCCTCACAATGCTTTAGCAGCCTGAAGTATTGAAGGAGAGCATTTCTCTGAGAAATGTTCCTGGCTCTAAAAGTGAATAGCTCCAGTTAATAGAGAGGCTCAGCAAAGAGGTTTCCTTAGGCTGATGGAGCATCCATGCAGATGATGCCCAGCTCAAAAAGCTCTCCTGGTGAGGTTGGGGCTGGTCTCAGCTGCTCCTTTCCCCTCCTATTTCTCTTTCCCAGATGTGCCCTGGCTGGCACAGCTGATGGCAGGCAAGGGGAAGCAGGGAGGGAAATGTGCAGGAGGGCACTAGAAACCTTGAGATTGACCTGACCCAGGCACACTGAAAAAATGGGCATGTAGGGAGTAAATGTACATCATCCTGGTCAAAACACTCCTCATTGTCCTGGGTGCCCGTCACTGGACACCCCACACTTGGAGGGCTGAGGTTGGGCTGCTCCAGGAGCCCTCCTTGCTCTGCTGTGGCCTCCTCCCTGCACCCCTGAGGCTCCCAACACATCCTGGTAACTCAGACTGACTGAGGCCATGAAAACAGGGCTGGGAGCTGAGCTGCTTCAGCTCAGCATCCAGGGCCAGGGGTCACAGCTTGAATTAAATAACAGAGGGAGAGGAGCACTGAGTGAATATGAAAGGCTCCTCCGATGGCTCCGTGCATTCCGATGAACTGTGGCCATAAGTACGAGCTGCTTGTTAAGCCCTCACCTGCCTGGTGGAGATGAGAGGTCCTGGGGGACCAACCTCCTTGCCTTGTGCTTTGCTGGTGGAGAGCCACGCTCTAAAGTTGTTTTTGAGGTAGGAATCCCATGGGTTCGAGTGGGAGCTGTGCCGTGCCTGCATCAGGCCGTGCCAATTCACTGCTGTGCTCTCCATGGCAGGAAAACCAGTTCTGTTCCAGGGATTTGTGTGTATTTGTGGGTGTAGGACCAGGCTGGGCTGCCTCCTCCAAAGGCACCCGGCTCCAGTGAGATCCCCACGGGCTTTGGGTGGGGGAGAGGGGACAGGCAGGAGCTCTGTGTGAGTCTGGCTGTGGGGTTTGGCAGAGGGCAGGGCTGTGAGAGCCCCCAGGCCATGAGACAGGGCCATGCTGAGGGCCCTGGAGGCTCCAGGGCTGCTGCATGGAATGTCCCTCCAGGCACCAGGAAGGAGCACAGCCTCAGGGTTTAGGGATTTGCCAGTCCCTCAGTGACCTCAAATTGCACGACCCAGGGCACCCTTTATTGTTTCCCTGTCAATCTTCTCACGAACAGCAATGCTAAGCTTTAGTTTTCTTTAAAAAAAAAACCTTTTTTGGCTGCAGATCTCTTAGTACACAAATGAAATGAATTTATATATGAGCATTGTGCTGCTTGTAAAGCCCTTTCAGTTTCAAATTTAGTTTTATTCCTTTTTTTAATCTCCACAGGATTTTCCCTAAATAAGCAGAACTAGGGCAGTGCTAGTGACAGATGGATATAAAGACGACTTGGATGCTGGAGAGACTTTACTGGGCTTGGGGATCTGAACTGGGGTGCTTTCCTCATCACCCAAAGAGTTTAATTTGTCTGCAGGTTATTAATTTTCCCCTCTAAAGCAGAGGGCATGGCAACAGAGAGCGTTCCTTGGCAACAGACTCCTTGGGTTCATTATAGCAGAGGTGGGAGGTTTGCAAATGGAAAAAGTTGAGTGATATTAGCAAATCAAATGGGCTGAGGCATCAGGAGTCTTGTCAGTCAGGCGGGGGTGACAGGAGAAGGAATAGTAAACAACATGCAAACCATCTTGAAGGAGATGTTTTGGAAGGAGGCAGATCCAGGATTTGCCTGTTTTCCTGTCTTCCCAAGGACGGGATGGACTGGAGAGTGCGGGGAGGAACCCCCCTGTGTCTAGCAGACTGTGGGCAGTGAACTGAGGAGGTTACTTAGTAAAAAAATTGCTTTTTACAAATAGGTTTCCAAAATGTGGTTTCCCACTAAGGCTTTCATAAAAGTTCCAGGTTTTTTTTGATCCTCTCCAAAACTGAAGCTGGGATTTTTTATGTAAAATCCCACAAAAAGCTCTTTGAGGGGAGTCTGTGGGAGCGTGACCATGCCCAATCTGTGCCCTCCCTCCTTTCCCATGGAGCTGTGTGTGCCACACACCTATGCCTGGAGCCAGATGGGGGCTGTTTGCACTGTGACTGCTAAATATAAATACTGCAATTAATTAATAATGCTCAATGCACATAATTAAATTAGAAATAACTCGAGTTTTACCAGCCTACAGAGTGTGCATACAACTGATCCAGATTGGAGAAGGGGTTTGGAGCAGGCGGTGACAGGTTTGGGCTGCCCTGTCTGCCCCTGCCAGTGGCCACTGTGTCACCTTGGGAGGTCAGGGGAAGCCCCTGGTTCTCAGGTAATGATCTCTCTCCCTTGCTGTGGTAAACAGACAGATCCCAATCACATCCATCAGAGCGAAGCATTTCAGGCACTTGTTCCAGTCCTATGGTTCTATGATTCTATAATTTATGACTGAAACTATCTTTGTGTCAGAGTTAGTTCAGGAGGACACTCGTATCTGGGCTTCTGAATATGTCATCTCCTATTAAAGAACAAACAAACTCCCTTGTAATGTACCATAAATAATAATAATACTTTGCAAGAGCCCGAAGCACTGTGTTATTGCTGTGCTAATCAGAAAGGCACTGGGCCATTATGAGTGTGTTCCACGGGGTTTGGGCTCTTTTTCTTGCGGGAAGGTACGTGTTTCATAGCCATGTAGCGTGGCTGATTGGTTTATAAAGCCAGGCTGGAGAATTCCTAGTAGAGGTTAGACAAATTCCCCTCCTTTCTCATTAATTAACCTGTAGGATTTGGTGCCTGTTCTTTGCAGTTCAGTAGAGACAATGACTGCAGGAACATATTTGTGCTCCCTGATATGGAATGAAGAACATCTGCCTTCTGCAGATGAAATACCAGCGTGTGACAGGGCTCTCCAAAGGGCACTGCCAGCCTCTCCTGCCTCAGTGAGGAAATTGCTGGCTGAAATTTCGATGGGGAGGTGTTGGCTGGGGGATGTTGTCCAATGCAGCATTGTAGCTGGGGAGGGAAGGCAGTGCGTGAAAAGCAAAAGAAGGGAAATCCTCTCATGAAAACAGCAGCAGGGTGGGAGAGAAGCATTTTGGGAAAGGTTCCCACATCCAGAGAGTGGTTTAGAGCAAAACTCTGCCAGTGGGATTAAGGAAGGGAGGCCTTGAAGATCTAAAGGAGAATTCAGTGGTGATGTGGTAAATCAATAGCAGGAAGAAAAGACAGGAGAGGCAGGTGAAATCCTGCAATGCTGCTCTCGCAGGCTGCAAGAAAATGAACCTTCCTGTTTGGGAGCCCAGGGCTGTGTTCTGGGTGTCTCAAATGAGGATTCTGCTCCCAAAAGCTGCCCTGCAATCCTGCAAATAATGGTGGGAGAGCAGGGTGAGTTCTGGGAGGATTGGATTGGAAATGGAATTGCAGTGGGAATGTTGGTAAAGTCTCCACGTGTTATTTCCGTGACTCCAGATGTGTTGGATGAGGCACAAGGATGGAGGTTATTTTTGCTGTTTCACTGTGATGTGATACTGAGTGTCCTTCTGCTCACACCCAGTTGCTTGGCTTTTGAGTGGCTCTCCAGCTGCAGGGAATTGGGAGAAAATAAATTACACATGGAAAACTGGCATTAATCTGATAATTTAGGCAGTCAGTGCTACTGCAGAGTAAACACTGCCCCTTCCTTCCCTGCCTTCACTTCTCTGCTCCCCTGTGAGGTTCTTGCCCATTCTTGGTATCGTTGGCAGTCACAAGGAGACTCCAGACTGTTGTGGGCTGTCTGAGGGTGAAGCACACCAGCTGACTTTGGTTCTTATTCTGGAGAGGGAGAGAAATTTTTGGAGGCTGTGACAGGTCAAATATGACCAGACCACAGCTTTGCTAGACTGACTGGGACATTGTGTTACTGTTGAGCAATCCGCAAGTTCTTCCTGGGGATTTCCTCTGGAGTGATCCCCTAGACAAACCACCTGAGGAAAGCCTCATCCCTGCCTCCCCAGTGGGATGTGCTCAGGTGGTAGAAATCCCATTTTTTTGCAAGCTAAATCCCAGGGCAGGAGCCTGCAGTGCAAGCTTTGTGCCCAACCACCACACACTGAAAGCTGCCTCTGTTTCCCTGTGGGCAATGTGGGTTTTCTTACCAGAGCAGTGCCCGTGGCACAATTCTACAGTGCTCCGTGACTCACACCCAGCTCGGCGGTGTGCTTGGGAATATTGCGTGTCTGGGGTGTGCTGGGTGCCCTCAGGTGTGCTGCGCTGCAGCAGCCCCTGGCACTCCTGGCACAGGAGCCAGCACGTGGTGCCCTTCCCTGGAAGATGCTTTCCTCCAGTGTGGGGAAGTGGAGCATCAGAGAATCACTGAATATCCTGAGCTGGAAGGAGCCCACAAGGATCATCACAGCCCAGCTCCTGGCCCTGCACAGGACCCAGAAGAAGCTCACAGGTGGCTTTTCCCTGCTCCCCCTGCTCTGGCAGGGACTCTGGGCTTGGTCCCCTGCCCGCTGGCTGCCTGCAGAGTGCTTTGCATTGACAATGAGGCAGCAGAGGTGCATTTTCTTGGCAGGGAAATGCAGCTGGGTTCTCTCTGAAGTTCCCTGTGCCAGAGAGAACGGCTGCCCCACTGCTCTGGGCAGGATGGGATTTGTGTGCAGCCTGCTGCCCATTCAGAGATTTGGCTGATCTTGGGCTTTCTTGCCTTTCAGCACCTTCGCAGGGAGCAAGAATTAACCTGGCAACTCTTGGTTTGCCTCTCAAATCAGCTTAGTGTAAACAAGGCATAGGAAGTGAAACAGTGGAATATGATCCTTATTGACAGGCCTGATCAACAGCTGGCAGCGGGAGAGAAACTGGGATCGTTCTGCTCGTGGGTAACAGCCCTCCACAGAAATCTTCATCCTCCTCCTCCAGACCCACATTCCCAATTAGAGCAACAGGGTGGGGTGTGCCAGACAAATCCCCCTCAAATCTCACTGCCAGGGTGCAACTTTGACCAAAGTGAGTGCCGTTACTGCCATGAGGGAGTGCATGGTTTAAAGTTGATCTTGTGCTTAAGAGGGTCATTGTTGTATTCTGCATGTGTGCTGACAACAATGCAGATCTCGTTTAATATTTCCTGGTAGAAAAAAATATGTACGCTTCAGTTAGAGATAACCTGATCATTGCTCTGTTTTTAGTCCAAGTTTCTGAAGCAATGTCCATTCAGGATGTCTGTCAGTCAGTTCTGCTGGCCCAGCTCTCCGAGCCCCTGCAGCTTTTGATTCAGTTGGTGAGGTTGTGCTGGCTCTGTCTGACATCCCAAACAGGTGAGGTACCTGTGAGAATCTGAATTCCAGGGCTGTACAAAGCCATGGCCATCACCTGCTGCAGGAGATGGGGCTCCCCCCGGACAGGATTGACAACACATTCCAGAATGGCTGTCAGAGGTGGGATTTTCCAACCAGAGCCCTCCTGTGGACGTAAATAACTCACCTGGTGTTTCTGTTTCTCGAAACTTAGGCGGAATTTCTAAGTTTGGACAGCTATAAGCATTTGCCTCCTGACTCCTTCTTTTGTCAGCCATCTCTGGGAGTAATGATGGCTGTCAGTGCCTGTACAGAAGGTGATGGAATATGGTTTGATGGAACTGGAGCGGGCTGTGTGGGGCCCCAGCAGTGCAGAGATGCTGGGCAGCATCCCTTCAGTCCTGCCTGCACTTCTGGTCTGTCCCATTTCAATAAATAAGTGAAGACACCTAAGCTCTGATCCTGCTGAGTGGCCCAGGACCAGCAGAAAGTGGCAGTCACGAGGAGCTGCGTGTTGTTCCCTGACTCAAAATCTCCAGCTGCAGGAAAAATGTTGACTCCTCCAGAGGCCAAGAGCGGGAGATCCAAATGCCCTTCTGCCCTTGAGGCATGGAGAAAAAACCTTTGCAAACACAACCCTAAATCCTCTGCAGCTGTAACTGAGGAGGTTGGAGCTTCTCCACAGATTTTCCAGCATATCCTGTGCGTGGATCCAGCACGTCCAGTGTCCCCAGTGTCCTGCCTGTGCCCAGTGTCCTACCAGCCGTTCTCCACGTTGCCTCCACGATTCCTACCTGCCCTCTCCCGTCCCTAAAGCCGGCTGCAGGCTCAGCTGCTGAAGAGGGGATTTCGGGAATATTGGTGGGGCATTTTCCTGTACTCAGGGGTGTGTCAGTCCTCCGGGCTGCCCCTTCCTGTGGGCACCGAGCCCCGGGATGGCGGCCGGGGCTGCGCCACTGGCGCCGTGAGCGGCCTTGGCCAACTCCTGCCAGCCCCGTGTCCTGTCCCCACCATGGGCAGAACCATGTCGACGTGCGTGTCCCAGCTGGAGGACCCGCGAGGATTCAGCCCCGTTCCCACTTGGCTCTACACATCCCATCTGCTGCCGCCGCCTCTTCTTCTACCCAGCGCCAGACACCGTGATCTCCTCTCCCTCGACGTGGTGGGTGGCCGGATCGATGAGCAACGCTTAACGAGTGTGTTTGCTTTCTTAACTGTGCAGCGCGGCTCTCGTTTCCTGGCTGTGGCCAGCAAGTGGGGAAAATCCTGGGGAGCGGGCAGGGGGTGAGCACCCCGAGCGGGGAGCGGGCAGGGGGTGAGCACCCCGAGCGGGGAGCGGGCAGGGGGTGAGCACCCC
>WBMY01003003.1:680045-807144 GCA_013397315.1 Donacobius atricapilla | reverse complement strand
GCCGGGGTCCCTCTGGCACGGCCGGGCTCCCTCTGGCACAGCTGGGGTCCCTCTGGCACGGCCAGGGTCCCTCTGGCGCAGCTGGGGTCCCTGTGGCACGGCCGGGGTCCCCTTGGCTGTCACACATTGTCACGAGCTGCAGGAGGGCAGCGCTGGCTGTTCCTGGAAGGCAGCAGCCTGAGCTCACTCTCACTGCAGGGACTGAGCTGGGAGAGGGAATGGAGCCTACTGGCATTCACCTGCCTCACTTGGAGAAGGGGAAAAAAAAGTAGAAAAAGGCTATAAACTTATTTTTTAATGCTGATATTGCTGATAAAAATGAGTGCGCTATGTTCTATTCATACACCTACTGCTATCCATCTGGAATTCCTACTTCATTAGGTTGGCTTGCAGTGTTTTCATTAAAAGAGTGCCAGATTCAATAGGCTGTTCCCTCTCCTTTTTTTGGGAGGCAGAGAGAGGGGGAGAAAACGATTTATATGAAACACATCCAATTCTCTGGGTTAATTTGTGTGAAGAACATGAGACCTATGGGTCAGCTTCTTAATGAGATGGTTTTTCCTTTTCTCAATGTCTTGACATGGAGAAGCTCAGGGAAGCCAGAGCTAAGTGTTGCAGAAGGGGGGCGAGGAGGCTGCAGGGAGCTCTGGCCGATTGTGTTTCGTCCTCATTCCCTTGTAGGTGCTGAAATGCACCCTTTGATTTTCATGATAAAGAGTTTCCCTGTGCCTGTGCCTGAATTTCTCAGGGACCCCACTGGGGACACTGACCCCAAATTCAGAAGGGTTTAGTTTTAGTTTCTAGCAGGTAATAATTTTTTTTTCACACACTACTTTGCCCAGACATGTGCTGATGTGAAGATTCTGTGATTTAATGTCAGAGTGCCTGGAGGGAGCACTTGTCTTCCCCCAAGGAAGGGACTTCGCTTGGATTTTTCTGCAGTTTGGGCTTTGCTTTCTTTGCCTTTTTCCAGGTTCAACAGTGAGCCCAAAAACTGAGAAATAAAATTAAGGAGTAAAGGCCTCTGTACTCCTTTAGGCCAGGGGATTTTTTCAGACAAGGAGAGCTTACATAAGGTTGAAACGAGCATCTGAATTGGATGTGTCCTTTTAAAAGGAACTTGCTCGAGCCCTGAAGTCTTTCTTTGTGACCGGGGTAATTCATGTTACCACATCTGATTTCTGCAGGATATGGGGGGGGGTATTTTCTTTTTCATCGTTGGGAATCTGAAGATGCTTCAGGAGTTCAGGCTGGAGTGTGCAGCAGATGCAAGGAGAGCAGAAAGCACTTGCAACACCATTGCCAGGGGCAGGAGATTTTAGTCTGTCTTAATGCTTTAAGTTCAAGTAAACTTAAAAATAGAAGATTTGTTGTTCTCACTGCAATCCAGAGGAGACAATGGACTTGGAGCTCCCAGACACAGGGGCTGTGACACTGGTTCCATCGGGACATCACTGCTTTGGCTCATCTTTTGGTGAGATTCTTGTGGGTTTTTCTCATGGGATGCTTGGAGCTGTGACCTGGCAATACTCAGGTCCTTCCCCATGGCCTCTGAGCTTTGTGCAGCTCTTGGCCAGGTGGTCATGCAGGTGCAGCTGAATTCAACCCCCAGCAGTGCCCTGTGTGCTCTAAACATTGCAGAAGTGGGCTTAGAAACTTCATTTCTTCTCTCCCAGCCTTGCCACAAGGGCATCTTGCTCATGTGCTCCTTCTCTGCTCTCTCCCACTTCACTGCTTTGCTGGCTCTCAACTTAGGCAGTCCTTTAGAAAGAGGCAATTACTGGAAAAATGTCCCAAGTTCATGTGGACAGTGAGGAAGCTTTCCATTTGAGGGATGGAGTGGACAGGAAAGGAACAGTGGGTGACTGGAAAGTTAGTTTTTCACAGGCAAAGTCAGGCCCAAGTCCAAGTCTCTACAAGTATTCCTCCATTTTGCAGTTCGGGTAAGGAATTTTAGGTGTTCGGGGATTTTTAAAGCTTCCCATGAAGCCATTCCATAAACATACCAGATTATGAGATTCTTTAGGAAAAATCTGCCCTTTACAGCAGCTCTGCAGCTCGCAGGCTGGTGCCTCCCATCTGGCCCAGGATGAAAAAGAGGGCTCTGTCAGGCAATCCGTGAAGAGAAAGGAAAAAAGAGGCAACTCCCAGCTTAAGGAAATCCTCCCTTTTGGAAAGAGCAAATCATAATCTCACTGGCCTTTAATCTCTGAAACCTCAAGCTTAATTCCTGCCTAGATTTAGGAAAAAAAAATGGTTTTCTTATCTCTAATGGAGCCTGTCACCCCCACATGGTGTCCAGCGTCACAGCAGCATTTGTGAGCGCCCGGCGCAGGGGGCTGGGACTGGAGGAGCAAGTGCCCACACACCCCTGGGTACCGTGGCTGGCTGTTCCTTCTTGGGGGCAGGATTAATCCCACTGGAAAGTTTAAACATCCCTCATGGTGCCCTAAAGGTTTGGGGTGGGTGCTCCAAGGGAATACAGAGGAGCCGAAGCAGTTTGGGCCTGACAGTCACCAGCCGTGTTTTCCCCTTGGCCATGGATTTCATCCATCCAGACCAGTTTTGTTCCTGCTCAGAACATGAGCCACCCTGTTTTGTGTGAAATTTCCCCCAGTTCACTGAGATTTATCACCTTTGGCCAAAGTGAAGCAGGTTTGGGCTCCTCCTGTCCCCTCCCACAGCTCTGCCACTCCGTTTCCTACAGCAGCATGGCTGGAATTCTCTGGTTAATTAAGGTTAAGAGTTCAGTGGTTCATTTTCCCAGTTAATGGAAGGTGGAGCTGGTGTGTTGGGAAAACAGAGATGCCTCTGCCTGTCCAAGAGTGGAGGTTGTTACTCTGTGCAGGGATCGACAGCAGGACGGGGCATTGGAGCTTACACCGTGCACAGCCTCTTGTCCTGGCACCTCATGTGGGGCCAGGGACCTGTCCTTGCAAGGGCAATCCTGGAGCTGTACCTGAAAACCTGTATTCAGCATCCCAATCTCAAATCCTGGCTGCCGAGTGCGAGCTGTGTTTGTTGAACTGCAAGGAGTGGGATGTGCTAATTACTGGAGACATCCATTGGAGGGAGACGTGGTCACAGGGCTGAGCCCGGTGTGTTCTGCACGGGAGGATTTGGCATCATCCGCTTCCTTGCCTTGCTCCAAAATTCCTGCCTTGTAATTAATGTCAGCGTAGGGCCTCTCTGTTCGTTATCTGGGTGTTTTGGGGTGTCCAGAGTTCCCTGTCGCATCCATGTGGATCAGATCAGCTCCATCAGATGGGTGCCGATACAAAGCGGGATGGATGTGATGTGAGCCCCGGCTCCTTCCCTGACTGCTGTCCCTCCGGAGAGGTGCTGAAATTCCCATCTCCTGTCTCGTCCAGCGCCAGCCCTCGCTGATCTTGCATCTCAAACTCTGCTCCCCAAAGCTCCTGTAGTTCTGCGTGTTCTGTGCAGTGAGGGACGTGGTGGTTTATGTAACTGGTACAAATATTCCTGTTCCTCCTTTTGCTCTGTACAGAACGTTAGACCAAACTTCCCAGGAAGAATTCCATGAAGTTCAACTTCACCGTGGTTTTACATAAACCCCTGCTGTGTAGGTGTGCTTTATCAGGAAGCCTTCTAAGAGAAGGTGCCATCCATTTTCGTAGTAAAATTAACATCTAGTGCACGCGGAAGGCATGGGAAATTATATAAAGCAGCAAATACTGTTGGGAATACTGCGAATATAATTTAAATAGAAGCTTCTCTGCAGTAAATCTGTTTGTGCTGCTGTTACACACACAGAGCCTCCTCTGGAGCCGCAGACCTGTCCCTGGGTGAGGCACCCAGGGCTTTCCCGCTTGATCTTTCAGGGGGTGTTTGACCTGGGGAAGGGGATGCTGCAGCGGAGCCTCCCGGGGTGCAGCATCCTCCCGACTCCGCAGGGCAGGCAGCACAGCAGAGGGGTCCCCCAGCCCCCGTGGCTGCCGGGGGGGGGTTTGGGGCTGGCAGCTCAGGAGGGGCTGGCTCTGGGGCCGTGTTCGTGATCCGCGCCCTCCCCCGCGCTCTGAGTGGCTCAGCTCTCGCAGAGTGCCAGCCCCAGCCCTGGCAGGCTCGGTGCTGGCAGCGAAACCCTCCCGTCGGGCTCCGGAAGTGCTTAGTGAGCATGTGTGAGGTGGGCACCTTTGTTCTGGAGGTTTCCCAGCCTCTGCTGCTCCCCCTGCCCTGCTTCGGCTCCCCTGGCTCCGTGCGCAGGCTCAGGGCTTCTGCCTTGAGACCTCCTGGCACCTCCAGGCGACAGAGCCAGCGATGGGCTGTGCCTGCTGAGGGTCCCCAGGCCCTGGGGGGGTGTGGACCAGCGCAACATCTCCGCTGGGCTTCTTCTAACCTTTCCTCTGGGCTCCACACCCAGGCTCCCTCTGTGCTCGCTGCAGTTCCGAGGAAAAGATAAACTGGCCGTAAAATCCCTCTAAATTCAGGCTGGTTGTATGTTTTGGGGAAGTCGTTGCTGCTTCTGAGACTGAAACTGGAATTTCGTGTCTGTTTTTGTAAGTTCAGGTTTATGTTTTGGAAAATTGCCTATGTTGTTTTGGGGAAGGATGGTAGCAATAATAATAAATATTCCACATCTATTATGTGTTGGAACTAAAGGATCTCCAAGGTCCCTTCCAACCCGAATCATTCTATGTTTGCTATTCTGATTAGTCTAAAATTACATCAGACAGACTGGCTATCCTAAAAATGGATCCTTGATAGAAAATGCGGGTTTGGAAGCTGGGGATGAGGCAGATCCATCACCTGGATACAGCCTGGCATGTGTGCTCACAGGGCAGCCTGGGGCAGCTTTAAAGCAGCTTCCTGTGACTGTACAGGTGAAAAGGGCTTTTCACTGTCCCCCTGAATGAGCGACTCCCTGCCTGGACAGAGCAGGGGCCTCAGATGCTGGAGAGAGCCTCTGGCTGGCACTCATCCCCCAAAATAAACCACCTAAGGAACCCAAAGTTCTTGTTTCTACTGCTGCTCAACACAAGCCACCCTCTGCATCTCCAAACACATCACAGCCCGCACGTGCTCCAGAGCTGGTCAGGAATGAGCAGGATGCTGCTGGCTGAGTGCTGCTCTGGCAGAAGGCAGTGGGTCTGAGTGGAGGCCATTGAGGACAGCCTTGTGAAGCCCCAGTCCTGACAGGGTCTCTCCTCTGATGGCGTTTGGGGTAGATACAGGACCCTCCTGGTTTTGAGAGAGCTCCTTGGCAAAGAAAGAACATGAAACCAAGCCTTGCATTAAACAGCTGGGGTTAGTGGTGGTGTGAGGAGCATCGCCCACTGCCCCTTCCCCAAATGCTGGTGCCCTGGAAGGACCCTGCAGGACAGGCTACCCCTCTTTGGTGGGGCTGAGGTTAAAACACGGAGCTGGCCAGGTTCAGGCACGAAAGTCCTCCCCGGCTCTGGCTGCTTGCTGCAGAACAGACGAGGTGCTTGTGTGGTGCCTGTTGGCCTCGTGTCTGTGTGGGAACGTTCGGAGGCGCAGCTTTCCTGGAAGGTGCCGTGCTCAGCCCCCGGATGCACATTTTAGTGCATTATGCATATGCATTGGCAGCATTTCTATATTTGTCTTTGTCTGGAAAATCATTTGCTTTTTCCAGCTGAGTGTATCTGGTTTGTGTGCATTGTGATGTCTCTCTGAGGTACCTGCTGGTTCTGGGAGCTAAGACTGGGTTTGGGATAGCACCTGGCACCTGGACCATAAATTCTGAGTGTGTGTGTGTGTGATTTTAATGTAGGAATGAGCATTTCTGGCTGCTGTGCAGGGAATAAAGAGCCTCCATCTGTCCTCCCCCCTTTTTATAGGTCTCTGTCTGTAGAGTCAGAATCCAATTTAACTCTTAGATGGAAAGAGCCAGCGCAGCGCTGATAAGAGGTTACATGATTCGTGATGGGAGGACGATTGTACAGAGCTAAACGTGATTCCCCCTGCCCAGTTCCCACCTTTCAGGCTCACAGCGAATTCCCAGGTTACCATGAGCCGCCTTTTTGTTATTTTGGCCGCTGTGCTCCTGCTCCCCTCCCTCTCCGGGCTCGGAGCAGCACCGGCTCTCGGGCTCCTGTTTCCCGGGGCAGCCGCGGTGCGGAGCGGGATGTGCGGGGCTCGGAGCGCTGNTTATGGAGCCAGCGCTTCCTTCTGCGTTTGAGTGACAGCCAGGATGCCGTCGCTGCCTGGTCACTGGAGCTGATTAGTATGCGCCAGGGCCCGCCTCGCTGCGAGGGATGCAGCCGCAGCAGCTTGCAGAGCTGTCACACTCACACGGGCTCCGTATCTGCACTGGCTTGACGAATTAAAAAGCGAGCCAGCCAGCGAGAGAGAGACCCGGAGAGAGAGGGGGGACGAGACAGAGAGAGAAGCTTGCAGACAGCGCTCGCTCTTCTCCTAAAGGAAGGATTTTGCCTCCCGAGTGCTCACTGGTTGTGATGATGCTTCACTTAGCGGGCTCAGAATGAGCTAGAGACAGCAGATAGGGGAGAAACTAAAGGCAGAGCACAAAGCATTACGAACCAACCCAAAACCAGGAACAGTTTTCTCCTCTATTCTAGCATGGTGGATGTATGGACAGTCTTACAGAGCAGAGGTTGACTTCTCCAAATCTGCCAGCCCCACACCTCGAACACTACAGTGTTCTGCATTGCACCATGACCTTGGATGTTCAAACGGTGGTCGTTTTTGCAGTGATTGTGGTGCTATTGCTTGTGAATGTCATACTCATGTTCTTCCTGGGCACTCGTTAAATGGATTTTTTCTCCTGAGCTGTTGGGGGCTACTACTACCACTAGCAATTCAACAAGAGTGCACGAGCAGGAGAGAGAGAGAGAGAAAGGCGAGAGAGAGAGAAAGAGAGAGAGAGATTTCTTACTGAGGGGGGAAACGCGTTGAGCTTCAACATGGCCTCGCTGTGATATGTATGACGTTGGTATTATTATCTCTCCCTAAATCTTTTGTCATGTCTTGTCTTTTAAGTATGCCTGTAAGTGTAGCTGCTTTTGCCGGGGTTTTAAATGTGATAAATAATAACAGCGATCCAGTCCTCTGTGGTTATGTGCTAGCGAGATAGAGCTGTGCTTCTTTAGGCAGCAGCAGAGTGAAAATGATCTGTCTGTGGTGAGCACTGGCTGTGTTGTTTCGCTTTTCTTTGAAATAGAGGCTCAAGTTAATAATAAGTCATTTTATGTGTGATTTCTAGCAAGCAGTTAATGTGCGATGTCTGTGAGAGTAACCATGTAGGTGCCAGGTGAGAGGTGTTGGTGTGTGCAATGGAATCGGCATTTTTAAGGGGGGGGAGAGTGTTTGAGAAATCCTATTAAAGGATTAAATCTTTGCTAAAATAACACTCAGCCACAAAAAAAAGAAAAGAGAGAGAAATTCTACTTAGTGTATTTATCTGTGTTGCCTTGATGATCTGATTGATTTCTCAAGATTCAGCCCCAAAGCCTCCAAATTCTATGTCCACACTGATGTAACCCAGCTCCTTTTCTTAGAAATGTAAGAGGGACCGAAACATAACCTGCTGGGTTTTTATTCCGGTTGTATGTGGTTTCTGTCTCTGCAAATTGGGAAGTAAAGATCAAAGGGGGAAAGGGCAATGCAAGCTTTGTTTTTCTTTGCTAAAGCAACAGATACAGAGGGGTTGGGTTTTGCTTTGATTTTCTAGAAATCTGATTTTGGCTTGCTTTTCTTTCTTTCATGTGTGTGTGTGTGTATATATCAAATTTTGGGGAATGTATCTAAGAAAAATCTTTGCCCACCTCAAGGATAATGAGCTTTTAAGATGGGTTGCTTCGCATGACTTTATTTACATTGATTTTCTGGAAAATGAAGTGCTAAGTTGTGTATTATGGGCTTGCTGGAAAGGTGTCCAGCAGTTAGAGGTGCTTCTAGCCCGAAATTGCAATGTTTACAGCTTGGAAGCAGGGCTGGCTGGGGGCTCCAGTGGCAGCTCGAGAAGTTTGGAGAGAATACGAAGGGAATGTCTGGAAAGAGTAATGCCTTTTCCTCGGGAAAATATGTCTCTGTTCTGTGCTTCTGTTAGAGGTCTCAGGGTTTTTTTTTTTGATATATTATTTCCCTCTCCAGAAAAATCAGAATTGCTTAAAACAAACAAAAATACCAGTTTGAAAATGTTTTTATCTTTGCTGATGGTCACTAGAATTTTATTGCCTTGATAATTTAAACGGTTCATGCTAATTGTAGCTGTCTATTATTTATTTGATGTTCTCTGAAAAAAAAAAATCCGTGTAACTGATGGATAAAGACAGAGCTGGAGGTTACCGATGGAGACATGGAGTTATTTCCCAGTGAGGGTTTGTGTGCCGGGAGTTAAATGCCGAGCAGGGTTCGGGAGCCGATGGCTTTTCGGTGGTGGCATGATTGGAAATGGAGTTAAATTTGGCAGATTCGGCACTTTCAAAGTGCTTTTAGCTCTAAATAAAAGAGATGGGGTTTTTTTTTCTGAGTCCCAGGGTGGGAACAGTCGCCCCCAAAAGCGTTACGGGGCAGTAGCCTGTTTTAGTGGGGAGGAAAGCCAGGAGCCAGGGATCCAAGCCCAGGAATATGCTCCGGTGCCTGCTGGCTCCGTTCCCCCTCTTCACTTGTAGCTATCTGCAAGAGGTACCTGCTTCACTTCACAGGAGACTGAGTCAATCTTCGCCTCTAAAAAAACCCGAGTGAACAAAATTGATGCTGAGGATGGTTTGGGCTGTTAAACAGCTCAAATTTGTTCTATTTGCCTGTTGGCCATCCTGTGTCATTAGTTTTATAGGTTGCAGAATCTCCTGGAAAGGTAATAAATGAGCTGAGATCACCATGGAGAGGGAATCAATCAAATAGCAGCCAAAATCATCCTTTCAGGGGAGCAGCCTTGAGCTACAAAGGGATTTGGAGGAGAAAGGGTGGAAAAAGGAGCCGAAAACCCAACCCCAAAACTGACCAGCAAGTTACAATGGGCTGTGGCTGTGCCTGAGTGTTTCTTTTCTCAGGGCTCTGGCACTAAGGTTTACCTTTAAATATGATATCTATGAGGAATGCCCAGTACCTACGGCTGTTTCCTGGCTGCATTCGTTGATCCCGAGCTTGTACTCCTGGGGAGATATTTGGGAATCGTGCTTGTTTGGTGGTGGATGTTCCTGCCGTGCCCCACGGCTCGTTCTGCGGTGCCCCTCTGGTTCCATCCCCGGGCCGGGGTGTGCTGGGGTGCGTGGGGAGGACGAGGGGTTGTGTGTGCTCAGCTGCTGGGAGGCAGCGCCAGGAGCCGAGTTGTTCTGTCACGGAATGTGCTCGGGAGAATTCATGTGATTTTATTACAACTTTTTTGCCTTTTATCCTCTTGAAGGCTGGTGGAATTAAAGAAGGAAAGTTAATGCAGAGCGGTAGGAAAGTTGGCAGCAGCAAACTTTGTTATTGTAGCAGCGCCGTTCTCGTTATCTCGGGCTTCCTGCTGGAATTTTGGGGGGAAGCGAGGAAACCAGAGGTGAAAGAGTAAGCGAGGGCTGGGCTTGCTGCTTGTTTAGCTTGCTCTGTTTCCCACCCCAGGCCTCTGTGCCCACCTCTCCAGCCCCTGCCCCAGCCCCAGTTTTGTCGTTTGGCATTTCCAGGCGTGCAGGAGCCCCTCCGTCCTGCCGAGCTGGGCACAGCGGCTCAGCCCACGGGGAGCACTGGGAGCTTTCTGGGGTGGCAGCGCTGCCAGTCCGCACTAGATCCCTGTGCCCCTAAGTGGCTGTGTCTGCAGCATTCCTGTGTCATCTGCACGCTGTGAAATATCCCTGGGGTTGGAGCTTTCCATGTCCCGGAGCTCCGTGGGACCATCCGGGTCACGCTCGGGTCCCTGGGGGTGCTTCGGCCCCGAGACTCCCCTGCGTCTCTTCACCTTTGTGGGGATGCTCAAACCCAGGCATGAGGCAGAGGGATCATTCCTTTAAAGGAATCAAAGTGCTGACCCTCTGGAAAATACGCCCCCAAACTAAAAAATACAGATTTGTCTGCAAACAGCGTATTTGTGATGCATGTAATCTCTTGCAGTGCTTGCTGCTGTGTTTTTGCTGAGGCTGGGTGATGGGAGACCTGCCTTGCTGTTGTCTGCTTAAGCAGGATTCAATGTTATTTGCCACGGGATTCATGAAAACGCCTCTGCCTGTATCATAGCAACCCTGTTTCCCACAGTCCATAAAAAGTCCGTTCCTCCCGAGCAGCAATCCGCCGTCTTAAAGCTTCAGGCCCCCTCCTCGGCGTGGGGAAAGGGTGATGTGCCCCTCTCCCAGTGCTTCCCAGAAAGCTTAAGTGCCGGGATCATCCCGGCTTGTCCTGCCGGCACAGCGTCTTTAATGCTCTTTCCTTCAGACAGATAAAATGCTTTCCTTTCGGGTTTCTAAAGGCTTCCTCCCCCACTCAGGCTATTTCCCACCTCTGTTTAAAACCTCACATGACAAGTTGGAGGGGATGGGACAGCTCGGAGGTCTGTGACGCGGTGGCTCTGCCCTGTCCTGCCATTTGGCTTTTCCCCCGGGATGGCAGCAGCACAGCCCTGGCTTTTGCTGCGTAGGGAGTGAAGATCTGCCCGATGCGAGCCCTTCTGTGGGAATGCAGAGGTGCTTTCTCAGCCCGTAGATGACTGTTATTAAGAGCTGCATGTTCACCTGACTCCTGCCCCCATCTGTTTCATAATGTGGTTATATTTCTCTTTGGATCAAGTATTCAGTACACAGCCCAACTGCTGTGTATAATGTCTGAAGGAAAATTGCAAAAAATCCGTGTAAGTTTTTTGTTTGGTTTTTTTTTTTTTTTCTTTTTTTTGGTTGCTTTAGTTTCGATCTGTGACTAGAACCCCTGTCTGTGTTGTCATTTCATTTTGTTGTGGTGCTTGGTTTGTGTGCTCAGTGAGCGCTGGAGTGCTCCGTGTGCCGTGCCTGCATGCGTGTCTGTGTGCTCCGTGTTGGAATGATGATCTCTCCCGGGGAGGCTCCTGTGTTTTACATTTCCAGTGTGGATTTTCTCAGCTGGGTGTGATGATCGTGCTCAGTGTGTCTCGCCCAGTGAAATGTTGGGAGAGCTATTTTGGTAAAACGCAAGGATTTGTCTTGGAGCTGTGCAGTCTCCAATGAGGAGAAGTTGGGAATCTTGAAAACTCCCAAATGTTAATAATTGTGTAAGGATTGTCGTGTTTGAAGAGAGTGCTTGTGCAGGGGTTCCAGGGCTGGCAGAGGATAGTTCTGCCGGGTCCTGGCTTGGCCACTGATTTACTGTATGGCCTTGGGCACATCCCTTTGTTCCTTTGTTGCCTTGTGGCTTCTCTTTTCCATCTGGGATAGAGGAATATCTCGCAGTACTGAGGTGTAGCCATGCCTGATGTTCTCCTGTGTGTCCCCTTTCTGCCTGGGGGACAGTGGCCGTGCAGGAGGGGGACGTGTGCGTGCCCATGTTGGCCCAGCTCTGCCTACCTGGGTTTTGCCTGTTGGAGCTGTTGTAGACAGCAGGAGCTGTGGTGATTGATGCTTCCCACTAAAAATAGATGCTCCTGGAGGAAGAGCTGCTGGAAGAACTGTGATTTATTGTCTTTATTTTATTAGTTGTGGTTGAATTTCTTTCCTGAGTGGAAAAGAGTCTTAATCTGCAAGCGCCCACAGATGGCTGGGCTGGCTCTAACCAGCAAAGGGCCACGTGGCCTCTGCTCCTTATTCCTGGTTTTCCTGGGAATTACTCTGACATTGTCAGAAACACCACCTTGATGGGGTGTTCACAAGGGCAGTAAGCCCCCCGAGCTGTGCTGTGGGGACTGTGTTGGGCAGCCTGGAAGCTTCACCCCCTGAATTATAGAGGGTGTGGCGGGCATGAAGGGAGTGCATGCGTGCAGGGATTTAAAGAATAAGATCTAGATTTCTACTGACTCTAGTTTATCCCCACAGATATCATTTCATAGGAGCGTGCTGCTTTGGGGAGCTACCCCTTGTGCTATCACAGAGCTGGGGAAACCGAGGCACACAGTGGTTGCAGAGTGGCACATTTTGGGGTGGGGGTTAGTGGGGCTGGGATCTGGAGCAGGATGCAGGGCCATCAGTGGGGAGGGTGTTTGGCACCGTGTTTGGGGTCTGGCTTGTTCATTTTTCTGCAAACCCTGCCGTGGGGCAGTGTCAGAGGGCCAGGCTGGTGCCAGGTGCTGTGGGCTGAGCTGCTCCAGCGTGGCAGGGGACGCGTTTGGGGGATTTTGGAGCCGGGAGCAGCGGAATGTGGCCGTGGCCGTGTGAAGGGCCATGTGGCTCAGCGCCTGCCCCTTCCTTTGCATCAGCTGAGACATATATAACACAGGGTATGGGCTGCTGGCAGCCGGCGTGCGTGGGGCTATTTCCAGCTTCATCTGCGCCTCGGCGGAGCCGGGCTGTGCTGAGCCCACCCTGCTCGCTGGGGATGGATGAGCTGTTCCCCAGCCCCTTCCCCTCCTCCAGGGCCTGTCCGGGATGGGCAGGGCAGGCACTGAGCCCTGTGGGTGCTGGGGACAGCCGGCAGCCCTGCCCTGGGTGCCAGGGAGGCAGAGCAGCCCCAGTAAGTAGTGTCACCTCGGTTAAAGCAGCCCGGCTCTTTCTTTTCCCTTTTTGTCCCTGGATAAAACCCCAAGTGGATTTCTAGGCTGGTCACTGTGGTGAGATGAGCCGTGTGTGCCCCCGTGTCCTCCCGTCCTTCTGGAGTGAGGCTGTCAGTGCCCGCCGTGCCCGGGGCTTTGCGCTTTGCCGGAGGGGCTGAGGCTGGAACGTCCTTCCCGCTGCTCCTGGCTCGGGAAGGCAGCGTGCCGGCTGTCCTACTGCCTGCCGAGGCCTCTGTCCCCAGCCCTGCTCCCCTCCTGTCCCCCTGCAAGGGTGAGCACAGTTGTCTGGTTTTCAGGGACGTCCTGCGCTGTGCCGCAGAGAGCCCCCAACCTCGCCAGGCAGCCGGGAAAATCTCTGGATGTTGCTGGCTGGGTTTGTTCGCTCTCAGTACTCGGGATGCTTGCCCCGAAGTTTCCAAAGGGTTAAGCTGCTGCTGGTGCCAGTTTTGGGGGTTTTGAGCCCCTGCACGGGGGCTCAGAGCTGTGAGAGCAGCTGCAGCCCACACCAAGAGGTGCTGGGAGAGGAATCGGTGGCTCAGCTCCGAGGGCTTTGAAAGCAGAAAGGAGGGAATTGTGTGCAGAACTGTTCCCTTGTAATCCAGCAAATGCACTCTGGTGTCAGCTACACAAACAGGAGTGCAGAGCAAACCCCTGAGGATCCGTCTTTCACCCCAATAAGAGTGGGTTAATTTGCTGGGCATATCTGGGGAAAAGTTTTGTCAAGTAAAATTGTTCCATTTGACAAAAGCATCAGCTCTTGCTGGCATTATCAGAAAACAGGGTTTTTTCAAAGCATTTCTATGGACCACATTCCCCTGCTATTTCTGCTGTTCCAACTCCCCTGTATGTTGTTCAGTAAATCTGACAAGGTTCTCTCAGTATGTTGTGCACTGAAGTTTTTGTTCTGATACCAAATTTAGGGAAGGCTTGTTATCTACAGTTCTTTCTTCCTGGCTTGATAAGGTGCTGATTAATTTAATGCAACTCTCTTTCCTTATCTAGTTGAGCTTCAGTCAGTTTTAGTATAATCTTGAAAAAGCGTGATCAATCTTTAATGTTTGTTTTTAAGGTTTATTCCAAAGCCTTTTAGGCGTGCTGGATGTTCGCTCTTTAGTGAAGTTCTAGGAGAATTACCTTAAAGAGTAACACTTATAGAACCGGTTTTGGATGCAGATGAAACATTTTAAAGTTGCTCTAAAAGAGGAAAGAGCAGTTGGCTCTGATGATGTTTTAGGTATTAAAATAGGATTGTCTTTACTCTGGTGCTGGATGTGTAAGGCAGGGAATATCAACAGTGCCCTTGTATGGGGGTGAGGACAGCGCGGGGATGGAGGAGAGGGCCTGTTCTGTCTCCAGAGGTGTGTGTGAGGTGAGAAGGGACGGGGCCACTGTCACCTGTGCCCGTGTGGGGAATTGTTCCCTGCCTTTGCCGGAGCACACAGGCACGAGAGGCAGTGCAGGGAAACTGGGCTGTCATCGGTGTGGGGCTTCTGCAGTCGTTTGGTGATCAGGGGTTGACGTTTGGATAGATTTTCAGTCTCCTCTGGTCCAGGGGAGATGGATCTCTGTTCCAATGCCCAGCAGTGGATCGATCCTATCTCCTGGATACTGAGGGTTTTGCAGAATTGTCAAAAAGTCTTTCCTAAGGAATTAAAAGTACACCCAGGCACGGAGCAAAGGAGCTAAACCTCCCAAAGCTGCAGGCTGGGAACAAATTTGCTTAAGACTAACAGGCTGCCTTAGAATTCGAGATCTTCAGCCAGGAGAAGCCTGGCTTCTTCAGAGCACACGCAGAGCCTGGGAAGTGTGTTCCCAAGCATTAACAGGAGCCAGACTGTAGATTTATGGAATTCAGGGAGCGCTGGCTCTGCTGCCCCCAGCAGCCCTCTGCAGGGGTGGGTGCTGCTGAGCCACATGCTGAGGCCACCCCTGATGTCCCTCTCAGCCCAGTGCCGTTTGCAGATTGTCACTGTGGCCCCAGCTGCCACAAATCCCATTCTCCCAGCTGGATTTGAAGCTCAGTACGAGTCTGTGTCTGGTCCCCAGAGCCCAGGTTTGGCTGGAGGTTGTTGGCAGTGCGTGCTCGGTGCTTCTCCCTTTGCCATCTCCCTCTGAGGCTTCCCTGGTCCCTCCTGCGCTGTGTTGGAGTTGCTGTGCTTTGCCCCAGAAAGCCGTGCTGGTTTAATCTCTGTTTTCCAGCAGATGCCAGGCTGTGCCTGTCCCTCCTCCCCGCACACGTCAGGGCACACATGTGTACAGGCGTGTGCAGGCAGCGCTGCACCTCCCTGTGGATCGCTCTGGACACAGGCAGGGAAACCTGCGGATTAAAACACATGTGCATATGTTTCCCTTCCCAGATATATTTTGGAAAATATGAGTCAGCAGCAGCAAAAGGCAAGAACATATTACATAATCTCTAGGAGCCAAGCAAACCTCGCAGTTAGTAGGAGGGAGGCTTTCTGCAAGCAGCGGCTTTTACCATCATTTTGGGGTCACACGTTGGCCTGAGCCCCTCAGTCAGTGGCCTCACTTCCATCATCTCCTCTTGTGTCCAATGCAGGGAAGCAGTCCCAATAGCCTTGGGGTTTGTTGTATTTTTAAACCCCCCAGTACTGGTAGAATCTCAGGGCTGTGCTGTTGGTAACTACTTTTTCTTGTTCCTTAACATGTTCTCTTGCACAGAGTCTGTGATTTTCCTTTTTGGTTCCCCCCACTCCCCACCTCCTGCTGTTTTCTCTCAAATCTCAGCACTGAGAGAAATGGCACATGAGTGCAGCTGGAAATAGCTGCTGCCCCCTCCGCCTCCCCTCTGCTCACGGCCACCCACCTCCTCCACCTACTCCCAAATGGGAGAGTGAAGTCAACATCCACTTTTAGCCCCAGGCTGCTGCTCCTCGGCTCTCCCCCTCTCCCTCGCCGTGCCTGCCCTGCCCACACAGGATTCAGAAGGGCTTCATCACCATTTGAAGGCTCCTGCAGCTGGATGAGCACTTGCCTGGTCCCGCTGGCACTCGGGGGATCTGTGCTGGAGCATCAGGGATGAGAGGGGTGCGCAGTTGTCTCCGTGCTGGCTGGGCAGGGAGGGGGGAGCAGCAGGAATTATGGACACGCAGAGGAGCACAAACAAAAGTGCAGGGAAGTCAGACGGCAGGAATGTGTGGGGTTGGAATCCTCCATCCTGGGCACATCCATGTGGGCGTTGACACGGGCAGGGATGGGAGCAGTGGGCACGGAGCCCTGCATGGCGGGCAAGCACTCTCAGCTCTCCATGGTGCTGCATCTCTGCTCCTCCATCTCTGCTGCCAGCCTTAATTCCTGCAGGATGCCTGGAAAACCTAGGAGGGGAATGGGCATTAGCAAAATGAAAGGAAAGGAAGGAAAGGCCTTGTTTGTTTTTATTTGCCCGATAAAAGCGAAAGGTTTTGAGCTCTTTGATCTCTCAGGGCAGTGCAAACGCTTTTGCTGTGGCTGAGCGCGTGGGTGCCTTTCAAGCAAAGAGAAAGCTCAGTTGTGGTTTTCCAATAGCAAAGCCTTCCCAAGGAGGCAGTAAATTGCCGCGCTGGCTGAGAGCAGGAGTGCAGGCAGCTCCATGCCCTGTCTGGGACAGTGTCTGAGCCACTTGCTGCAGAGCAGATTGAGAGACACAAGAACTGATGGTGACAGAATAACCTGTTTATCCAGAGCACTCTGTCTTCACCCGCATTAGCTCTTGAGTTTCTGGTGTTTGGACACAAAAGAATTTAAAAATCTTCTGTATTTTTAAAACCACAAAAGTCTCTGTTACAACCAGAAATTCTGATGAGCTCAGCTGAGGGGATGGGTTTTCCTGTCCACCATCCATCAGGGCTCTCCATATTTTATTGAAAAGCCTGTTTTGAGCTGTGTCTGCCCAGTGTTTGGAGCAGTTGGGGAATGATGGGGCCCTTTAAGGGCTGGGATTTGGGGGAGCTGCTCCCCATTCCCCACCTCTTGCAGCTAGGGTGATGCTGCGGGGGCTGTTTCATTTTCTGTGTCTTTGTTTCTCTTTCTGTCAAATGCAGAGAAGGAAAATGCCCTTTCTGTTCAAGTGAGGATGAAAAGTGCTGTACTGGAGGCAGGTGGGATTGGAGCAGATGGATGAAAAATGCCTCTCACCCTCTGGGGCTTTGCAGGGGCCCCTGGCAGACCAGAGCTCCCACCCCTGAGCTCGCTGCTTTAATTTAAAGCAACATGTTGAATTCCACCCGAGATCCCAACAGTGATGTCAGCAAGGCTCCACCAAAGATTTATTTGGCCTCAAATATTTTGCATATGCAGCGTCAGAGCTCAGCCTTCTGTTTTTGCAGCTAGAGAAGAGCTCTGCACGGTGTTGGAGCCTTCACCAATAATACACTTGCTCTCTGTTATTAATTCGTCTAAATGAGGCTTTTTTGTTTCTCTAAGCCTTTTGTGGTATTTCTGTGCTGTCAAGAAATTAATCTGCATTAAGCAGAAATACCTCAGTAAAACCAGGAGCTTTGGAGTAGCTGTTCAGCCCCTTGTGGCATAAGCCCTGGGGCAGAACCACTCGGGGTATCCACAATTCCCACGCCAAAGCCAGCAAAAAGAGCCAGGAGAGGCTCATGGAGCACAAAGGAATGGCACAAAAGCCACCCAAGACTGCCCAGCCATACTCTGGATGCTGGCACAGCCTGGAAGTGCTGTTTCTGACTGAGTGACGCGAGCTCACATCTTAATTCCCAAATCTTTCCTTTTCAAGCTTCTGCGTTTGGCCATCCTCTCCCCAAAAGAAGGATTGTTTCCTGGGGCACGTTCCCTCCTGTTCTGTCAGGACACGTCGGTAGCGTTTTTCTCAGCTGGTCAGGGAAGACTTCTGCTCCTCCTTTGAACAGGTCTCCCCCAGCTGGAAACATCTCCCCATCACTGCCGTGGGTTTTGCTGCCCTTTTTGCCTTTCTGTTTCTCCTGCAGACAGTTTTACCTTTGCAGGGTTTTTCCAACTCAGGTTGAAATTCAAGCAATAATAATACTTGACATTCTTCATTCTGGCATCTTAAAAATCTTTCTTGAAGTTTTAAAGCCTTTAAAGCCTTTGTGCTGTATAAATACTTGAGTACTTCTTCTATTTTTAAATGAAAATGGTGCCTGAAAACCCTCAAAAGTCAAATGAAGATCAAAGGCTTGGGAATACCTGCAGTTTTCTGTAGCCACAGCAGCTAGAGACTGAGGCTGTATTGGCTAAGTGCAAAGGGACTGCTGTGCTCATAGTAATGCAATCATGCAATCATGGAATCATTTGGGTTGGACACCTCCCACTATGCTGAGTTGCTCCAAGCCCCATCCAGGGGGCATTTCCAGAGATGGGGCAGCCACAGCTTCTCTGGGTGCCCTGTGCCAGGGCCTCCCCACCCTCCCGGGGAAGGATTTAGGGTTTCTTTCCAATATCTCCTCTAAACCTGCTCTCTCTCATTGGTGTCTGGATAATGTGTCCCAGCTACTCTGTAGAGCTCAGCCTTGGTGCTCAGGAGAGCTGGACTTGGTGTCTGACATTGCTGCTGCTGGCTGGCAGTCCCATGTTTTATCATCTTCTTTTCATGTCCATGCCAGTGCAGGAATGGCCACCCAAGGGCTGGAGCAGGGACAGGGGCAGCACTGTCCTTTTCAGGGGGAGCTGGCCTGGCTTTACAAGGTTTTCAGCAAAGTAAATCTATTTTCCTGTAGCCCGGCCTTCCTCACCATTTTCCTCCCTCCCTGTGGCTTCTGAGCAGGAATCAGGACAATAGATGGAAATCGATGTCCTGGAGGCATGTGACAAGGGGATCCTGAGAGCTCAGGGCAGCTCACAAAAGAATTGCCTCTGATAAATGCTCAGAGGTTTCTGTGGGTTTGCTCAGCAGCTGCAGTCAGGGCTCACAGTGGGGATTTTTACCACTGCCCAGGGAATTGTTCCTGGGCTGTGTGAGCCACCAGCAGCATCATTGCTGGAATCAAAGGTAAAAATGGATGCTGAGCAATTCGGCCAGAAGAAGAGTGGAAAGAAAAAAGTTAAGATCCAAGGAGTGGCTGTTGAAACGCAAAAGGATCTAGAAAGCAAAAATGCAAAAATTAGGTCTGAAGCGGAAATGAGTGCTGGTTTACCAGCACTGTGTAACTCATTTTAATTGCAATCCATCTAGAAATCTATTTGAGGCAAGAAATCAATGCAGAATTGTAGAGCAAAGCATTGGCCTTCCAGATGTTTGCAGCTTTCTGGATTGTTATTTTCAGCTTCTTCCCACAGTTTATTGGAGTCCCTCCTTCTTGCCAGTGGCCAGGGAAAGATGTCCCCCTGATATGTGGCAGGTGGGCAGTGAGGGCTGTCCCGGGCCTTTCTGCTCTGAATTTACATCTTGTTGTGTCTTCAGGAGCACCCTGGAGTGGTTTTGGCGGTGGGAATGGGATGTTGGAATGTGGAATCCCCCTGGTTTCTGTAGGATCACCCCACATCTCCCAGGCATGGCCGAGGGGTCAGGGCAGGCTGTTGTCCCCTCACAAGAATTTTCCCTGGGCAGGAATTCTGTGTGAGTGGTGGAGCTGGGGACATGCTGTGCTCTTCTCTATGATCACCTCCTTTAAATCCATGGGATGAGGTCATGCAGCACAGGCATTAGAGCTGCCTCATCACCTGGAAGTTCTTTCACTGAGCAGATTCCCAGCTTTAGAGTGCTGAAAGTCCATCAATGCTCAAGGCTGCTGGTAATTTGGCAGGATGAAGTCCTGACTCTCTCAGGTGTCACCCACGTCTGTTGCAGCAGCCCTCTTGTTAGAGGGCAGAAATGAGCTAAGACACAGACTTCTTGNCTGTGACTGCAGGGATTGGTGCGCAGGCTGTGACTGCAGGGATTGGTGCGCAGGCTGTGACTTCAGGGATTGGTGTGCAGGCTGTGACTGCAGGGATTGGTGTGCAGGCTGTGACTGCAGGCTTTTACCCAGCTAGACTGTGGCTACAGGGATTGGTGTGCAGCCTCTGACTGCAGGTTCCAACAACAGGCTCTTAACTGCAGCCCCAGAGTGACCTCACAGCAGGGATTCTCTCTCTCCCCAGGATCCTTCATGATCCTCTGGTTCCTTCTTCCTCAAGGTTCTACCTCCTTCATGATCCTCCTCACCAGCTAACCCCACTCCCTTTTATCACACTTCTCTTTCTTGGATGTAGCTGTTACTTATCAGGGGCAAGGTCACCTGTATTCTCTTGTCCTACACTTGTCATTCCCAGCAGTCTCCTAAAAGACCAGCATGATATTTCTCTTGGATTTGGTGGCATTTGTCAGGGAGGTTTTACCTTGTTTCTGGTCCATCCTCAGTGTTTGGGGCTGCTGGGAATGACAAGTGTAGGACAAGAGAATACAGGTGACCTGAGTCCATCTCCAGGCAGAGCTGGGGCTGCAGAAGGATCCCTGTGCTCCTGGAGGGAGGGAGGCTGTGCTCCATGGCCTTTGGGTGTCTCTGCTCTGCTCCAGCCTCTTGCCCTGCCTGGAGATGGACTCAGGCAGTGAGGCAAGGACAGAGTTCCCCAGGAGGCAGCCAGGCTCC
Source organism: Donacobius atricapilla (assembly GCA_013397315.1). NCBI lineage: Eukaryota > Metazoa > Chordata > Aves > Passeriformes > Mimidae > Donacobius > Donacobius atricapilla. The sequence goes on along the minus strand of WBMY01003003.1, from coordinate 787,005 downwards.
TCAAAGATCTTACAGCAGCTTCACAGACGGGTGAGGCTCTGAGGCAGCAATCCCAGGAAATCCTGACAGCCAGACCCTCGTATTCCCAACAGAACGGCCCGAAAGGAGTGGACTCCAGGTATGGAATATCTCCCCCGACCTCCCTCCTGACTTCCAAGCATGTCCCTCTCACTGTGTCACTCTCAGGCTGTCACTGCAGGGTGTTAAATATGTTTGTGTTTGGAATACTGACTCGGAGCAGCAGAGAGAAGAGGGAACAGAGTTTGCAGCCGGTTAGGATGAGTTGGAATGAATTTGATAGGAGTACATGCAAAGGAACCGTCCTCAGGCTGGGAAGGAGGCAGGGAAAAGGAGGATTCAGGCTTCTCTAAATCGAGAGAGTGCAGCTGGAAGAGGGGGACGGATACAATGCAGGAGGTAAAACTAAGAATAGAGGAGCGTGTTATAAAGGGAAATCTGGGGCTGGAGGTCAGGACAAATTAGAACACGCAGAAAATTCACTCCACTAGGCCATGGATTTGTATTTCTGGAAAATAACTGAAGTATCTTCATGTCAGCAGTTCTCATGGGATTGGAGAAAATACCAGAACAGGTTCTCAAAGAGACAGTCTTCCTTTGGCTTGTGAGCAGAACAGAGGATTCAAAGCTGGTTTTTGGAGCCCAGAGCCCCTCGAATTCTGTGAGGCACGGCTTTTCCTGCAGGCATCTCTGGACAGCACCAGCAGAATGTGCCCAAAATAGAGTTTATTCTGATGGTAATCGTGGAGAGGGGCAGCAAACCTCCCCAGGACAGATGGAGTCAGGAGTAGAAGGGCTCTGGAAATGGGCCATGGGTGAGGCTGGAGCAGGAGAAGGCAGTGTTTTATTGTTATTACCTGCCTTTAACAGATAGGAGGATTTGCCAGTTTGGCTGTGCTGAAAAGCTGGGCAGTGGAGCTGTCCTACCGTCCGTCCATCCATCCATCCGTCCATCCATCCATCCATCCATCCATCCCTGGCTGCAATGTCCCGTGGCCACCAGTGCTTTGGGAACCTGCAGGATTGAGAGGTCAGGGTTTGCTTTGGTGGTGATTTGGTGCAGGCTGTGGTTAGAGGTGCCTGGAGCTGCACATAAGTCTTGGGTTTGGCCCTGGTCCTAAAAGAAGGAGAAACAAGTAAGTGAGATCCTGCAAATCAGTGTTTTGATTGCTGCTTTTGAGAAGATTGATAGAGGTGGATTGGCTGCAGGAGCAGGATTTATCTTGGCAGTTCAGCAGCCTGCCCCGAGCCTTCCTGGTTTGTGTGGTGTGGCCAGAAGTGCTCTGGATTTATGGATGACCTTAGGAAGCACAGGCAGTGCTGGGGGAGCTGCAGAGGCAAGGCCATGGAGCCTTATCTGTGTCCAGCAGCTTCAAGGTGTGATTTTTAAAAATGCTCCTGTATTGATTACCAAGAGCACTGGGTTCTTCTTGTAACATAAAATAGGTCTTAATTCTTAGATAATTCTGTTGCATCCTGTGCTACTTATTCAGAACCTCTCCTCACCTGATGTTGGTGCATAAATACAGAACAGTCTTTCTCCCCATTTTCTTTCCCTGCAGTAGCTCCAGCCATTTTAAATCTGTGAGCTGGAACTCCAGGGATCTTGCTCATCCTGATGGACCTAAAAAAGAAGTACACAGGGGAGAGTCTTGAGAGCTTGGCCATGAGCTCAAGACCTTTAAAATCATGCACCAAATTCTTGGTTAGCTAAGACTTTGGAGCTTTCCAAAGTGTGTTAGGAAGTCACAAGATTTTTTTCAGCTGTCAGGTTCTAATTTTTTTGTCCTACACTGTCATGCATTGACATAAGATATCAATAATTTAAACCACTCCACTTCCAGGAGAATCCTTTTGAACTAAAAGTAAATATGTAACCAGTTTTTGGAGACATACATAAAGGTTTCCTTTCTTTGGAGTCTGTATTAATGAATATGGCCAGGTATTTGTAAGCTGCTTTCAACACACACTCACTGCCCATCTACCCCAAGAAATGGCTGTTTTTTACTACCTGATGTATTTATAAGCTAAGAATATAAAAATTCTATAGGCTGGTACTTGCTGCAAACACACACAGTGTGAGCAAGACATTGATTTGCAGCCCCACACATCAGAAGTGACTTGCCCAGGTGCTGGGGGATCCCAGGGCAGTGTAAAGGTGACCTCTGTGCATGCAGGGAATGTTGAGCTGTGTGCAGGTCCAGGGATCCAGATTAGAGGATTTGGACCCCTGGGCTCTCAGGTGGCTCCTTTGGGCAGGGATGTCGTACGTCCAGACGGAGCTGGCTGCTCCCAGATTCCCGCGGAGATGCTCACATCCACTCTGACTCACATCCATGGCATTTTATTGTTGGGTTGAAGACTGTCTAAAAATTCCCTGGCATTTCTCCAGAGAGAGTGCCAGCAGCCCTTAAACTCAACTCATTTCCTTTCCATCAAACCACGGAGCTCATCAATAGCAATCTCAGGCTCCAGCAGGGAACTCGGAGGTGGGTGGGATTTGCCACCCTCCACAGGCTGGTGGTAAATAGGTCATTACTAACACAACAGCAGGAATATAGCACAGAGGGGGAATTTGGAGAGGGAGAAATGACGGTCCTTTCCCTTTGGTAGCAGGTATTTTTGCTGGTGCCAGCAAAATGATTTAGGGAATTTTGGCTGGTTACTTTATGGAATCAATGAACAGCATCTTGTTGTAGGTTTGTGTCTGGGGATTGACAAATGCTCAGGTGCTTTTGCACCTCTGTGGTTGCTTTTATGAACTAATGGGAGCTTAAAAGACAAGGTGAAGCCCAGGAGCTCCCTGCAGACTGGAGCTCTTACCATTGGAGCCTCTTCCCATCAAGTTGCTTTCAGAGCCCTTATTTTTTTCCAGCAGGAATATCACGTATGATAGAGGGACTCAAAGGGACCAGTTTTACCTTTAAAGTCTAGGTTTATTTTTTTTTCTGTTAAAAAAATGTGTTTCGACAGTTTGTCACATCGGCTCAGCCTGCCATGTCGTGGGCAGTGAAGTGTTAGGAAGGAACAGCAGAAAGTATTTTGATGAAGGATCAAGTCAACTCACTAATGTTTTTTGAACATCCCCTGTGTTGACCTTGGTCCACACAGACACCCGCCTGCTCCTGCAGCACTCCTGGCTCCGGGAGAGTTTCTGGAGGTGCTGAGGGAATTGCCAGGCAGGGTCTGGGGAGAAGGCAGGAGAAGTTCTTGCGGGAGGTCTGTGCTTTACAGCAGCGGCATTTGCCAGCTTCTCCCAAAGCCTCCATCCTGTGTTTATTTTGGAGTTGAGGAGGAGGGAGGGAGGGAGGGAGGGAGGGAGGCATCATCATCCTTTTGGTAGCTATGAAGAGAGGGGAGGGCCAAGTCTGTGGAGCACAAGAGCCCCCAGATCTCCACGCTCAGCCTCCAGAAAAGCCCAGCCCAGTCTCTCCTGTTGGGCTTGTTTTTATCACCAAACAAACATTTAATTATTTTACCTTCTTGCTGCGACTGAATCAACTGAGAGAGCTACAAAAGATAATGCACTTCTATTTTTATATCTTATACTAATGAAGCTCAGGCTGGAATTTTCCCCTGCACTATTGGCTGGAACAGGGGAGGAAAAATTCTGAGGGAGAGGAGGAGGGAGCGAGACGCTCAACATTCTATCAGCGAGCATGGCTGTGGTTGGAGCAAACCTGCAGCTCTCCAAAGAGTGCCGGAAAGTGAGGAGAGCAGCATTTTATCCATGAGCAAGGATCATAGAGGGTGTTTCTCCATGGTGAGGGATGGATGGAGGCAGTGACACTTCAGGACTGTGCTGCTGGCTCTGCTTTCTTGGCAGGGCTGAGCACCACGGCTGGGCTGCCCCCGTGCCTCCAGCCCCCAGCATGGGCTCACTTGCTCCTTGGAAATCATCCCCTGGGACCTGGCAGGAGCCGAGGGCTCCATCAAAAGTTCATGAATACATTGAGTTGGAGCCACACGGCTGCGTGCAGCCTGCTGGGAGCACCAGCGCTGGGACAGGGTGGGCCCGGCTACATCACAGAGAGTAAAAAATGTGTAGGGACTGTAGCATTAGTGGGGAGGCAGGTGCTTTGGGCTGGCCTGTGGTGACACGTTAATCTGAGGTGGCACGATGGCAGTGACCGATGGCCCCTGAGCTGGAGGGGTGTCTCTGGAGAGTTCGGCTTACCCAGAGCTGGTGTTGGCAGCTCAGCAGCAAAATGAAAATCCAGCCTAAAGTCTTCGTATCTGATAAGAATTTCAGTCCCAGGCAGCAGAGATTTGGCCTCACTGCTGGGAGTCAGCCTGGTGGGATTTGGATTGCAGCTCTGCTGGGATCAGCAGTGGGATCTGGGGCTGTGTGTGGAGCAGCCCCTGTGAGCCGGTTCTTTCCGAGGTGAGGAACTGCTCCTAAACTGCTCAAAGGCTCCTGAAAGAGTCAAGTGAAAGGCTTTGACATTTTATTTCATAAGAAAAGAGAGGGAGTAATCAAGGCACAGTGGTGCATGGGTTTGTTAATTCGCTGAGCCGCAGCGCTGTCAGTCGGTGGGAAATAAGACATTCGGTTTTATTTGGGAAGCGTGATGGGGGAAAGTAAAGTAGAAATCCCAAAGAGACAGTATTTACATAGGTTTTCCAGCAGTTGATTTGAGCTCACCCAAATGATCTGAAGGCCACGGGGCCTGAGCATCCTTGCTTGCATTTTGGGGGTGATAATGTTCAATATCTGCACCCTAGAGAAAGCAGCTGCAATATTTCAATACCTGTCTGGATCTGTAACAGGTCAGACTTCCTTTGAAGGGAACAAAGAGGATGTGGTCCAGTGAGGAAAACCAAGAATGTGCTTGAAAAATCACCCTCAGATCCCAGAAGGTCCCTGTAGAAATTTGTCCTCCTTAACAGTGTCCAGACGTGAAATGGTGCTTTATAGTGTCCATAAAAAGAGCTGTTAATAAAATTAATCCGGGAGGGAAGCATAGCACAGAAAGAAAGATGAAATTTTACAGCCCCAGCACTGAGTAGATGAAAAATGTGAATCCACTGGTAGTGCCTGGAAAGCCACTCTTTGACCCCAAGGAATGTCACAGCTTCAGTCTAGCTGGACAGGCTCCACCAGCACCATCATTGCCATAATTCCTGTCCCTGTTTTTGTCCAGGCCAGGGATGGAGGTACCCTGAGCCCAGGGATTGCCTGTGGTGTCCATCAGCAAATTGGTGTGGCAATGCCTTGGGCAGGGCTTCAGGCTGCCAGGGAAGAACAGCATGGCCGTGAGGGCAGGAGGAGGGAGAAAAAGATAAACCACTTCAGTCCATTCCGACCACGCTTACGGGAAATAGGGACCTACATGGAGGAGATTTAGGGAAACTGTACAGCCCAGGGAAGTGGGCACCATGATTCCATGGGATCCTGAGATTCACCTGATGCTGTTCAGCCCGAAGGGTCCCACAACAGGTGATTTTAGGTTTTTAGAAGTTTTATCTCAAAAATGCAAAAAGAGCTTTGGGCATTTGGAGCAGCATTGCCCAGAGAAGCTATGGCTGCCCCATCCTGCAAGTGTCCAAAGCCAGGTTGGAGCACCTGGGATAGTGGAAAGTGTCCCTACCCACAGCCTGAGCAAGATGAGCATTAAGGTCTGCTCCAACCCAAACCATTCCTTGATTCTATGATGAGGAAAGGTGAAAAACGTATAAACGGCACCAGGTTAACATGGGAATCAACTCTTGTTCACAGGGAGGACAAGCCCTGGAAGCTGGGAAGGATGGCTGGATCTGTGATAGAAGCTGATGGCTGAGGCTTCCCTGGCTCACAGGAACAGTTTGTGCCTCTGGCCTTTTAAAAATTGAACCTTGAAAATCTGGGAGAAATAGACTTTTTATTTGGTTAGTGTTTTGAACCTATAAAACTGAAAGTCATAATACCTTGTAATACATTTGAGGCAATTTGGGAATATGGCATTCCTTATTAAACTCCGTGGGTTTTAGAGACTTCTTAGGTTTTCACAGCGGTGCAGGTTGTGACCTCTGCGACGTTCAACAGGATCCTTGAAAAATTGAGACCAATTTAACAAGAATAGCTGCTGCCTTGGTGCTCCAGCTCTTCCATTTCTTTCCTGGCTGGAGTTAAGTTCATAATGGTTTAGCAGAACCTTTTTAGTTGCTAAAAAAGATTATTGTGGTCTGGGTGTAGGGGACTACTTTGTGACAGATACTTTAGCAGAACCATTTGTCCATAGCTGGAATAACAAAGTGAAATGGCCCAACTACAATATTTTGAAGGTCAGAAATCATTACTCTTTGCATATTTTCAAGGTTATTTTTGTCCAGTGTAACAAAATATCCTGTTTTTTGGGAGTTTGAGGAAATATAAACCTCTGTGGATAAAGAGGAGACCTGGCAGTTGTTTACAGCTGATGTTTCCTGATGTCTGGGAGGTGGCAGAGTGTTTGTACCAGGCCTAGAGAGAAGTCCCAAAATCCAGCAGCAGGGATGTGTTTTTGTAGCTGGAATTTTACTCTATGTCTGGAAATCCAAAGCCCCTGTTGGTTTAAGCTGAGAGCTGGTGCACATCAGAATTCTGTGGCACTGGGATGTTTCCTCCTCTGGGATGCCAGGCTTGTCTTTTATCTTGTTTTCTCTTTATTTCTGAATGAACTTTGCCCAATTTTCTGCGCCAGACAGAGGATGTTGGTGCTGTACTCTCTGCAGGTGGGATGCTCTGTGTCCTGCAGTCTTCCTGGAATTCTGCCCTCAAATCTCTGTGTGTTTACAGGGTGAGCAGTATCCCTTCTATGGACCTGTCTGTGGCACTGGGGAGGAGCAGGCAGAATAAATATCCCTCACACACAGTATTCCCTGAGGAGGCATAAGTATGTGGCTGCGTTTCTCCTGCAGGAAGCTCACGTGAGCTCTCAGAGGCTGCAGGACACTGTGCCACAGGAGCTTTTGGCCTTTAACCTTCCTCTAATTGATGAATAATTCACTGCTGTTCCATGCAGATGAGAGGTTTTTTAGGGATCCCATAGCACCTCCCTCTTTTCAGTATTGCCTGATGAGGAGTCTGAGCTGAGAATTCATTGCTCCAATACTTTCTTCCTCCAAACCCTCCATCCCTGAGGTTGGATCCTTGCAAAGGCAGAGAGTGAGCAGCCTTCACCCTCCAGTAGTGCCTACTCAGGGCTGGTGTGTGTTTAGAGCACAGAAAGTCAGTATGAATATGTAAGAAGGGAGAGTGATTTCTCCCAGGTTTGGTTATCCCAAAGCTATTCCCAGGAATGCCACAGGACTGCCCACAGAAGGGCATGGGTAGGAAATGCAGTGGGAAATGAAATGGAAATGCAGAAACTGCCCACCTTATCTCTCAGTTAAGATACCATCCTCTCCTCACATCCATGATCCTGGGTGCCAAGATTTGGACAACAGCACCAAAGGAGTGGCCTGGGCTGAAGCCTGTTGGGGCAGAGATGCTTTCCTGGGAGGAGGGGATCTGCCAGGCTGGGAAGGGATGGATGCTGGTGCTGCTGCAGACCCCAGTGTCTTCTTTCTCAATTGCTTAACTCACCTGCACAGGCTGTGGGAACTATCCACATGCTCTGGAGTCTGTGTGACAAGCTCAGCTTGGCCCAGGGAGCTGAGCTTGGGTTTGGGAGCAGGGATTAAATGATGTTTATTAAAACTTGACCAGCCAAGGACAACCTGCTGGCCACGTTGTTTTGGGGGAGAGAGGACTGAGCATGGTGAGCTGCTCTGAGGCAAATTGCTCTTCCGCAGTATGGAATGGTGCACACTGGGAGATCCTGTGGGGATGGAGGGTGGGAAAGATCAGTCTGAGATTGCAGGGAGCCCCGGCCAGGCTGCTGTTCCTCCCTGCTGGAGGATACGTCCTCTCAGCCTGTCCTGATGCTCACCACAACCACCACAACACCAATATTTTTGACTGGTTTACATCACCTTAACTTCTCCTTGCCCTTCCTCCTCCCAGCTGGTTTTGAGTTGGGTTTGCTCTGGATTTGAGCATGGTTTCCTCTGGGTTTAATAATTTTTGCGGCTGCTCTGTTCCCCTCGGCAGGCTCGTGGCTGATGCCTGTGGCTACTGCAGGGAGAGGGGATGTCCCTTCTGTGTCAGCAGCACAGCTCTGAGAGGGTAGATCTAGATGGCACAAAGCTTTCGGAGGTGTGTGCACCCTTTCTTTGGGCCCTCAGTATAGTCTGTGCCAAACTCTCAAGCAGTGAATGGAAGCTGAGTGAGGAATTGCCATTGTGGGACCTTTATCCCACTTGTGGTCCTTCAGAGCCAAGGCACACACAGACCCAAAAAATCTTCCATCAGTGTTTGCAAATTAATGCAGACAGGAGCTTACAAGCTCAGAGCAAATCTCTGTTGCTAATTTTCCAGAGGCACCACTGAAAGAGAATTTCACGCAGGACACTAAAAAAACACTCAAAAAAGCCAGAACAAAGGAAAGTCCCTCCAGCTTTCAGTTCCAGAATTACCCCAATGTATCAGCTGCCCACGGTTTTCTCTACAGAATATCCCTTGGGTCCCTCTGAGTCTGGAATTCTTTCCAGCCCTGAGGATGGGGAGTGGAGGAAAGCTAGGAAAGCTCCTTTTCATCCAGAGCTGTGCCACAGGAGGCCGAGCATCCCCACAGCTCCCAGCATGGCTCTGGTGCCTTCCCACGGGCACCATCCCAGCTGCCAGCTGGTCTGCAAAGGTTGGCATCTGTAAGGTCTCCAGTTTAAAAATAACAGAGAGAAATCTCCCTTCTACAAGGCACGAATAAAAAGAGGATGGTTGAGGTAACAGTGATTTAAAAACTCCTGGTATTGCCTGGGGCACTGCAGGGAGGCAATTGCAGGGCCATGACAGCTTTTCCCATGGACACCAGGTGCTTTCCTTGTCGTCCAGCTGGGGGAACCCAGTTTTCAGTTTCATTTTTCTTTAGGTTTTCTTCAGTTTCTCTATTTTTCTTTATAATTCTTAGGCTCACTCTGTGCTTTTCAGCCCCGCTGCGCTGGGTTTGCAGTGGGGAAAAAACAAATTTAGGAGGGTTTGGGAGAAGGTTGTATTGTGTTGAACTTAATTTCTGTTAAAAATTCAAGGTGCTGGGGAAAAGGACTTTCTGTGTTGGCTGAAGCAAGGAATTTGGGATGAGATGCTGTAAAGTGCTCAGAAGCTGAAAATGCAGGGTTGGTAGCAGCTCATACATCTGTGACCTGCTGAGCTGTGTACTTGCAGCGCAGTTTAGGAGAAATTTGGTGGATTTTGGGGTTGAAAGTATTGATAAGTAATGCCAAGTGATGCTTTGCAGCCCTGAGAGAGGCCAGACATAGGCACAGTGCTGCTGCCTCTGTGAGCCTGGAAGATCTGAGGGAGGGATGGATGGATGGATGGATGGATGGCGGGATGGATGGATGGATGGCTGGCTGGCTGGATGGATGGATGACTCTGTGAGTGTTTTCACCCAGGTGGAGGAAGCGTTGCACACACCTTGATGGCCTTGGGAATGAGGAGGTGGTGGAGGCAGCCCCTTCGGATCCTGCACAGTGACATTTCCAGAGCAGCCTCGCACTGCAAACTCCCGGCTCTGTCCGAAGCAAGTTCCTGCACGCTGGCATCATTTGCATGCATCAGGATAAATCTGCCTTGGCCAGGAAAGCTCCAACAACAAGAGCACTGCAGCTCCCAGTGCAAGGCAATGCTCAGATGAAAGCTGCTGGAGAGAAGATGTAGGAATAGCAGTGAGAAGAGAGGGGAGATAAGGGGAGAGCCTGAGCTGGCAGCCCCAGCTCAGGGGGTTCCCAGCTCTGCCTGCCCAACACGGGGGGCTTGGAGAGGGGCAGAGCATCCAATCTGGCCAAATAAAAGGCATTAACTTATGGAGGGAAGGATCAGGGGGATGTTTCATCTCTTATCCAGGAAGTTTGCAGTGGAGGTTGACAGACACATTCAGTAGCTGAGAGGCACCGAAGCAGAAGTAATGGTTGAGGCAGAGCTGATGAGCTGCAGGGAGGGGTTTGGGGCATGTGGCTGGTTTTGCTGTGCTGCTTTGCGGTGCTCCTTCCCCAAGCATGTCCCTTGTCTCCTTGGGCTGCTTAGTTTTGGTGGCATTCAGTGTTTCCAGGTTAGACACCAGAGCAAGAGTCACTCGTGGAGATTGGCGGTCCCAGAGCTTCCCACGTTTCCACGTGTTCCAGAGCTGCAGGAGCCTGGACACAGCAGCACTCCTCAGCTGTTCAGTGGGTTACAGGAGGGAAGAGATTTCCCTTGGGAGGCAGATCCTCGGATCTGTGCTGAGGACCCTGAGCAGCTGTGCTGTGTCAGGTCACTTGATCTGAACGCTGGTGAGTCGCCAGTGACAGCCCCTCCAGCTCCTCACATCGTGCTCCTCTGCTTTAACCTTTGCCTGCCTGTCCCCAGCCCTTCCTTGGGGCAGGTCCTGGCCTCAGTCGCAGCGGTTCCAGCTGGGGTAAGAGCTCCAAGGATGAGACACAGCTCTGGCTCCAAGGGTGCAGGGCAGTGTGTCCAGAGCAGGGTGTTCTTGGCCCCTGGGTTAACCCAGGCTTGGCTCTGAGAGACACAGCCGCCCACCCACACCTACTGAGCAGTTTGCAGGAGTTTTTGGGTTCTCTCTGTAATAACGGCATAGAAAGTCCGTAATCGCCACTCTGTATAAGGAATTATGGCCTCAAACAGCTGGAATCAGATCATGGCATTATTGTGTGTGGGCTGTACCTGCACCTCTGCATGTACCGGGTTGGTAGTGCATGGCTGTGGCCCCTGGGGCTGTGTGCATGTTCATTATTTTTTCCTGGATTTTCTTTTTGGCTTGGATACTCACAAAATGCCTGGGAATTATCCAAGTATAGTCATATCTTGTTGCAAATTTGGATGATGTGTCTACTTTCTTCATTCTCCTTAATTCTTGATCTCCCTTATTGTTCTTCCCTTTACCAGGAAACCTGCAGGAGTAGGTAACCCAATCCTACCCTGGCACAAGAAGACCCAATCCTGATCTCATTCACTCTCCTAAAACTCAAAAATTAAATCTACTGGATTTAGCATACTGACATTGATTTCCTAGATCTGCTGGTGCTTTCTGGATTCCCATCTGCTTGAAACTGGACGGAGAACTATTAATTCAAGAGACAGCAATTTGAGCTTGATGGGGATGCACTGACCTTAGGCCTTCATTAATATAATTAGTGCCCTTGGTTTGAGGAGGGCTCTCTCCACTTGGACTGTGTGACATGAAAGCTCTGAGTCCCTCTGACCTGAGGTAGAGCAGCGGGAGCAGGGGCATGGGAGATGCTCTGCACTGTCAAAAAGTTGTTTTTCCAGAAGCTGAGTCTCTCTTGTTTCAGGTTTCCCATTCAGTTGGGCTTTGGAGACCAGCCTTCGTTTAGCATTTCTGTTCCTCACTGTTTATGTCTTTTTTGGGCCCTTGAATTATGTAAGAGGAAAGCGAGTCACTGCAGAAACATCAGCCTGTGAAGGAAAGTTTCTGGAGCTTTTAGCACAAGGCCCAAATGTTTTTCCCCAGAGTCTGGAGGGTATTTTGAGGAGGGATTTGAGCTTGATGGAGATGCCAGAGAAGGTTTGAAAGTATAGAAAATGTTTTCATCTTCCCTTAGGTGCAAAAATGACTATTTATTGAAGATGAGAAAAACTCCTGCGGGTGGATTGCTAGAAAATGATGTGAAGGGCTGGAGAAACTTGGCAGTGGGGAGCTTTTTCTGCTTGTTTTCTTTAATGGCATGGTGAAATGTAATTTTCTTAATGTGGGTACTCCTGGAGAAAGCTGAGCTTGCCCACATAACTTGCTCTGGTGAACCGGAATGTTCCTTTCTTTCATTTAAAATCCAGGGGTGTGTGGGTTGGTTCTCATCACACAGATGTGTGGCAGTGGCTGGTGCTGAGGTGTGAGAGAGGAGGATCTGCTGTGTGGGAAGCATCTGGAGTAGGAGGAGGTGTTTGGAGGTGGGATTATGTGGGAAGCCACCACACCTTCTGCAGAGACATGGTCAGGGCTGGTTGCCTGTTCCTTTAGGATTTGACACAAGCCACGTGCACCCTTCTGCAGATAAAGAAGAGAAAAGGGTTAAAAATGTCCTATGTGCCTCCTCCTTCCTAGTGAAGCGTTTGTAGGTGCAGGGGGAAGGTGGGTGCCCTCAGCAGGGTGGGCTCTGCCTGGGGTCTCTGCTATTTCACGTGATGGAAAAGCCAAAATTCTTTCTCTTCAGCAAGTGGAGGAAAGGGGAATCTGCCTTGACCTTCTGGTGAGCACCTGGCCTTGCATTCCTCAGGAGCTGGCTCAGCAAAGTGCGGGCAAATCCCTGCTTTATTTTAGGTTTTGTTGGCTGGAGGAGGCTGGGGTCTTGTTCTGCTTCTGAAATACCTTCGTTATTACAGTGCTGAGATTTGGGTCTAATTTTACCCAGATAGTGAAAGGGGACTATTTAGAGAGGTGGTTGAAGCCTTGAATTTTCCTGCAGAGGAGGATGTGGAATATTCCCAGGGTTCTAGAGAAGCAGGCAGCAGGTCTGAGGTCCCTGGCAGCACAGGATGCAGTGTGAGGCTCCCAGGGAGGGCAGCGCCTGCTGCAGCTTCCAGCCCGTGCCCAGGACAAAGCCTGGCCTCCATCAGGGGATCAAAGGCTGACAGGGAGCTGACAGTGTAACATGGCCAGGAAAAAGCAAGGTATGATCCAAGGATGGATTAGAAAATGAATTTCCAGGAGAGATTAATGCTCTGCACCAGACAGTGGTGCAGCCTCGCTCAGGCTGGGGCAGACTGATGGAAGCATTCCACAGGAGTGTGTTTGAGCTGGAACAGGGACAGGGATGGGGGAATGAAGGATGTGAAGGTGAGCACAGGGAGCCTTGGCTGGCCTGGCAGGGTGCTGATGGTGCAGGGGCTGCTCTGGGAATTCTCTGAGGGCAGAGCTGCTGAGCTGAACTGCTTCAGGGGAAAGAACCAGCAGGTGTGGGATGTCCCAGCAAAGTCCAGGCTATTAGGGGGAGTATCTGGTCACCAGGCAGGAATGTGATGATGGAGAAACCTCCTTTGGGGTGTCACAGGGCTGCAAATCCACAAGCACAGAGGCCTGGAGATCCCTCCAGGCAGGGAGTGTTTGGTACCCCTCCAGAGCAGCCTGGTCACTGCCGTGGGCTCACCCTGCTGCTGACAGCAGTTTGTGCCACAGGCTTTAAGCTGGACAAGGTTTATTGATAATTATTGATAACCATTTGCAGGGAGTGCCTGGGGCTGGGCACATGCCTGATCTTTTTTTTCATACACTCTCAGCTTAACCTGTTTTGCTTCACTTTGATTCTGGCCAGGGTCCTAAATTGTATTTGTTAAAATACAGGAAAGCGGAGCCTATGCTCAGACTCATCCTCACCGTAACTGGTCCTGATGTCACAGAATCCCAGAAGGATTTGGATTGGAAGGGACCTTAAAGCCCATCCAGCGCCACCCCTGCCATGGCAGGGACACCTCCCACTGCCCCAGGCTGCTCCCAGCCCCAGTGTCCAGCCTGGCCTTGGGCACTGCCAGGGATCCAGGGGCAGCCACAGCTGCTCTGGGCACCCTGTGCCAGGGCCTGCCCACCCTCCCAGGGAAGAGTTTCTTCTCAATATTCCCTTTAAATCTACTCTCCTTCAGCTTAAGGCCATTCCCCCTTGTTCCATCACCCCAGATCCTTGCAATATCCAGGTTTTTAGGAGTTTTTCCAACTTACACTAAGCAGAGGGATGTCGAAGCCTCCATCTGAGGACCAGTCTGGCTGAGCACGTCCCCAGCTCTGGCGCCCGTTGTTGCGCCTGGTGCGGGGCTCTTGCCCACGTTCATTTCCAGCATGGTGAATTCTGTGGTGCTAACGAGTGTTGCTGGGTTCCCATGGCAACCCTTGCGCTAATTAACGCACAGTAGCCAGGAAAAAAAATCTGTCCTTCCTGATGAATTAATTTGACAGGACTGATATGGGAGGAAGAGTTGGGCATGGCCACTCCGAAGGTGTGCGCGGGGATGGGAGCTCGCGCTGCTTTGGATAACACAAACCTGGGTTACTCTCTCCTTGCAGCTTTCAGACTGGAACCTTGCTCACCATTTGCAAAGGGGTTGTGTTTCTGAAGGAATAAAATTATCCTGACAAATGTCTAAGAGCATAACTCAAGCAGTTACGCTTTTTTGTTCCTTTTTTTTTTCTTGTCACGACATTTTAACTCGGGTTTTTTTTTTTGGTGTTTAAAAGATTAAATAAAGCCCAAGACAATTTTGGAAGTTAAATGCTTGAAAGAATCAGAAAATGTACATTTAAAGACTACATTATTTGATGTCAGGAAAAAACCTCCAGTTCCTGAGGACTCCTCCCAAATTCCAGCCCCCTCTGCTGGCTCTCGCTCCAGTTCCCCGGTAGCTATAGCTGTAAGAGATGGGCCCAAATGGAAACCACGGATCCAGCCTGGTGTTCTGAAATGCAGAGGAAATTGCCTCTTCCCAGCGTGGTCCTGGTGGTGGTGTGGTGGCCTTGGAAGTAAATCAGGAATGGGAAAAGCAGCCCCTGTGTGCTGGGAATGAGTCACGGAGTTGGTTCCCATCAGTGGTGACAATTAAACTCCTTCAGCGCTTCGTGCACAAAGCACTGGGTTAAGTCACAGTGTCCTGGCGAAATTCTTCCTTGGATAATTGTCCTCAGACTTGCTGAATGCTCTCCTCCTGCAGTTCTAATTAGCTGGAGCTGTGGCTCACCAGCTCCTGCGTGGTGATGGCCATGACCTAACAAAGTTTGGTGGAGACTTGTGATCCTACCACTGCCTGCCTCAGTCCTGTTGTGCCTGCAGCAATTACCTGTAGCCAGAAGGAGCCTTAGGAAATAATGACTGTACTTTAGGGCTCTTTAATGAGATTTCCAAACTCTCTGCTGCCTTCAGCACAGAGGGGTCCCGGAGTCTCAGCTGTTGGCACTTGGGAGGTTCAGACATTTGCAGGTGGGGAGCTGAGGGGTTTTCCCTGGGGCTGTGGCTCCAGGACGGAGTGGTTGTTACACTGGGGCTACTGCAGGAGAATTTAGGGTGTCATCAACAGGAACAGCTTTGGTTCTGGCTGATTGGTTATGGATTTGGCTGCTCTGGTGCATGTCCCAGGCTGGAGAGCAAGGACTGAGTGGGGACAGTGCTGAGCAGCTCCGAGGAATCCGCCTTTCCCCACGTTTGCAGCAGGACAAACAGGATAAGGACTGAAGGAGGTTCTCCCACGAGACTTCAGCCTCTCCTGATCTCTGGGCACTGTGAGGTTATCCCTTTCCTTGTGACAGATCCATGCTCCCCTGGGCAGTGTGTCCTTAGGTACCTGTGCCAGGTGAGAGCGTGCACAGGTCGCCTTTGGGAGCCACAGGTCCCCCTGCCTGTGCACACCTGAAACAGCCGCTTTGGATGGACACAGGAGCTCCTGGAAAATGTGTTCCCAGTGTCCAGAGCTCACAGGAAAACAGGTCCATTTATTTTCTCTTTCCATGGTTGCCCCTGTGAAACAGGAGTGCTGCATCCAGGAAAATCTGCCTGGATAGCTGCTGCTCCCTGAATACACCTGTGCCAAAGCCTGATACCAGCACCTAATCTGGATTTTAATTCCTCCAGCTCTAAGTGCAAAAAAATATTCCCAGTTCTTCCTGAGTGACTCCAGGGGCATTGTCCAGTGCAACAATGCTCGAAGCTGGCACTAGTGATAGTGCAGACACCTTTATTGCAATATTCTGTAGTATTTATATATATATTCTTACTTAATTAATGATGTTTTGGGCACTAAAGTGCTATGAAACATTGACAAATGTCATCTGGATTTACTGGCTGGTGATTTGAGCTGTTAAAAGTTCTTTGAGGAGCTGCGTTTCCAAGGAGTGTGATAAATAACAAAGATGGGATTATTTTTATCTTTTTATGGAGAGAAGGAGGATGTGTCCGAGTACTTAGATACCTTTTGGGACAGATGAATTCGCAGAAGGGTGAAAAAGGTGAGGATGAACACCCAAACAGCCACAGGCTGTTGGCACAAAAGCATGAAGAGTTTGAAGGAATTGCCTCAAGTTTTTGGCAATTTTTCCTGTATTCCTTCCGGCGAGGAGGCTGGGGCTGCTGGGGGCAGGTGGATCCAAAGCACTCATGGTTTGGAGAGTTCTGGTTCCTGGTGCTGAGGGGACTCCCCCCTGGCTCTGCTCCCTCCACCCTTCCTGGACTATCTTGGGAAAATTCTTTCATTTATCTTTTGTTTCCCACCTCGTTGATCTTCTCTTTGAAATCCGTCGTTGGTGTCTTCCTTTCAGATGGTTAAAATGGAGCCTTTCTCCATTTCAGACTCCCAGCTCTCCCCATTTTATATAACTAATACCTCTCTGGAACTATTGAAGCTGTGTTAGCAGGCTCTGAAATGGGAGTTTAGCTGAGCTTTTAACAGGTTTAATCTTTTCCTGGGTATTAATCCTTCCAGAACCTCTGATAAAATTTGTTGCTTTTTCTCTGAATGCCTCCCACACTGTCGATATCTGTCTGGAATGAGTTGCTTGGTGCAGAACAAGCCATGGAGGAGGGAATGTTACAGCCTCCCATAGATCTTGCTCTCATTTCAGTGCGTTCCCGACTCTGCTCTGACCCCCTGCCACTGCTGCTCCTGTGATTCCTTGCCCTGGAAGCATCTCTCCCATTGAATATGGGGTTGGAATGAATTTGCTTCCTGTTTATCAGCTGTTCCTCAGTTCTCAGATGCATTCCTGAGGTTTGCCTGTTTGATATCAGCAGAGAATATCAAGGAAGGGCATCACCTCTTCCACACTGCGGTGGAGATGGAAAGGTTTTAAAGACCGCAAAAACTGTTGGCTTTGAGGTTTTGCACTTGTTTTTTATTGCTTTGTGCTGCATCACAGGATCCTAAACCTGTGATCACAGACTGGGATCCAGTTTATCAAAGACTGCAGCTGAACTGGAGGGGAAATGATCCTTTTCTCCCTCATGTTAGTGTGGAAATGGTACCATCTCCTGTGGGATAACCGCAGGCTTGGGACAGCCTCTTCCTCCTGAGTCAGCTCTGGGAAACACAGGATCGGAGCCAGGAAACCAACCCAGCAAACATAAACCCAAGGGAAAATCTCTCCGTGCTTTTGAGATCTCCAGGTTCTCCCTGACTCCATTACAGATGAAACAGGAAGGAGAATTTCCATCCTCTTTCATCTTCCTTTTTTCCACCGAGCCTGACCTTGGAGGCACTTGCCCAGTTACTCATCCCACCCCTTGGCCACATCTATTGCCACTGGCCATGTTTCTCCAATGCCAGCTCCTTTCCATAGTTCTTCCTTTTGGATACACATCCTGCTGCCCCAGCTGTGCAGTTCCAGGAGGACAGATCCTTTCTTGAGCAACACTGACCATAAAAATGATCGTGCAAATTTGTGAGAGTAGGATAATTTATTGTTTCCATGGCAGTGCTGGAGGAGAGAAGAGCACTGAGGAGTGAGGTACGGAATAGCAACAGAAACCTGGGAGACACAGATCACATTCCATCTTCTCTGTTTCTTTTCTTCTGAGTGGGTCATAAAACAAAAGCAAATGAGGCAATTGGAACTCCCTGTCCATTTTCCTGGGGCTTGTTTAAATGAGGATTTACTTCAACTAAAAGCTCCTTAGAGCCACTTAATTCTTCCAGGTGGAGTAAATATCTAGGCCAGTAGTAAAAATTCCTTACAGATGTCTTCAGGATGGTACTTAGCAAGCACTTTCCTGAAGAGAACATCTTGGATGCCTTCAAAGGGCAGAATCAGTTCTTAATGATGGTAAATTAGATAGTGGAGCAGGACTTGGCATAGCCTTGGGAATATTAGGAAGTTGCTCCAGTGATAGAGGAATGAAATGGGCTGCAGAGCAGTGAGGGTACATGCTCTGATTTTCAGCTATTAGTCAAAATAACTCTAGCTAAAGTTTTATTTCAGAGATCTGGGATTATTTCACAATCAATTAATGTAATCTCCTGTGGTACTGCGTTGCACAATTCCTGTGAATTCCCTGGGCGGATCCCTTTGCCATGCTTGTCCCATCCATAGTGTAGTTAGTATGACCTGCCCACCACATGGAACGTCTGAGGGAAGCTCACACACTCAGCTTCTGCTTTCAGCTGGAAAAAAAAAAAAATCACACTGAGAAGAGCTGGAGATTTCCCATGAGGTCAGAATCTCCCACCTTCATTATTTGGTCTCTTTTCTGGATATTCCTATCCTAGAAGCATCAATCCTTTAAGGCATCCTTTCCATGTTCTGAGTTGGCACAACCTGTGTCTGAAAGGAATAATAATTACATACTGGATATAACTGAGTGTGGACTGCTCGCCAGGCAGATAATATACGGAGTAGCTGAGGCTGAGCCTGAGTGGATCCTTGGATAGGAATTCCTTGGACTCAGCCTTGACAGCTCCATTTGGGCACGTTTCAATCCAGACCCAAGCTCTGTGTGCTCTCAAATCTCTCTGTACCTGTGCCAGCCTCCCGGACTGCCACTGGTGCTTTACTCCAGTTTTGCTCTAAAAAGGGAAAGCAGCACTGGAACTGTGCATCAGCCACCAGGGCTGTGTGTTCCTTGAAGGAAGAACCCGACGTGTTGGATGAACGTGGGCTCCCAGGTGTTCCCATGGAGTTTGGTGTCACTCCTGACGCAGGACAAAGCCTCACACAAGGCTGGCTGTGCTCATTTGGGTGCAGGAGGATTGCGGGGAAATCCCAGCCTCTCCCAGTCCTGTCCCAAGAAGGGAACAGCGAGAACCTCTTGTGGTTTGGGCAGTCCTGGGGATGGATCAGATCCCAGCTGCTCCAGCCCAGGAATGCATCACTCCATCCGAGAGCTGCCACTGCCCACCCAGTGCTGCTCCTGGAGGCACCTTTCCACTAGAGGGAAAGCTGAGTTGCTTTGAAGATCTGACTGAGGGAAATTGGTCGCTTTTCTTCAGAGGAGGAGCCCAGGTGTCCGTGAGGCTCCTGGATCATTTCTGAACTGAAACCAGAGCAGGACTGACATTTAACCTGCTCCTTCCTGGCATTCTGTGTTGTGGTGGCATCCAGTCAAAGGTTGGATTTGCTGACCTCGGAGTTGTTTTCCAGCCTTGATGATTTGGTAACTCTGGACTGTGAGTGCTCCTGGGTCAAGTGCTGCTAGGAGTGACCAATTTACTGCCAGTGGTTATCCCAGGCATGCAGGGAGGAGAGAGCCCAGCCCAGGCAGGAGCTCTGCACAGGGAGGATGAGCAGAGCTCTGCTGTTTTCATGGGAACCTGCTGGGACTCAGTGAAGGGTTCTGTAGATCAGGCAGTGGGACAGGCCAGGGACAGGACACATCTTCCATATCAGCACAGCCAGGGGTTATCTTCACATGGGCTCTGCTGCCGCCAGTTCCTCTGGGGTGAATCGTGTCCCAGAGGCTGCTAGGGATTTTATACACACTCCATTTGCCTTTCCCCTCAGACTGGAGAGTTGGGTTTTTTCAGGTTTGCGGTTTTTTTTAAGCTTAGGTGTTTTAAAAGTAACATTTTGGTTCACCTTTGGAGTTGCCATTTGACTTCTCTGTAGCACGTCGTGATTAGTGATTAATTGCACAGGACATGTTGTGACTCCAGCCCATGTCCTGGGGTGCTTGTCGCAGCAATGATGCACTGGGTGATTACTCACTCCCCTTAACCTGACAGCTGTATTTCTTCCCCTGACTGCTTAATGACCTTGGCCAGGTACGTGCCTTGTGTTTTGTTGGAGGGCGTTGGGGATGTGCAAATTTTTCTTTCCCTTGCGTGACCTTCATCCTGCCTCGGTAAGAGAAGGGAACTGTTCCATGAACAGATGGAGCGTTATTTCTAGAGGAAGGTGGATAGCACAGGAAATCATTCATTCAAAACCCCTTCAGACAACTCAGATGTTTGCCCTGAGAGAGTGTTGCAAATCCTAGTGCAAATACCTGCTCACACAGACTATCCAACTATCTTGAAAATTGCATGTGAATGTGGAAGTCATCCAGTCCTGGAGCAGAACAGTGCCAGGGGACTTAATTGAGCCATTAAGGAAATTAGGAATAAGCAGTAGTTAAAGAAGACATATTTTGTAAGCCATGTGTAGGCAAGTTAGACTAAAAATGGTTGTCAAGTCATAGCAGGTAAAAAAGAATGGTGTGCAAACCAGTCTGGGGATGGATAATTCACTGCTAAAAGCAGCAAGGTTTGCTGCAAGTGGTGCTTGGCTCTTGTTATTCCTTAATGAATCGAATCTATTAGCCAGGGAAAACATCACGTTGTCTTGAAAAACAAATCATATTTGGATGCCTCTCTCCCTGCATTTGTACCCATTTTAACATGAGCACACTAATTATGCTGTGGAGATGATTTTGTTATGGCAGAAATGGAGCTGAGTTTGCAGCTGTAACTGTGGAGCTCTGGAGTGCTGGAATAGGTGCATGGGGAGAGATGCCTTTTAATTCCATTGCCTTTCTCTTTAATATTTGTATCCCTGTGCTTCACGTGCCGCCTTACAGAGTGTTTCTGCTCCCTTAGGTGCAGAGGCAAAGGCCTGACTCTGGGGGCTCAGCAGCCTCCAGACTCCCATGGATGCCAGAGGAATGGTTTGAGGAATCGTGTCCACGGCCCAGTTTCTACACAGATGGCAACAAACTCAAAAATTCCCAGGCTTCCTGACATGTTTCCCAATGCACAGGGAGTTGCATGAGTCACGCTGCTCTAGCTCTGGTCCTTTTGGATGGAAATTATACTTTTAAATACATTCTGTGATTACATGCAGCAGCGATGGGCTCGTTTGGAGGAGCTGGAACTCGAGCCATTAAGTTGAGTGCCTGCCATTATGTCCCGTGTTTGCCAACAGATAATACACAGACATACTTCATCTGTGACAGCTTTGCCCTCTAGACTTTGAATAGAATTATCTTGGTGCAGAGCTGTTCTCTCCAGCACGATCCAGGTGCTCGTTTCCTTGAGCCAGGCAGCAAATGTGGCCTCATGACGAGGTGAAGGGGGACAGGGAAGGGACGGCACTTGCTCGTGTCCTGTGCAGCATGACCTGGAGGGAGGAGAAAGGGACAGTTACACATGGATGAGGTGACACTGATGTGTCCTGGTGGAGTCCCTCTGTCAGGGCTTTCAGGGCTGCTGCCAGAGCTCTGAGCTCGCAGGGTGTGGGGCTGTGCAGGCAGCTCTGGGGTTCGGAGATGGGAGCAGGAAGATGTAGATTCTCGTGGCTGTTCTGACTGTGCCTGGGTTGCTGCTGGCTCCCTGAGCAGCCCAGGGGGCCAGATGGGAACTCCTGGGTCAGAATGTGGTGATGGCTTGGAAAAACACCTGATAATACCTTTCCATCCTGTGGAAGTGTCATCCACGCCATGGCCCAGCGGAGGGAGCGGGTTGTTGTAGCCGGTTGCTGCCTTGAGTTACTCCCGTTGAAGGGAACATTTTGGCTGTGGCAGTTGTCCATGAAATCTGAGGAGCCATCAGCCAGTGACTTCCATTCATTCCTGGGCTGAGCTGAGCAAAGCAGCTTAGAGGTGCAGGGCTGCATATCCCTGTGCCGATCTGGCCAATCCCTGTAATAGGCTTACAGGGTCCGATGGCAATCTGTGAGACAATCCCGTGCCTCTAACGAGCATCCAGTCATTACCTTCCTGACGAGACAGCCTTTCCAGCCAGCACTGTCCCTTCAGCTTCTAGGAGGAAAAGTTCTGGGAATAAGAACACGATGTCAGGTCCCTCCTGGAGTGTCACTGTTGGAACCAAGGGACAAAGGTGGGGGTGGGACACAGCCCTGCAGTGCCACCCCTTTGCTCTCCATCGCCCCAGGTGCTGCTTCCCAAAACCAGCAGGATGGCAGGGCTTGCTCTGGGAATGTTCAGTGCTTCCCAGCTCTGTGAGTGAGGCAGGGCATGGGGCAGGATGTGCTTGCGCCAGCCCAAGAGCCTGGTGAGCTCGGAGGGCTCGGAGAGACAGAGGATGCCGCAGCTTTGGCTCAACAAGCATCTCAAGGGGAGAAGCTGCTTTGCTCTTATCTCCTGGCTTTGTCTCTTTGAAGTCCTGCCTGTTTGCCCTCTCAGGAGCTCAGGTTTGCGGGTGAGATGTGGGGGTGAGATGTGGTTGCTGTGAGGACCTGAGCCGTGCCTGGCTGGGTTTGCTGTGCTCTTGCTGCCAGCACAGAGGTGCTGGATGGCAGGGTCTGCTCATCCCTGTGTTCCCTCGGGATGCCCATGGCTGCTTTTGGTCCAGGTGCTGGAATCCTGGAAATTATGAGAAAGACTCATGGTTTTTCTGGAATAATTCTCATGAATATCACCATTTTGGTGACAAAAAGCTTTGTCTGGCTGTTTCTTATTCTGAGTTGCGGGTGAGATGTGGGCTTTTGCTACTGGAAGTGGAATCAGTGGGATTTTTCACTGGGTGTCTCTCGGTTTGCACAAGAGCAGCTGGATAGGCTCTTCTTGCCCCTGGCTTGGGAGGAAAGGCTGTCACTGCCCCTTCAGTCACCCAAAGCCCAGGCTGGTTCCTGGGGCCACGTGTTGCTTCTCCAGCCATTGCTCCCTTTGTGCTTCCTTTAATTAAATTTTCTGTGAGCTCAGGGTCTGTGAAAGAGTTTGTAGATGTCGTTCCCCTCCTCTGCCAACAAGCCCCTCCTGGACTGTGTTAGATGGGAGCTGCAGGGACTTACCCTGAGAAACCAGGAGATGAGAACAGCAAATAAGGAGCCCAGGTGGTGAATTTAATCAGTGTAATACATTCATCTGGACTTTAATCCAGCCTGGGCATTGATTTGCACTAATAACAGCCACCACTTTTCAAGTTCCAAGTTCTCAGTACTAAAAATATCCTTTTTTTTAATATTATCGTGTTGGCCTCTTACTACAATACCAGTATGTGGGAGTTATGCATTATTGAGGATTCCTGGGGATGTGTTTAATACGTTGTGGCCCAACATGACACAGTCCAGGCCTCTGCTTCATTATTAAATGGGATTTTAGAATACACGGCAGTGACTCAGTCATGAAGGGGCTCTTCCTGCTGCGTCCCTGTTCTTGGCCATCCAGGAGTGATGTTCCTGCTTTGTATTAATAGCCCTGCATTTGAGTTCATTTCCTTCCACGATTTTTAGACCTGGCCAACCGTGTCAGCTTTTAGAGGATGAAGTATCCACACCGAGTTTCTTGAGTTTTGCTCCTGTCACTTTCTTCATTTCCCTGGGAATTCCTGGATCTGGGTGAGGGAAGTGGCTGCACTGGGTGCTCCTGGTGTGTGTCCCTGTGCCATCGCTCCTGCTGGGGACAGCTGCATGGCTTAGCTGGGTGTCACCAGCTTTGGGCTGGCTGGTGGCACTTCTGCAGCTGCAGGGATACAGATCCCGCGCCTGGGATGAGCAGATCCGTGTGTTCTTCCCTTTGTAAGGAGTTGTGTTAAATAATTCAATCCATTGGAAGTCATTTATGCGATTTTCTCCCTAATTCCTTTCTGCTTTGGAAACTTCCACATCCAGAGTAACAGGTGATGTACATTTTAACATAAATATCCCTTGAAACGTGGAATACTCTTGCTTTCCTCAGAGCAATGACAATTTTATCTCCTCTCCGTGCAAAAACCATTCGGTCACTCAAATGAACCCAGTTTTCCCACAGTCTGCTCCATGGCAGGGAAGTTGTTTGCTTTCCAGTTTGAATAAGGACAGGCTTTTGGGGTAAAATGAGCCTAGATTTGGCATTCCTGACATTTCCAGTCAAATCTTGATCATCCATGGAGGGGTCTGGAGGCTGTGGATTGGCTGCACCACGGGCATAGGGATGCTCAGGATGGTGTTGATGATGTTTGTCCACACTGTGTCCCTTAGCCTAGGGCTCAGCATTCCCCAGCAGCATCTTCTCCTCTGTACATTCCCAGAGCCGAATTTTTATCTATTTGGTAATACTTATATCTATTTAGTAATATTCTCTTTGCTTATCTGCCTTACTCTGCCCCTTGGGTGACTGAGAGAGAACCAGATCCCTCCTCTCCCAGGTGCTGCCATGGGCTGTACACGATGCCTCGATGTTACTGGGCCCAGTGCTTGCTGGGCTGGGACTCCGTGGAACTGGGAACACACCTTGGGAATCCTGACTGCTCCCCACCCAGGCAGCATCCTGCAGGCTCAGCCAGGGAGACTGGACTGGGTGTAAAGCACAGCCCCGCTCCAGCCCCCTGGTCAGGAGGGATTTCAGCACAGCTCCAGGTCTTCGAGGCTGTTGTGGCCTTGGCTTGGAAACGTCAGGGGTCCCTTCTGAGGGCAGGAGGCTGGGACTTGTGTGAGCATCTTCGGTCTGGATCTTGGAGAGTGTTTATTGTTTGTTGCTGAGTGCTGCAGTGAGGGATCTGTGCTGACAGCCCCTGCCGGCCCCAAGTCCACAGCACTGGCAGCTGCCCTGGCTCTGCTTGCTGAAGGTGCTGCTTGCCCTGGAGCAGTTCAGACTTGAACTTCCAGCCCCAGTCCCATCATTTATCTGAGTTAAAAGATGATGGCGAATGGTGATTTGTAATTACTCTACATGAAAGGTATGTCATGGGGCAAGAGGAGGTTCAGTGTGCCCCATCCACAGGAGGGCTTGGGAGGTGATTGGGGTGACAGAGGCTTCATCCAAGCAGCTCAAACCTGCATGGGCTGTGCTTCAGTGGGGTCCCTCTGCCTTGCTACCACCTTCCGTTCTCCTCCTGACTGCTGCCAGGCTTTTACTCAGCTCTCCATCCATGGCCCTGCCTCGTGGCTGCTGTTATTAATAGGAATGACATGGGCAATAATCATAATAAGGTGGAAAATGAGACTAATGCCATCCCCTGGGCTCTGCTGCTGCAGCCTGGCTGAGGCCAGGTCATTTCCTATCTGCCAGGTGAGATCTTCTCAAGAAAGTGTAAATCAATGAAAAATAGAGCAACCCAGTCCTAAGGAAACTTTCTGTCTGTACTGACTCTCCACATAACATATAGATAAATAAAAGATAGATAAAGCTTCCAACCAAGTGTGGCAGCCTTCCCAGAATGTGGGATATGGGAGACTCTCACTCCAATCAGCCTCTTTCAGCTCAAATCCAGTCATTAGTTAAATTCATCAAAGGGCTTGAAAGCAGAAAGGGAAATTGTGTGACTTGCGCTTAACCTTTGGGTGATTGCACCTCCTGAGAGAATGAGCAAATCAAGTGGATCTGCCCTCCCCTGTGTTTGGTGAATGAGCCGTGGGGCCATTCACTGAGATTGGGCATTATTCACTTTGTATAATTCCTGATGAGAGGTTTAAAAATAAACACACCATCAAAGAGACTCCGGGGAGATTTTGCAAGAGCAGGAGTGCAGCGGGATGGGCTGAGGTGTTCCATTGTGCTCTTCCCTTTGTCTGCTCCATCAGCCGAGTGACCCTGTCCTGGCTGGGAGAAGCAGCAGGGTGTGGGACTGGAACAAGGGGTGCCCTGCTCCCCTCCCCTCCTCACCCCATGGGCACGGGACTTCATGGGAGTGGATCCCAGCAGAGCTGTGGAGGGATCTAGGAGGTGCCTGCAGACTCCCAGTCCCACCAGGCCCCTGTCCTGGCTGGGAAAATCAGCGGGATGTGGGACTGGAACACAGGATGCACTGCTCCCCTCCTCACTCCGTGGGCAGGGGAGTTCACAGCGGTGAATCCCAGCAGAGCTGTGGGGGGATCTGGGGGGCCACAGCACATGCCCAGCCCCAGCAGCCTGCGCTGTGTTGCTGCTGCTGAAGCAGTGTGAGGTGCCTTCCCTGTGGGATCACGGGCAGCAGAGCAGTGCTCTCCCTTGGCTGGGGATCTGCGGAGCTCTGCTGTGTCCTGTCCTTCCCCCCAGCATTGATTTCTTTGAACACCAGTCTGTGTATCCTTCTTGGAAACTGTTTGTGCTGCCTCCATTGTGGAAGGGCCTGGTGAACACAGTGTGGGAAATGCTATAGTGATTTTACAGGGCTTTTATGTTATCTGAATAAAGGGCAGCTTTGTACCAGAACAATTTGAACAAATGGCATCCACTCACCACATTTCTCCCTCTTCCCCTCACAGCCTGCTCCTATTCCTGCATCCTGCTCCTGTGGAGGAGGGCACAGTTTATGTGATTTGAAAGGGAGCTACCCAGAGCTCTCATTTTTTGTTACAACTTTACTGATGCTGTAATAAATGATCTAACAGAGAAGCACTTTCCTGCCTTAAGATTATTCATATTCCCAGAGACCATGGTCCTGGAAACTTTGAGGTCCTTGAAGTTTTCTAAGCAGATAGTGAATGATGCTAGATTTATTTAGGCTTTTTTGGGAATGTGACTCTTCATGAAGTGCATTTTGGATTAGTGAGAAGCTCTGTGCTGAAAACTCAGGGTGGAATCTTGTGGGCTAGCAGTGATTATTTATCCCTGGAAGAGGTATGGACAGGTGAGAGTGGTTTGAATGGCCCTTTTGTGCCCATTTCAGTCTCCAGAGTTCACTAAGCTCCTGATTCCTTCTTCAGGTTGGCCCATAAGAAGCCACTAATTGTTGATAGTTGGGAATTTTTAGCAAAATGTTGCCGTAGTGGCTGATTTCGCTCAAAGATGTTCAATCCTGGACTGCCTCACTGCAGGCAGGGGCTGAGGTGGAGCAGATGTTTTTGTCCAGTTGTGCATCCTGGCTTGGGAAGTGAGCAGAACCAGGGAAAATGCACCAGATTGTAGGCAGAGGCTCACCCATTCCCCAGAATAATTTTCCAGTTGGTCCTGTCATGTGGAGCTGGAGCAAGTCCCTCTGCAGGGACATGGCTGGGTCATGGCTCAAAGATTTAAACCCTGCAGGGGCCTGGGAGGGGTTGTAGCCCCTGGCTCAGAGGTCACTCTGGGTGTGTGCTTTGGGAAGCCATCCTAGGTGGTGTTCCTGGGCTTTTTTTTTTTTTTTTTACAGACTGTGAGACACATTCCCCTTCCCTTCCTCTCCGTTGGCTCGTATGGATTAACTCCAGACTCGCTCCAGTAACAGGGTCAGACAGACTCCACCAGGTCCTGTAACAGGGAACTGTTCCTGTTATTCCTTTTATTCTTTATTTTCCTGCTTACTTTGATGGGGACAGTTATTTGATCTTGATAAACGTGCCACGAAGGCATGGTTGGAAAAGAAAATCATAAAATCTGGAGTCAAACTCCCAGTTTTGAGCACCTCCTTTGTATTACTTGGAAGCTCCTCTGTGGCATTAATGACGCATCAAAGCCCTTTGGAAAGTGCAAGGGGAGAGGGAGACAGTGGGGATCTTTGGCCAGATGGACCTTTCTGAGCTTTCCCAGCACTGGTGAGGACAGAGTTCAGCATCCCTGGTACGTTCTGTCAGAGGTGGGGCCTTGCAGAGCCCCCTGAAACCCTTTTTTTTACTGTTTGTTGATGTTGTCATTTTATTTTGGCACCACCTCTGATGTAATTCCGCATTTCCAGTGGCCGCATTCCATCCTGGAAATGACACCAGGTGGGAAGAGAAAGCAAAATCCTCCCAGCCCTTCAGCAGGAGTGGTTTCATTCCTTCCCACTGGCTTTGCTCGCTGTTGTAAAGCATTCACCTGTTGTGCTGGAGTGTTGGGAGTGTCTTAAGGAGCAACTGTAGAGGGAGGGTTGGTGCCTGAGTTATTGGAGGTTTGCTGTGGAAACCTGTGGGGAGAATCCCTGGGAAGGCTGAGGCTCTGATCCTGGTGGTTCAGGGATAATGCACCCTGTTCTTAGTGTGCTTACCACTGTGCATGAAATTAGAGGGAGCCTTGTCTTTTTGCCGTTTTTCTTTTCCTCATTAAGTCCATTTGTTTGTGGTGCTGGGATGGGGAAGTGGCCCCTTCTCTCTGTGCCCGGAATTTCCTTTGCCCATGGCCAGGTGTTTGTTGGACCAGTGCCTGGTGCCCAGCCCACACAACATCCCAAGAGTTAATCTGCTCTTCTGCCCACTGAGAAAGTTTTTCCTCCACCGCAGAAAATGCTCTGCAGGCTCCTGTAAAGCAGGAAACATTATTCTCAGGTCTGTAGTTCCCAGATGCTCCTGGGCATTTCTGCCCTGATGTTACGAGGTGAAAGCATTGAGGAATTTTCACTTTGGGCTCTTTACTTTGAACAAGCAACTGACAAGAATAATTGATTTTAATAGGATGTAGAACTTCCACCTGGCAGACAGGCACTGTTCAGGGGATGTCAGACTGAATGTCCTTGTCACCTGCTTCAGTTCTCTTTTCCTATGGGTAGGACACTTTCCCAAATATCTAAGTTCTAATTTTTGTAAATTTACAAGGCTAAGATTTTGTGAATTCTTCTGGTGGGCACAGAACATAACTTTATTTCCATCAACCTTGACCCTACAGAAAACTGCTGTGTCTGGGAGAGTGTGCTTTAACATTTGACAAGTCCTATTGTAATTATTACTCTTAAATTCTGTTCTTTGGTTTTGGCAATGGCCAAATAGTAGATGGAATGAACATTAAGATGTGGGAAATGTGAACTTCTGCCTCAGCCAGTTAAACACAGAGTGATTTCTAGGGCATGATTCACCTGGCTGGAAGGTAGATTGCTGAAATAGCCGGGATGAATCACACTCCAGATGTGTCTCTTGCTCTTCACTGGCTATCAGGGAGTCCAGATGACTCTCTCAGCTGCAGTGTGGGAGAATCTGTCTTTATGGCAGAGAAGTTCCTTTCAAGGTCTTTGGCTGAATATCTCTGACCACAGCACTAAGCCCAGCTTTGAAGCTGAGAGAAGTGAACTTTCTGGAGTGAAGAGCTCCTGTGATGAATTCTCTGAGAAAATAATACTTCATGCTGACCTTTCTCCAGTTTGTCATCTCCTGCTGCTGCAGTTGTCAGGTTCTGTCTCCATAACCCTGCTCTGAGAGAGCCGGACGGCTCCACGGATGCAGCAAGATGTCTTGCAAGATAAATTAAACTGGATCTTTTCATTTTGGGCCCTGACATTCTCTCCATGAGCTCAGCGTGTGGGATGGCTGGAACTCCCATTCTCGCCATCCTTTTCGTACAGGCTGAGCTGGATTTGTGTTCCAAAAGGCCAAGACTTGCTTGCAGGATTCCTGGGATGTGGATCCCTTCCTTGGGCTGAGAGCAAGGATCGGGGGCTGGGCTGGACCAGCCCCTGCTGGTGCTGATCACTGAAAACCAAGAACTTGGAGCCTTTCTCCTTGAGATCAAGAAGCACTTTGCAAAGCCACCCCAGCTCCTGACATCCCCTGGAGGCACCTTCCAGACCTGTGTTACCGGCACAACAAGGCTGAGGTGTGACCCCTTTGTGTCCCTGCGAGCCCCTGGCAGCCCTCGCCGCTGGCCGAGCCCCGCTCCTCAGAGCTGGGATTTGTCCCTCGGGCTCGGGAATGGATTTTTGCAAAGTCGGCTGGGAGGGTTTGAAGCGCAGTCCCTCTGAAGTTTGGGCTCAGTGACGTTTCTGTGGCAGTTTGTGCCCAGAACTGGCTGTGTGTGAAGTGACAGCTGAGTTTCTGTCAGCTGAAGCAGAAGCAGCAGGAACACGGCTCCTGCGTAATAGCTCCGTTCCTGGTTCCTCATCAGTGCAAAAGGGACTAAAATACCCAATGGCATTAACAAAAGGAACAAGTGTCAGGCCAACCCGATTCATTTTTTGACAAGAAAACTGATTTTCAAGCCAAAGAGAATGTACTCTACTGCACTTACTGAGAGGAGCTGAATGCAGGATCACTGTGAGCCACGGGTGGGAGGTGGCCATGGGGACAGGCGAACATGGGAGGTATTACTGGGAGATCTCTGTGACACTGGAATAAATATTTCATGCTGTTCCACAAATCTCTGGTAAGGTCCCTTTGGGAGTAGTATTTGCAATTCTGGTCATCTGTGTTCCAGAAAAATGCAGGCAGGGTACGTGGAAGCCTGAAAGGGCTGGTGAAATGCCTGAGGGAAGGAAAAGCTGGGGGCTGGAAGGGCAGAACTTCCTTACCTGGGAAACCTCACCTGTACAGCATCCCTAAATATGGCAAATGGGAAGCACTGGTGAAAGCAGAAGAGCTCAGTCCTGGCAGAAGAACAGATAAATGGTACCGGGTCTCAAAGGTATCGTGTATTTCTTCAGCTCTGGAGTCTCAACCCTTCCAGATCTGTCCTGGGGTTCTCTGTGCTTTAAATTGATCCCTATTTGTGAGAGCATCCTGGAACCTTGATTGGGAGCAGAGCAAGGGGTTGTGAGGAGGCACCGAAACACCTCTGAGCATCCAGCTGTTGCACTGGGATCAGAAATCAGTCTATAACTGTTACTTCCCCAGATGTGGCTCTGCTGCTTTGCTGAGCCCAGCTCTGGGGGGTGAGCTGGGGGTCCATCACTGTCTGGCTGTTGTGGGTGGGACCCTCTGGTGCCCAGCTCCTTCCAGCTTTGTCTCAAAAGCCCAGATATGGGATAACTCCTCATTGAGCAGGAGGTGCCCTCTGCCACGAGTTCAGCCATCACCTGAGGGCTTGTTCTGTGCCTTGGTTTTCTGCCTGGTATCCCAGGACCTTGTGAGGCTTGTGTGGACACGTCCCCTGTGTGACACACAAAGGGGACAGGTTTCTTCTGCAGCTGATTTTGAATTAGAAGGGACAATTTGTCAGAGTGCAAGTGGGAGGAACACAGCTTTACTTTGCTGCCCGCTGACTGGATCCATCTGGGTTTTGAGGATGAAAGGCACTGCCAGGTTAAGCCTCAGGTCTTGCTGCTTTGTGTGGCCAACTCTACAGCAGAAGGGCTGGAACTGCAGCTGCGATTGTCCCAAACCCAAGGAGATCAGATGTTTAAAGGAAAGCCAGACCGAGGCAAATGGTGAAATCAGGCCCTTTAATCTGTTGACTGGATTGTCTGCACGACCTCAGTGTTCTCTGTTGATGCTGAG
Organism: Donacobius atricapilla; assembly: GCA_013397315.1. Lineage (NCBI taxonomy): Eukaryota > Metazoa > Chordata > Aves > Passeriformes > Mimidae > Donacobius > Donacobius atricapilla. The sequence continues at coordinate 756,079 of WBMY01003003.1, read as the reverse complement.
AACCTGAAGCTGTGCTAGAAGGTCTCCTTCAAGTTCTTACTGTGCAGGTAGTGATTAACAGGGGTTTGGGGAAGGCAGATTTTCATTAATATCTTCTACACTTGCATACCCACAGCGAGGGATTATTTTCTGTGTGCTTGGTGTTCCTCCCCGAGATGAGGGGACACTGTGGCTCTCAGAGCCTGGCCACAACAAGGTCTGGAATGGTCACAGGGTCGAGCTCTGTCCCTGTGAGCTCAAACTGGGACTTGGAGGGAGCCCAAGTCCATGGTCAGGGTGTCTCAGTGGCAGAACTAATGATCAAGGCCCGGGATGGCTCTGACAGGCTGCTTAGAGCATATGGGGAAAATCTGTATTTGCTGGGGCAGAATTCCTGCAGTGGGTGAAACATAAACACAGTTTATTACTCTGGTAAAAAACACACAGCTGTCAGTCAGGGGAGCATGGGGGGTCCTGGGCATGGACCGATGGCTGGTGGTGTGGCAGCCACCAGTGTTGGCATGATCCCTCCTGCCAGCATGGGGCAGGAGTTTCCTGTCTGTCCCAAAGGAGGCCTGAGCTGTGCTGGTGCAGGTCTGAGGCTCCATAGGCTCCACAGGCAGAGATGTTCCCGAGGTCCTGTCAGACACCAGGCTGGCATCAGGCCAGTGTCCCAGGTCCACGATCTGCTCCATGCAGACCGTCCCCACTGCCAGGACCAGCAGGACTGCCGTGGGCAGAGCTTGGGCTGGGCTGGGCTGCCAGGGCTGGGGCAGGTCAGCAGCGTGTCAGGAGTGAGGGGTGTCAGTACATCACCCGCACTAAAATGGGCAGCCTCCAGTTTCAAAAAAAGCCTTCTAAATACTAACTTTGCTTGGATCTGCATGGAAAGCCTCCCCAAGCCTCTGACATTTCCACTGCAGTGAAAATTCCTTTGCAGGACACCATGGCCTGTTTTTGTTGGTTTTGGGAACCGTGCATTATGCCAGTGGAATTGTCCCTAACGGATGTGCATGTGTGGAGGTGGGAGGGGAGGTGCCAGGCCCTGGGGGACACCGGGCACGGCACCTGGAGCTTGCCTGGCACGGTTGGGAGCAGGAGGAGGGCAGTGGGAATGGCCACAGCCAGGTGTGAGGGCGGAATTGCCCCGGGAATGTTGTTTGGCTGTGAGCTTTGCTGCATGTGCTGCTGTGCATGTGCGAGGCTGGGGCTGCAGGCGTTCCCTGACTGTGCTTTTCTCTCCCCAAGCTGATCAGTGGTGGTTCCATTGTCAGTGCTGAGGCAGTATGGGATCACGTCACCATGGCCAACCGGGAGTTGGCGTTTAAAGCAGGAGACGTCATCAAGGTCCTGGATGCTTCCAACAAGGACTGGTGGTGGGGTCAGATCGACGATGAGGAAGGATGGTTTCCCGCCAGCTTCGTGAGGGTGAGTGATTTTTCTGCTTTTTATTGCTCTAAGGAATCACTGCCGAGCCTCAGGACATCAAGAACTGAGCTCTTCCTCAGTTTTTACTGTGTTTGTTCTCACTGGTGCTGATTCCCATTTCTTTGCCTGTTCTCTGTCCAAAAAAACTGGGGAGCAAAGAAAGTTCCTGCTTGCTGCTGCCTCCCCAGCACACAATTTTTCCCCCGCTGGTGCAGCTCCTGTGTCTCCCCCAGGTCTGCCCAGTGCCAAGAGTGAGCGATCCATGACTGGAACTGGAGCTGCACTGCTCAAAAAAGTTAATGCTGTTACTCTGGCCTGTGATAACAAATTGTGTTTGGTATTTTGAGTCTGACCCTGCAGCCGGTGGTGGCAACAAGTCTGGAAAATGGATTTGTGTCAGGTGTGATTGAGGTGAAAACCTTCTTGCAGAAACACTCTCACCTGTGTCACTAACATGTCTCCTCTGTGCTGCAGCTGGAAAGGCTGAACGAGAACAATCTCACTTTGTTTGCTTAATTTAAGCACTGAAATATTCTGGGCCAGTTTAACCTCTCAGTGCACTGACCAGTGCTGATTTCTTTGTGGTTCTGGGGAAAAGATTTGACAGCCCTTTGGTGTGGTGTCACAAACAAACTTTCAATGGGAGGTTTAAGAACAGTCTGGAAAACACTGTCTTGTTTTTTAAAAATACACCAAAAACCCAAATGAACCAGTGTCTTTGGGGCCCCAACCCATGGGTCACTTGTCTTGGCTGAATTCCCCATCTCTCCCTACACTTTTCAAAGGCTGGGAGGATAGTTTTAGAAACTTCGTGGGGAACAAAGGAGAGGGGACTCAGTGAACCTCAGACAAATGTCTGGAACAAATCCTGGATCCTCATCCTTGATGCTGAGGATCACAACAGCCTGACCAGGCAGGTTTCTTGCTTGTTCTGTCCAGTATCCCAATGAGACCAATCCTTCCATCAGCTCTGCAAGAGGCTGGCTTGACTATTCCATCTGGAAATCACTTACTGAGGGCAGGCAGGGACCAGACACCTGCCCTTGACCCTCCCAGAGGGGAGTAATGCCTGGCTGTGCTGCCTTAGTGAGAATTAATATTTAAAAACAAGAGTTCTGGCCCATTTTGTCTGCGGGTCTTGGAGGGAGGCTGGAGGGGAAGATTTGCCCCTCAGGTTTCCAAAGCAGCTGAATAAGAAATGAAAGAACTGCGAGAAGAGCAGATGATCACTCACATCATGAGGAGGCTGCGTTTTTCTCTGTTGTACTTCGAGCCCTGCTTTTTTAAGATGATGCCAGAAAACTGCCTGATTTAGCCTGGGTGGTTCTAGTTTTACTTGCAAAATAATTGCTTTTCTTTATATCAGTATTTCTCTTCTGCAAGCACGGAAGGAAAAGGGAACAGTATGTTGCATAGAATATGAATAGCATTCAAGTGAGGGATGTCAGACAGACCAGACAGGTATAAAGGCAAATAGAATTAATTTCAGGATATTTTACACTTCAGGCCTCTCGGAAGTACTAACAGGAGTGCAGGAGAAGACCACTGCACAGCTGGGTTCCTCTCAAAGTCCTTTGAATCATTTCTGAGGACAAAACTGGGCTGGGAACCCAGTTTGCAATGAGATGTCTGACACTTCTTGCTCTCCAGCCAGATCATCTGAAAACCTTTGGCAAAGCATTTGGCACTCACGAAGTCTCATAGCAGGAAACTTCACATTTGCAAGTGGAAAGGAAAACAGGAACCTGCTGATTCCCTTGGCCTCCTTTACATGACAGCCAGGGGTGGCAAACAAGAACGCTCCTGAATTCCCTGTGCACACAGCAATTGTTGTCTCCCTGCTCGCACCTGCACTAATCCTCTTAAGTAGCTTGGGTGTTGGATAGAAGGAAGGTGGGGAGAGGAAACCACGGAGGTTTGGGAGCTCGGGAACTTTCAAGGAGAAACTGGATGATAAAGCAGTGTTTTTGGGGGAACAGAAAGTGCAGCATAAAAGAAGTAAACTTTGGAGCCAGCAGGGAATGGTGAATGATTTCAGCAGGGAGCTGCTGCACTCAGGGAGAAAGTTAGGAAAAGCCCCTAAGTCAGAAAGGTGGATTAGAACACCAAAACCAAATTTAAGACCCAGCAAGAAGCTGTGTTTAGACAGATGAAGGTGTCTGTGGTGTATTTTAGTGCCTGTTCTGAGCACACTGGACACCCACAGGGTGCAGCTGTGGTTGCTGCACGGTGTCTTTGAACATCCTGTCAACTTCCAGTGGTCTGACAGGTTGGGAGGTACAGCTGAAAAAAACCAGCAAGAATTTCAGACAAGATTTTACATTCCTGTGGTGGTAATGCCACTTTTTTCTCCTGTGTGGATGGCAGAGCCTTGGGCTGTCTGTACATCATGGGCTACAGATGAGTTTCTGCATAACTAGCACATTGACACTGCCTCAGAAAAACAGGCTGTGTTGGTAGGGAGGGATTTAGAGCAGAGAATAACAGTCCAGGGCTGCCCATGGATTCCATTGTTACACCTTGAGGTCTCCTTTAGAAAGCACAGCAAGCCTCAAAACAAAATTTTGATTGCAGAGCCCCTCATCAGGGCTCCAGAACAGCCCAGGTGAGATACTCCAAACACAGGAAATCAAATGGCTTCGTGTTTGGGCTCTGACATATTTCCACTGCAAGAGAAATAAAAAGAGTAACACTTATGGATGCTGTGCAGTGGAATCTTTCCTCAGAGACATGACAGAGTGCCCCTGTCCTGGGCAGAGAGGGGGATTTATTCCTGTGTAAAGCTCTCCTTAGTCTCTTTGGATACCAGACTGAGCTTGCAGAATATATTTCTTCTCACCTCTGCAATGCTGAGTCTCCCTTCTTTGTGTTACTAAGCCAAGGTAAAGAGCAAAACTGGGGCTGAGGAGCTTTTACTGCAGCTTCTTATAATACCTGATGACTGAAGAAGAGAAGAAATGGTCCTCCCAAGGCCTGAGCAAGGAGGGGGTATAAAATCTTCACGGTCTCCTCTTCCAGGAGAAGGTGCAGGGGTGGAGAAATGCAGGGGTGGCAGCGCTCCGTGTTCTCTCTCACCCCTGCCTTGGTTCCCCCAAGTGTTGTAATTTTAGATTGATTTTCCTGCTGAAAAGCTGCCTTTGACCCACTTTATTTTCTGCTGCTAAAAGAGAAGTGCTGGATAAATTGGAGTGAGCTTTTAAGGTGCTGTGGAGATGGAGACTCTGAACTCAGAGCCTGGTCCCAGTGCCTGGCAGCTTGTGGGCAGGTGGGTTTAGCTTTTAGTTGTGCCTGCTCTGTATTGCAGGTGTAATTCCCCATCTTGCTGCTTTTTGCCTGTAAAATCTGATGGTTTTGAGCTCCTCACTCACCTGCTTTTCCCCCACTGCAGCCCTTGCATTGGCATTCCCTCAGAGCCAGGGGCATCAAGGTGAGATTTCCCAAGGGAAGAGGCTGGAGCTGAGGTGTCCTCACCTGTTGGATGGACAGCCTGGGATGTGCTGTAGTGCCTGCTGCAGTCAAGGCCTTCTAAAGGAGATTTGATTTTTCCCGTGGCAAATCCCGCTCAAAAACAGCTGTGCTGGAGGCAGGGCCCAGTATGGGCAGCACTGCTGGGGGCAGGCTGAGCTGTGGAGTTTGAGGTTTCCTAAAGGCAAGGAGCATTTCAGCCTCCCGGGGCTCTCTGTGCCACCTGCAAGCTCAGACAGATCCCCCAAAGGGTCACACCCTGGCACCGTGCCCTTCCCTGGACAAGCTGGTTTGGAGGTGCAAAAACAGAGTTTTGAGCCTTTCTTTGAGTCAGGCAAACCAGGCACCGCTGTCCACAGCCCCTCCCAGGCACAAACTGGAGAGCAGAGCCCCTTCCCTGGCCCTGCCCTTCCGGAGCCTGACAGGGCTCTGTGATGAGCCCTGAGCTTCTGCTCTTTCCACCCTGAGTGTTCAGCACTCAGCGGGGCTTGGGCTTTTGGAAAATGGGAGGGCTGAGCCCCAATTCCCAGTGTTCTGATGGATATAGCACAGCACATCCAGTTAGCTGCAGTGTCCAAGCAGCTTTTGGTACCTGCTGGAGCTCCAGCCCCTGGGAATCTGCGTTTGGGTTGCAGGGAGCAGGGAGGGAGCACAGGGCCTGTTCTCCAGAGCTGTTCTTGTTCATCTTTTGGGGATACAGAGCCTGGAGCTGTTCCTACACAATCCCGTGTTGTCTCCTTTTCCAGAAATGAGTAAAGGGTGTTTCTCACCCTGGGTAAAGGGAATTTCTGAGGCTGGGAATAGAGAGTTTTAGAGAGGAGAGTTAGAGCTGAAGAGGGTTTGCTAAAGCTGTGGGGAGTTGGAGGGAGGAAAGAGAAGGCATCAAAGAGCCTGTGAGCTGGAGGGTGTGAAGGACACTGAGGCTGGAGCCAGATTACTGAGGGAGAAATTCAGGCTGTGGAAGAAAAGAGTGGTGGGACCACAGGAGGGGAAAGCAACTTGCTTCAGCTGCCTTTCCTTCTGCTGCCAAATATCCTGTTCTTGTCCTGGAAGGGGGTGCAGGAGGTGGTCTGTGCTTCCCAGCAACCTGCATCCCACCCACATTCCCTCCCTCCCATGGCTGGGCAGAGGCCGGGGCAGCTGGGACAGCCCGAGGGACACAGCATCTCCTGCCTGCTCCTCGCTCCTCACACTGTGACACCGGGAAGGGGGAACACCTGGGAGAGCCCAGGCTGTGCTCCCGGGGGCTGCCAGGGGCTGAGCCGGGAGGCTGCTGCTGCTTTCCTTCTGCAAAGCTCTGCACCATGGAGCCCTTCCACACTGCACAGGGTGGGAATGTCACACCGCAGGGGGATGTGACACTGCACAGGGGTGTGACACTGCACAGAGATGTGACATTGCACAGGGGTGTGACATTGCACAGAGATGTGACACTGCACAGAGATGTGACATTGCACAGGGGTGTGACATTGCACAGAGATGTGACACTGCACAGAGATGTGACATTGCACAGGGGTGTGACATTGCACAGAGATGTGACACTGCACAGAGATGTGACATTGCACAGGGGTGTGACATTGCACAGAGATGTGACACTGCACAGAGATGTGACATTGCACAGGGGTGTGACATTGCACAGAGATGTGACACTGCACAGAGATGTGACATTGCACAGGGGTGTGACATTGCACAGAGATGTGACACTGCACAGAGATGTGACACAGCACAGGGTGGGAATGTCACACCGCAGGGGGATGTGACACTGCACAGGGGTGTGACACTGCACAGAGCTGCAGACAAGGGCACAGACCTGGAAGCAGCTCAGGGAGGCGGGGAAGGCGGCAGGTCCTGGAGGAATGGAGCTGCTCTGCCGGGCAGGGCAGTGTGAATGGGTGGGAGAGAATCCTGAGGCTCTGTGCTTCCATGGATTTCTGCAGGATATTGGAGCCTCTGGCACTGTACCCCACTGTACTGCCCACACTTGTCCTGTACAATCCAGATTCCCTGGAATGGCAGCAGCTCTCTGGAAGGATGTGTCTGTATCGTTAATCTGCCACGTTTTTAATGGTGAGCGAGAATGCAGCATGGTGTATTATCTGCTGGTTTTGTCCTTGTGAATATCCAGTGGAAGCAGGTTAATAATCCATCTGGCTGGTAAAATGTTTGGTTTATTGTGGTTTCTGATCATTATGAGGTGATGCCTCGGTGCCTGTTGAAGGAAAGAGTCCTCTCCGTCCAGTGCCTGCACTGAGCAGGGTAAATCTGCAATAATTGCAGGTCACTGATGCTGGCCCAGTGCCATTGGGTGATTTCATGCACCATTTGGGTAAAGCTGCAAGCTGATAAATTATATTTATAGAAATTTTGTATCGTAGAATCACAGACTGATTTGAGCTGGGAGGGACCTTCAAGCCCATGCACTCCCCCCTGCCATGGCAGGGACACCTCCCACTGTCCCAGGCTGCTCCCAGCCCCAGTGTCCAGCCTGGCCTTGGGCACTGCCAGGGATCCAGGGGCAGCCACAGCTGCTCTGGGCACCCTGTGCCAGGGCCTGCCCACCCTCACAGGGAACAATTCCTGCCCAATCTCCCATCCTCTGGCAGTGGGAAGCCATTCCTGATTCCTGTCCCTCCATCCCTTGTTCCAGGTCCCTCTCCAGCTCTCCTGGAGGAGCTTTAGCTCCTGGAAGGGGCTCTGAGTTCTGTAACCACCTTGTCCCAGGTCACTGAATGTGTCAGGTGTGCTTTGCCCTCAGTGAAGCTGTGGTGGCTCTCCCCAGTCGCCTCCTTGTCTTCCATGTGCCTGAACATATTTTCCAGGAATCTGCTCCCTGCTCTGCTGGGCACTGAGGTGAGCCTGCCTGGCCTGTGGTTCCCTGGGTCTTCCTTTTTTCCCCTTCTAAAAGGGGAACATGAATTAGCACAATGCAACCATCAGCTCTCCCTGGCTCCCAGAACTGGTCCTTAGGGAAAAGGTCCTTTTTTATTTGCTTATTTTACTTTTATCTGCCTCTGCAAGTTCTTGCATTACGCAAGAGCTGGTCATGACTTCCCAGTTAGGGTTGAATTTTGAAATAGGACTGGGAGCCTCGTGATAAGCCTGTTCCTCTCCACATGGAAGGGCCTTTCAATGGGAAACATCACACAGGACCAGCATTATGCAACTTGTTTTTTTTTTTTTTTTCTGTAGTTCTCACTGATTTCCTTTCATTATTTCTTGACACAGAGTGCTTGAAATGGATCTCTGGGCTTGGTGGTTTTGCTGCTGGGCCTTTTGCATGGCCTGGGGGAAACCTTCCCAGTCCTGTTTTATTTTACAGCCCCTGATGCTTTGCATTGCAGAGGTGTTTAAAGAGACCCTGGACTTATTATTATAGGGTCATTGTTTATCCTTAAAACCAATGCCACTGGATGCAGGAATTGGATTAGGGATCCCAGTGCTGTGCCAAGCCACAGCCCTGAACTGCTGAGGAGCTCAGGATGGGAGCCTGGAGAGGCTCCTTGGGATCCAGATGAGCAGCAGAGCTGAGAAGCTGCCAGGAAAGTCCTGTCCCATCCCTGCTCCCTGGAAATCCCCACAGGGGATGAAACTGGGAGAAAAGGAGAGTTTTGAAGTTTCTTTTCTAAAAATGGAGATACTTGCACTGAGAGGAAGGGGTATTTGTGCAGTTGTGTCCATTAGGAGAGACGGGGAGCAGACAGATCTTTTTCCAGGAGTGTGATCTCAGCTATTCCCCACAGGAAGGAGGGAAATTCAGGCATTTCAGGCATTTTTGGGAGCCTCATGTGTGTGAAACAGAGGGATCGCCCTGTTAGAGGTGCTGGGCTAAAACAGGAGCGTTTGCAGCTTTGTCCAAATCAGCTCAGTCTGATATTTCAGGAGTTCTTGGGCAAGGGCAGCATCTCCCCACTGTGGCTGTGCCACCTCGCTGTCACCTGCAGCTCCATCACTGCCAGTGAGGCACAGAGGATCCAGCCTGGGCTGGGGCACTGGGACAGAGGGCACAGTTAACCCTTGAAGTGCCACCCTCCCTTGGCCCAGCATGGCCCAGCTTCTCTCCAGCCCCGAGAGCTGGAGGTGCAAACACAGCCCCAGGTCTGGCTCATGGGTGAGAACAAGAGTCTGGTGCTGCATTTCAGTCCATGTTTCAACATCTCCATAAGTTTTTCAGTGATTGTCCCTGGGTTTGGGTGGGGAAACCTCCTCCAGCTGCAGGAACCAGCCCGAGGTCAGTGCCAGAACTGCCACTGCACCTCAGCTTTTATTAGTCATGCTCCCAATTTCAAATGATGCCCTGGAAGAAGGATCCTTGCTGGAATTTCGGAGAGCTTCAGAGATTTAGACAGAAACAGGAGTGTTTGAACAACACAGTGGGATTCATCCTTCCAGCAGCAGAGGCTGGAGAGCGCAGGGTGGAAATACCTTCAGCTTCCTCTGGAGCTGATAAAATTGATGCATTTGTTTTTAATATAAGGCAGAAGTCATCTAGACTAGAACTGTATTTTTTTTTCCCTTTGGGAACACAGATCCTAGCAGGAAGAAGCAAAAATTTCATTAAGGAAGAAAGCAGGACTCCCGAGATTTGCAGATGAGGAAGGAGGGACTGTTCCTGCTGTGCACAAAAGGCAGCCTGAATTTGAGGAATCACGAAAGTTTGCAAGTTTGCTATCTGCCTTGGAGTTTCAAAGCTTTTAGGATTCATGACTCAGGCTTACACACACATGCCTTGTAATGATTAGATCTTTCTGGCTTTTTTTAAGTGAAAATCAAATTTTTTCTCATGATCACCTGACTCCAGGAGGTAGAGCTGTAAAAATATGCTCTGCTGCCAAACTGGCAGGAATGTCATCAAACTTGGTAACAAGCTGTTCCAGTTGGGTTTGGGAAGGCTGCAAAATCCCTTTCTGTAGGAGAAGAAAAGCAGGGTGGGAAGTTATTTTAAACTTCAGCCAACAGGGTTTAATCCCTTCACTGATCCTGCTGGATTTTCCACATCTGTTTGGTTTGGAATGCCAGTGAAGCTGTCACCAGGACATATCCCTTGGAGGACTCCCTGTGCCATTCTGTCCTTCCCAGGACCCAATTTCCCTTCTCAGGTGCCCCCAGGTTTTCCCAGCACTGAAATTGGTGGCACTGATGTCAGTGGTTGGCCCCCAAGGTCACTTACCCCAACAGGGACATTGCTCAGCAGCAGCACTTCTTTTATTTATTCATTTATTATTTATTTTTTATTTACTTTTCAGCATAAGCCGCTGCTCATGTTCATGGGGTGTTGCCCTGCCTCAGTGGACCCCAAAGCTCTTCCAGAGCAGCGTGGGTTTGCTGAAAGAAACTTTTCTGGGCAGCTTTTGGGTTGTTTTTCTGAACAAGAGACATTTGTTCCAGCGTGCCAGGAGAGGTTTTCCATGCTGGATTCCACTACGTTTGATGGGATTGGATCACCAGCTCCCTACTTCCCCTCACAGTGACCCAGGGCTCAGCCAGGCCTCCCAGTGCTGATGGAAGTCCTACAAAACCCCTTTTTTATCCCCCAAATTTGCAGCATCATTAACATCCTGCTAAAGAAGAGATGGGTTTGGATTTTTTGTTTTTTCTTTTTCCTTTTTTTTTTTTTTTTTTGCCTTTACAACTCCCTGTGGGAAGGGAGAACATTAGTGCCCTGCAAGAGGTGGTTTAGCAGAACAGCTGTTGGTTGGGAAAGCAGGGAAGGAGCAGGGGCAGGTTTGGAGGTTTTTACTTTCCTAATTTACAGGAACACTGCCCTTTACAATCTGTGCAAAGCCCAATTTAAACTGAATAATGGGAAAGCAGGAAAAACTATTAACACTGAAAGGAAGCCTGAAGATCAGGTTAATGATGCTGCCTGCTTTCCTTGTACTCTGTGTGTGGACAGTTCCACTGCTCACAGGGAAATGTATTTTTAGGTTTGAAAATCCCCAGGATTTGAGGACTTCAAATGCTGAGGAGAGAAGTTGCTTCATTTCCATCACAGCTGAGGTGGTCTGTGAAAGACAGGGGTATTTCTGTCAGCTCTAAGCTTTATTTAATGTTTATTTACAAACTACCCTGAGCCCAATTTGAGTCAATCAGAGTTATTTTAAGCAGGTTTTGTGGGAAAAGGTAACAGAAGGAGCCCTTGATCCGTATGGTGTGTGCAGTGCACAGGCTGGTTCAGACACACAGGAGAGAGTTGGAATTTGCAATTTCTATGGATGTTTTTTTATTTGATATTGGAAGGAAGCTTCAGAGATCCTTTTTCACGGCTTTCTATAATTGTCAGTTCCCAGTGCACCTGTCCCAAGCTGCCCTCAGCCCCCAGGTTTTGGGAGACTTGCTCAGGGGTGTCCATTCCATGTGCTTTGGGGGTCCCATGGTTTGGGGATCCCAGTCCTGGGATGTTGAGTTGTGGGATTTGCCTGAGCCAGAAAGGCTGTCCTTGTGAGCTGCTGAGAAAAGCTGCTGAGAAATGGAATCAGGGCTCCTTCACAGCCCCTGGCCTGGGAGGTTACAGAGCTCCAGAAACACAACCCAGAGCTGATGTGCACTCCAGATCTCTGAACCCGCCACATCTCCACCTGGAATCAGTCCCTGGGGAAAGGTTTCTCCCTGCTCCCGGAGGATCTCCTTCAGAGAAACCCCAGCTGGAGGTGGCAGGAGCTGGGACCGCAGTGCTTGCCAGCAGTAGCCGCAGTTTTCCTCGGGCTGCTCTGTTTCACTCGTGTCCATCTCAGTCTGGAGCTCCTGGGAGCATCCATTCACCCTGGCACAGGATCATTTTCTACTGGGGACCAAAGCAGCCAGCACTGGCAATCCCCTCTGAGATGGGGAGAGTGTGGGGAGCGTCTGGGGCTGCTTGCACCAGTATGGAACTGGGCAGTGTGGGCTGGGAGCTCTGTGGGGTGAGGAGGGGTGGATCCAACATCTCCCAGAGCCTGAGGGCAACCCTGAGCCAGCCCCCCGAGCTGCTGCTGCCAGTAATCCCCTTGCTGTCCCCTGTGTCCTGCAGCTATGGGTGAACCAGGAGGATGGGGTGGAGGAGGGAACCAGCGAGGTGCAGAACGGCCACCTGGACCCCAGCGCCGACTGCCTGTGCCTGGGCAGGACCGTGCAGAACCGCGACCAGATGAGAGCCAACGTCATCAACGAGATCATGAGCACCGAGCGCCACTACATCAAACACCTCAAGGACATCTGCGAGGTACCTGGGGCCGGGGCACACCTGGGGGCTGGGGCTGGGGCTGCCCTCACTACATCAAACACCTCAAGGACATCTGCGAGGTACCCGGGGCTGGGGCACACCTGTGGGCTGGGGCTGCCCTCACTACATCAAACACCTCAGGGACATCTGTGAGGTACCTGGGGGTACCTGGCACACCTGCCCATGGGGGAGGCTGGCAAGGGCTGGGCCTGGGTTTGTCCGTGGGTGATTTGGGAACAAGCTGAAGTTTCTGAGGACTGTGTCTTAATGGAGGAGCAGCGTCTGTCAATATGTATTGACAGCTCTGAGAATTTCCTGCTGGATCTGATAATTCCTTTAGTTTGTATTAACCAGAAGTGCAATTTCCTGACCTTTGTTCCAGAGCTCTTTGACTAAAACACGATGAGGTTGAGATCCTTCAAGCAGTCCTTTTAATTAAAACCCAATGCCGTCTACTTTTGAACTTGTGATTGAGGAAATTAGGTTGTAATTAAACCAATCAGTTACCCATGTCATCTGTGCCTTTCATGTCAGGTTCACAATTTTCCCTGGCTCAGGATGGCCCCCATTTGCCTTTTTCATGGTGAGTCTGAGGGCAAAATGTTTCCTCCATGGGAAATGATGCGGGGAACCAGCAAGCAATGGACTTTAGTGCCTGACCCCACAAATCCCCAGCTTGGTTCTTGTTCATTAGGTTACAGTTAACCTCTACAACCCCTTAAGTTCAGGATTAGTGCCCTGAGCTGAGCCCACAGTGCAGAGCCTGTGGTGTTGGGTATTTGGGAAGGGGAACACGCAGCTGTGCCAGAGAGTTTGGGCACTGTGTGTAGAGATGTCCTTATCACTGAGAGGCAGAAGTTTGTTACACTGAAATCAAAGTCTGGGGATGGCTTTCAGCTCATCCCTCGCAATGTTTAGGATTTAGTGAGCCTGTGCCCAGTCAATGTGGTGAAGCCCCTTGTGAATTGTGCTTAGAGGAATGTCTTCCTCCCTTCATCCTTGCTGCTTGTCTCTCTCCAAAAAGCATCCATGACACTTTTCAAATAGGGAAGAGCCTTGGGATTTCAATTTGGAAACAAATGAGCTTAATTTCAATGTGCTATTTTGGTCAGAGAGCTTTGCATTGGAGAAGGGAAGAACTGCAGGCACTTCTCCACATATTGTTTCTTTTCCTGCAGTTGCACTTTTTTGTTGGAAACGAAATAAACTGTAACTGGTATCTCCAGCCGTGTCACCATGTTTCTGCCAGCTGGGATTCTCAGGATGTGCAGACAGGTTCAGCTGCAGTGGGGGAACACTGATTTACTGCCCTTAATGATATTAGAGGTACATGATAGAGAGGAGAGATCCAGAAATCTCTTTCTTTGCTCTGTGTGATGCAGACTGGGATTGAGGGGATAAATCTTACCTGCAGGTAGAGCATCAGGAAATGATTCAGCTAAGCAGGGAGGAGGACTGAAATGGGCATTCTCATCTGTGGAATGGTGGGCTGTACCTCGCTGGAGAGAGGCTCATTGTGCTCCGTTTAATCACAGCGATCCCTGTGCCGGGGGAGGCTCTGAGAGCTCAGAGAGCTCCGGCAGCCGGGCACTGACGGTGGGACTGAGCGGGGATGGACTGGGAGAGCTGGGGATGGACTGGGTGAGCTGGGGATGGACTGGGAGAGCCGGGGCTGCACTGGGAGAGCCGGGGCTGCACTGGGCTCCCCGTGCCCCTGGGGGGGTGGACAGGGCTGTTGTTTGTTCCACAGCTCGAGCAGGCAGCAGACAGCCCCTCATAAGCTGCTCTGACAGTGGCACATTCCCCTCTTCCCAGGGCTCTTAGTTGNGTGCGTGGGGAGAGACGGGTGTGGACTGGGAGAGCCGGGGATGGACTGGGAGAGCCGGGAATGGACTGGGAGAGCCGGGGCTGGACTGGGAGAGCCGGGGCTGGACTGGGAGAGCTGGGAATGGACTGGGAGAGCCGGGGCTGCACTGGGAGAGCCGGGGCTGCACTGGGAGAGCCGGGGCTGGACTGGGAGAGCCAGGGCTGGACTGGGAGAGCCGGGGCTGCACTGGGAGAGCCGGGGCTGCACTGGGCTCCCCGTGCCCCTGGGGGGGTGGACAGGGCTGTTGTTTGTTCCACAGCTCGAGCAGGCAGCAGACAGCCCCTCATAAGCTGCTCTGACAGTGGCACATTCCCCTCTTCCCAGGGCTCTTAGTTGCAGGGTGCCAGGAGGGATGAAGGATGGGAGGTGTGAGAGGGGATGGCAGAGCAGCTCTGGCTGGGCTGAGCCTGGTTTCGTGCTGAGTTTAGCAGTGTGAGGTTATTCTCTTGTTTCTGAGCTGCAGTGAGTAACAAATCCTGATACCAGGAGGCACCTGAGAGTGGGAGGTCCTTACTGGAGCGTGGTGATAAGAGCCCTCCCACTGCTCTCCTCTGCTTTAGGATGCATTTCCACTCCCTGCTCCTGTGTCATCACACACCCTGTTATTACTCCCAACACCCATAGCAGGAGGGTGTGTTCCGTCCCACACAGGCAGGGAGCTCAGGAGCTGGCCAGCATCAGGATGAAAATCCCCAGTGCCAGCCTGCAGGAAGCAGCTGGATTGGAAGGGAATTCCTCAGCACAGCAAAGCCCCACTGCCCCCATGGCTTGTTGTGGACCAGTGGCCAAGTCCTGGCTGCCTGGGACCAGCCCTGGCCCTGGTTTGCCTTTCTAGTTCAAACAGTCTGAGCTTTGCTCTTGTGCCGATTCTGGTTGCGTGCCCTTCAGCACCACCCTCACCTGTGTGCTGGCAGCCCTGCACAGGGAGCACTGGTTTACAGCCCAAGTGGTGCTGGGCCTGGCTCGGGGATGGTTCCAGGACAGCGTAAACAGCCCCAAAGTGGCTCAGAGAGGAAAAAATCTGGAATATAATCACAGCTGCCTTTGAAGTTACAGCCTGCAGCCTCTTTCTTTCCTCCTTCACCCTGCTCTCAGCCAGACAAGAGGGAGGGAGGGATGGATGGATGGATGGATGGAGGCATGGATGGATGGATGGAGGGATGGATGGACTGACCACCTCTCCTGGCTGTCTCTAAACCCGCTGTGGGGTGAAGAAAACTTAGCACTTAACCTCCTGCAAAGCCTGCCCAACTTTGGCCTATACTTCAGGGACTACATGGAAAAGTACTTCAAAGACAGACAGTTTGGCAGCTATTTTTAGGTGTTCATTGAGCAAAACACTCTCCAGCATCTGCTCATCAGTCAGCTATCCCTTCTCTGAGCAAACCTGACGGGATGAGCAGAAGGAAGATGACATTGTTTTATGTAACAGAAGTAAATTTACTGGAAAAACTCGGCAGCAGCCTCCTCTGCTGCGTGTTACGGAAGAATCTTCAGTCTCCTTTTCCTGGCTTGTGCTGGAAAACACCTTCAAACGCACAGAGAGGGTGAGGCTTGGGAACTCCTTGCATTCCTTTATTCTCCCTGTGCTTTCAGAGGTGCCTGCACAGAAATGTGCTGCTTCAGCTCCTCCAGACACGTGATTCCAGAGAAATGATGAGGCAGCACAGGGAGGGTGAGAATAGTGAGGACAGGAATTGCAGCCAGTGGCAGCCCAGGGGCTGGGAGATGTTCCCGTGTTTGGGAAGGGAGGGATGTCATGGAGCAGAGTGAGGGGACACTGCCCCATGGGCAGGGAGGGCTTTTTCCTGGCATTTTCCTTCGTTATTTTTCCAGGCTGTTCTGAGGTCAGCAGGTAAACAGGAAAATCTGCATGAAGAGATGCTCTGTGTCATTTCTCCCCAGTTTGGATTTTGGTTTGCCCTGTGACCATCCTGTGGGAAGCAACCTGCTCCCATTCTTTGTGGACTTGGAAAATCAGAGAGGGAAACCCAGGGAAATGAGTCATCAAGGAGCTCCTGGGGGAAGAGAGACCTAGATTAGAAAGTGTAGAAGGTGTTCCATAATCCAAACTTCTCAGCTGAAAACGCCAGGAAATTCAGGGTGACGGCATCCTCCGAGCTGAGCTGGACATGGCAGAGGTTGGGTCCAGGCCAGGTCGGCCAAAGTTGCATTTCTCATTCATGTTTGAAGTTCTCCCTGCCAGGGCCCACATGGTGAGGCTGAAGGACAGTTCATTGCAGGGTTCCAATGTTCATTCTGGCCCAGCAGCTGCATGTCACCAGCTGGCAGCGTGGCTGTGTGACTAAGCATCCCGAGTTCCCAAATTTAGCCATTCCGCTGGAGCTGCTGGCATTTTCTTCCCTGCATTTTTCCCCCTTCCTATATAATAAAGACAAGCAAAGTAAGCAGAGTCCTCTCCTGATGACCCCTGTGCTGTTTCTTTCCAGTCAGGACGCTGCAGAATGGACCAGGCCAGTTGCAACATCAGAGATTTGGCCTTGCAAAGTTTCTAGTCTAAATCATTCTGGTTGGACTTGATGATCTTAAAGGTCTTTTCCAACGTTAAAAGTTCTGTGATTTGATGATGATCATCCTGGCAGGTGAAGTGTGGGAGGATGAGAGGATTTGCTCAGAACCTTCCCACCCTCCCGCATATCAGTTGCAGACTTGTTGGGGGTGCACTTGATCCCCACATCCAGGATGTTGACAAAGATATTAAACAGAACTTGATGGTGGTATTAAACAGCTTCCTTGTCCCGATTACTGGGCTGAAAGGAGAAATCAGAGCAGGCTCAAACAGCCCCTGAGAGCTTTCTGTGGAAGCTGTGCCACTGGAAGGATGTGGCAGCAGCAGTGCTCGTAGGAGAGCTGGCTGTGAGGTGTTGGGGCCAGTGGGGTTTGCAGGACCAGGCACCCAGCACTGAACACACCTCCCTGGGGCTGTCCCCTGCACTTCGCTGCTCTCTGCAGATCCTTCCTTCTCACTCTCACAGGGTTACTTAAAGCAGTGCCGGAAGAGGAGGGACATGTTCAGTGATGAGCAGCTGAAAATCATCTTTGGGAACATTGAAGACATCTACAGATTTCAGATGGGATTTGTGCGGGACCTGGAGAAGCAGTACAACAATGAGGACCCCCATCTCAGTGAGATTGGGCCCTGCTTCCTGGAACACGTGAGTTCACTGGGCATTGGCCCCTGGGAGCTGGGGTGGGGAGCAGGGAGAAAAACACAGAAGCAGGAACCTCTTCTAGTAACATAGCAGGGACTGCTCCATGGTTCTCCATGTCCTCAGTGAGATACAGAGGAGGGAGAACTTGGATATGCAGTTGGATAATGCCCAGTACATCTGAATCACATGACTGAGAAGATACTGGAGGATTTTGCCTAGCCCAGCCTACTGTTCCATAAACTACCTCCTGCAGGAGCTGATAAATTGGCCAATGTTGTAAATATGTCAGGAAATGTCAAACAAATGCCAGCCCTGGAGCTGGAGGCTTTCTTGGAAGGAGAGGGAAGCAGGGTATCAGAGCTCACAGGTGCTGCAGCTGTGGCTGGGCAACAGTTCACTGCTTATCAGGGAAACTCCTGATAAACATTCCTGAAACTTCTGCAGGACATCCCTAAAGAGTTTCACAGCATCTTTTAAACATCCCTGGGTCTCTCACTGAGGTTTCCTCTGAGAAGGTGCATGAGGTGTTAACATGGCTGGTTCTTATCAGAGCCTGCAAAAAGCAGCATCTCATTCCACCTCTGTGCTGGGAAGATGTACAAAATCTTGGTGAGAATCAGTAGCTCAGATGTCATGACTTGAGGCTGTGCTGTCAATTCATTGATAGTGACAATAGCAAGAATTGCTGCTGCGATTTGGAGGAAGATCTGACACTTGCCTGTCACCAGACAGGGGCTGAGAGCTGGCTGATAAACTCCTGATAAATTATCCCTGCTTAGCCATTTGGGAAACTGAGGGGTGAGGATGTTTAGGTCCTGTTAGGGATCTCCAAAGCATCTTGTTCCTAATTTTCTTCACGAAGAGAGAGCTGTCAGTGTGTGGCTGGGTTGGCTGTGGGGGTGGGAAGGACACTGGATCCCTGTTCCAGAGAAGCAGCTTGTTTGGACCCTCAGGGACTGTGAAGTAATTGCTGGGCAGGCGTGTCTTGGCTAAATAGAATCTGTCCTTTCTTTGGGAGGCACGGGGCACAGCGCGATGGAACTGGCTGGTTTGCAGCACCTGGCTTTTACCTGGGCTGTCTCAGAGTTAATTTGTGGTGCTGGGCTGTGTCCCATCTCCTTCCCAGTAAAATCTTTCTCTGCCTTTTCGTCACCTTGTCTGCGTGGCCCAGATGAATCAAACCCAAGTTAAAGGTGACAGTCTGTGGTCAGTAAAGGCAGAAAAAGGACATTCCAACAAAACAGACACCAGAAAACTTGTTAGACCAATCCAAAAGATGGAGGGGCGAGTGTGAGTGGGTTTTTTGTTTGTGTTTAGTGTTTTCTGGGGCTCTGTTCCTGGGGAAATCCACACAGTGCCTTGGGTTCCCTGTTGGTAAAGGGAATTTCAAACATACCCAGCCTCCAAACACTTGTCAGGTGCTTCAGGATCTTTCAGGGGAAGAGCTCTAGAAATAATAAGAAGGTCCTCTTGTCTTACCAAAAGCCAGAGCTCTGCTGGGTTGTGCCTTTCAAACCCTCCCTGCACAATTTGAAGCTGAGAACAAGCACAGCTCTGTGCAGGATTCACATTAACACACCAGTACCCGCCCAGACCTTGGCCATGTGTCAGAGTGCAGGTCCCTCTCTGCAGTCCCTCCTTTCCCTGCACCTCTTCCAAACAGAAGAAGAAGGATCTGTCCTTACTTCTGCTTGGGCTGTGCTTTCTTAGAAATGCAGACTGGTTTGGGTTGGGAGGGTTGGGAAGATCATTCTATTCCAGACCCTGCTGTAGGCAGGACACCTTTGTAGACCGGGATGCTCCAAGGTCATCCTTGAACACTTCCAGGGATGGGGCAGCCACAGCTTCTTTGGGAATTCCATCCCAGGGCCTCCCCACCCTCCCAGGAGGAATTTCTCCCAATATCCCATTGAACTCTGTCCTTCCCAGCCCTGGGTCTTTGCCTGACCCGTCCTCCTCATTCTGCCTTCACAGCAAGACGGCTTCTGGATCTATTCTGAGTACTGTAACAACCACCTGGACGCGTGCATGGAGCTCTCCAAGCTGATGAAGGACAGCAGGTACCAGCACTTCTTCGAGGCGTGCCGCCTGCTGCAGCAGATGATCGACATCGCCATCGACGGCTTCCTGCTGACGCCCGTGCAGAAGATCTGCAAGTACCCCCTGCAGCTGGCAGAGCTGCTCAAGTACACGGCCCAGGAGCACAGGTAACCCAGCAGGCACGGGGGGACAGGGCTCCTTCCCAGCAGGGCTTGGGGTTTTCTGTCCTGTGCTCCTTCCCACTCAGGGCTTGGGGTTTTCTGTCCAGGGCTCCTTCCCAGCAGGGCTTGGGGTTTTCTGTCCAGGGCTCCTTCCCAGCAGGGCTTGGGGCTTTCTGTTCTGTCTAGGGCTCCTTCCCAACAGAGCTTGGGGTTCTCTGTCCAGGGCTCCTTCCCACCCAAGGGTTGGGGTTTTCTGTCCAGCTCTTGTCCCTGTGACATCCTGGATGAACAGGAGCAGGACAAAGGGTCAGCAGGCGGTTCAGTCTTCTCAAAGCAGCAATTCTCAATGGAGACACACTCAGCTCTGTTCTAATCAGACATGTGAACTAATTACCCTTGGATGTACTTTCTGATGCTACCAGTTACACTGGAAAAAATACTGATTAGCATTCAGTGGTCTGAGAGGCTCCTTCCCTGCTCCTGTGGGCACACAGGAAGTCCAGGGCCAGGATCTGCAACTGGAGCTTGATGTGGTGAGAACTCCAAACCTGCTCAGCTTTTCAACCCAGTCCTATCTCTGGTTTTGCCACGGGGTTTAGGTTCAGAGAAGAACCCACAGTTTGATTGCTTCCCAAAATTTCCAGGATCTCTTTTGCTGCTGCTGAGGACAATCAGCCTGGCTGCCTGACAGTGTGACTCAGGAGCAGTGCCTGTGATACCACTTGGGATTTACTCCTGTGAAAATAAGGTGAAAGAAAAATCAGGCCCTGTAAGAGCAGATTTGCTGCTGCCCTGCCAATTTTCTTTCTTTTTCCAAAACCCATTTAAAAACAAGTGAGAACAGAAAAGACCCGAGATGTTTCAGAAACTTCTGCGAGTGTTTACAGGCTTGTTTTTCCCAAGCCCTGCTCTACAAGAGCAGAAGTGTGATGTGAGCAGAAGATGCATTGATTTGCTTTGACCTGACCCACGAGTCTGAGTGATTCAGGGTAGCTAAATGCCCAAAATCATCAATTTGGACGAGCCTTTGGCTTCAGATCCCATTCCTGCTTTTCTAAAGACCAAATCAAACTTGGACTGGACTCATGGGAACGTCAGGGTATCAGAAAGCAGCTCTGGGATCCCACAATTTGTGGGATCCCTCAGCAGCCACGTGAGGACCCACAGGCACTGCCTGGGAGCTCAGATGTGGCTTCCCAACAGGAGGGTGTTTAAAATGACCCTCTGTGAGTTATTTTGGAGCCCTAGGAAAGGGGATGTGGGCAGTGTGATAACACCAGAGCTGGGTTATTTTGGGAGCGCATTCCTGTTCCCTTTGGGATGTTTTAAACTCACCATGTTGTTAAGTAATCACACAGAGTCATGTTCAGAGGAGCCTTGGGAGCTCTTCCGTGGTTCAGCAGCGGTTGGGTGACTCAGCCTGAGAGCTCTGTGTCACTGGATTGCCATGGACACTCCGTTTCTCTTGTTTCTTCATGCTCGGGGAAGGGAAGGCAGGGTGAGGTTTGCTCACCTTGCATTAGGAGGAGTAACCCCTGAAGCTGTAACAGCACCGGGAGGAAACCTGTGGCTGCACAGAGCCAGTGCCATATCCCAGCCCTGGAGTAAGGCAAAGTATGGAAAAACATGGGGCAAGCAGGGATGTGAGCATCATCTAACAGAGCAACATGATCCTCTTTTTCTTTTTTTCCATCCTTTTCTCTCCCTCCACACCTGCAGAGCTGTGGATTTTCCCTGCACCAGGTCAGGACAATGCTGAAATCAGAATCCAGACCACACTCCCCAGAGACAGCAATGTGATCCTTGGCAAGGATCTAGACTTGGATCCTGATGGAGCACTGGGAAGTGGCCACTGCAGCCCCCATAGAATTGACAAACCATTTATTTACCTTCATCTCATGCTTAATGGGATCCTATTATTGCCTCATGGCCAAATGCTCTGCTTCTATTGTTTTTTCTTCTAAGTTTTTGCCAGCTCTGCCACAGACATGGGCTGGGAGCCCAAAAAGTTCAGTCCCGAGTCTTTTCTTCATTACAGCGTGACAGGAAAACACTGCTGGGGTTTTCTCACTGGAATTAGGGAATTAGCATTCCCCAGATAAAGGGCTGGCACCGTCCCACTCTGCATGGAGGCAGGATGGGGGTGAGCTCAGAGCCTGCCTCCCTCCAACTGCTGCCTGCTTGCAGCCTGGTTCATTTGAATTTTTCACAAAGCCACATCTGTTCACCTCTTAAAGATCTACTCCAGCTTAATATGAATTAAATATAGGAGGGTCGTAAGTGCAGCTTGCTGGAATCCTGAGCATTCCCAGAACAGAAGGGAGATGCAGTTGGGAATGTAGGAACATGTTCTGAGGAGACTCTGCCAGGGAGTGCTCTCCATTTCTGAGCATGAGCATCACTGCTGGGACATCAGGAGTGACTGTCTGTAAATGCTGCACCTCTTCCTGCCTCTCCAGAACCTTCCTGGCCATAGGGACTTCCGTGTTTCCCTAAAGAACTCGTGGATGTTCACCAGACCACTCTGATGTCCCCCTGGCACAGCTCCTTTCCTGCCTTACACAACCAATCTCCCTTCACACGGATGCTCACACAAAGGGAGGCACAAGCAGTTCTTCATTGTGTGGCACGATCCCTTCCAGCCCTGGAACTGTCCCAGGCCAGGTTGGACACTGGGGCTTGGAGCAGCCTGGGAGAGTGGAAGGAGTCCCTGCCCATGGCAGGGGGGCACTGGATGCGCTGTAAGGTCCCTTCCCACCCAGACCTCTCTGGCATGGATATATCAGGCAGCCCATCCTCTTTTTTCCTTTATTTTGCTGAAGGCCCAGTCTTGGAATTTGTGGGATTGTTTTTAACCACACCTAGAATTTTGATGTAAGAATTAAAGAAAAAATAAAAACTCAGCTCAAGATTTCATCTGGGCAAGGATGGCAAAAGAGCAAATAGTATTTTTTGTATATCACAGTGTGTTTATTTCTTAGTATTTATCCTGTTGGGAGCACATGGAGAGGGGATCTAATTCCCAGCATTCACCCCTCTTTTAGCTGTCACCAGCACAATCCTTAGCAATAATCAATAAAGCCATTGCCCCTGCAGCTGCCCAAGATGGCAGTTTTTCTCATTAGTCAGCAATCAATAGCAGCCCTTAAGTTAATAATACATTGTGGTGGTGGTGTGGCAGCTGGCCATGCCTGTCTTCCCAATGGAAATGAACGTTACAGCTCCTTGGAATGGAAAAGCAGGCACAGGGCAGGAATCAATGGCATTGATTTCAGCATCACTTTTTGAAAAGACTGATCATCATCCTCAGTGGCCCTGGCAGGAGCCTGTTCTCACCCTGTGTTACTGCACTCACAGGGCCGTGCAGGGGAAAAAAAAGGAGTTGCTTGATTTGCTGACCTGAAATCTGCAGTGAGAGTGAATTCCATGGGGTGACTGCTCTGGGAGTGGCTTGGAAGCTGCTCTGGTCTTTGTCTAAATGAACCCTTCTCTAAATGTTCATTTTAAAACCAGAAAAATCTGGGCCCAAAGACAGAGGCTGTGAAAGTGTTCAGCCTGTCTTTAGAATGCTCTTCAGCTGGGCACCTTTGAGACGTAAAAGGCTCACCAGTGCTGGGTTGGTAGAGGCCAGACTGGGCTCCCCGTTCCAGCTTCCATCGAGCTGCTCTGTTGTGCCAGTCCAGATGGAAAAAATCCCATCAGAGCGCTGTGGGTCACCCCTTCCCGTGTCCCTTTGGGCTGGTGAGGTTGTGCCAGAGCCCTGGGCATGTCCTGCTGCCTTTGACAGCCTTTCCCTCTGTGTGCAGTGACTACAGGTACGTGGCCGCTGCCCTCGCCGTCATGAGGAACGTGACCCTCCAGATCAACGAGCGCAAGCGGAGGCTGGAGAACATCGACAAGATAGCTCAGTGGCAGGCCTCTGTCCTGGACTGGGAGGTACGGTAAATCCGGGCTGGGGACCTGGCAAGGGCGAATCCCAGGCTGTTCTTGGATTATTTTAGACCCTGTAGTTCATTTCCTGCAGTTTGGGATTAAGCCCAGGGCGGAGAAGGCACAATGGTGATTTCAGGGTGGTGCTTAAACGTTACTGGTGCCCTAAAGAAAATCCAGGGTCCAGCTCCAATTTCATCACTAGCAACCTGCAGTGAGTGACTTCTGTGATTGCAGTGCTGGTAGTAGGTGAGAGTTGGAGCAAACTCTGTGTGCACTCTGCCTCTGTGCTGTGTCACTGGGGAGGAAGAAGGGAAAGACTTTAAGAAAATGACAAAAATCCTTGTGGTGGTTGTTTCATGACTGGAAGCCAAACCGTTAAACTGGAGTTAGAGATGCTATTTGCATTTTATAAATGACATCCCACTTAAAGATATTTCTGAACCAGCCCTGTATGTAGTGATGGTGTAATTAAGGAGCTGAGAGGCACAGGGAAGGCAGAGTCAGCAGAAGGATTCCTCACCAGCAGGCCTTCAGTCTCTACATTTGTGCCATGTGTTTGGAAGAAAAGCCATACTAAAATTATGTTCTCCTTTTCTTTTTGTCCCTGATTTTTTAATATCATTGTATGGAAGTAATCCATAAATAGGGTTTTGCAGCAGATTGAGGACAAACGGTTTTGTAAATCCTCTCGCTGTTGTCATCAGCCCATGTGTTCAGCAAGGAGATGATCAGAGTGATGGAGCAGCCTCTCTGCTTCCTCACTTGTGAAGTCTGAAATAACTCCACATTCCAGTCATTGGGATCATACTGTGTAAATGGGTGTATGAGAAAGAGGCGTTGATCCTTTAATTATTTTATTTCTGGCAAAGATCTGTGAAGGCTGGGAGAGAGGGAGAGAAATACAGGTGCATCACCTGTGTCCTCCTTGGCTGAATTAGTTTCGTTGCTGTGATGGAGGTTGGGTTTAACCCTGAATCTGGTGATAAAACACACAATAAAGCACATAAATGCAGCAATCAGAGCTGGGATTGTGGCTGGCTGGGAGAGCAGAGAGCACAGACAATGTGTCTGATTGTTTTACTGCTCAGGAACATCTCTCACTGCCACACAGACTCATTTCCAGAATGAGGAAACTGCTCTGCAGGAGGCACAGGACCATCAGCTCCATGCTCAGCCCTCTAGTGCGCCATGGGATGAGCTAATGGGGGTCATTTGTGAGGAGCTCTGAGACTCTGGCTGTAAATAAATCTTAACGAAGGACAGATCCATTCCAAGCCAGTGAATATTCATGTGTGAGAGGGAAGCCAAGGTGACCTCCACACAGGATCTATGGAATAGCAGTTCCTTTTTCTCTTCCATTAGCTCAGTTGATAATTCATTTTTATTTAGCCCTATCCTTGATAATCCATTTCTGCTTAGCAGTACCCATTCTTTATCTCCATCCTATCCTCAGGAACTTGCCAAATTATTCTTCCAGGCTTTTTTCAGCTATTCCAGATTTTGAGCACATTATTGCAGCAACATCCTTCAGCTTCTCGTAACATAGCAAAGCCTGCTGTTGGTACACTCAGAAATCTGATGGGAATACAGCTCCTGGTCAAAGGAAAACACCCTCCTTGCCCTGTTTATTCTGGATTTTGGATCGAGAAGAGTCACAGAGTTTTGATGAGAAAGCAGAGGATGAGAGCTGGACCCAGCAGAGGATTTCACTGCTTGCTTCTTTCCTCTAAAGCAATTCTGAATCATCAGATCCAGCCCCCACTCCACAGCTGTCCATGGAACAGCCAGAAGGATGCACAGAAACTCAAAATACCCAGAAGTGAGCCACAGTGTAATGCAGGAAGAGAGTGGGAGAAATGAAAAGATTGGATCTTTGGGAAGTGCTTGGATGTGCTGAGATGTGTGCAGGTGTTCCTTAGGCACTGCAGACCCCAAATCCCACTTGATGGCTGCAGGAATGTCCCCAGGATATGGAACATCGGGGTTGACTCCTTACCCAGCCCCTGAGGGCTCAGAGCTTTGTGTCCTGTGCTGTTCTGGGGTACAGAGGGACCTCCTGGTGTGTGTCCCAGCCTCTCCAGGCTGTGGGGAAGGGCCATTTCTGGTTTGAGGAGAAGACCACAGCTCCCAGTTGGTGTTTGCTGTCCCTGCTGTGCTGCTACAAGGCCTGTCCAGTCTGTGTGGAGTTCCCTGAGCAGAAAGAGGAACCCACAGCTGTAACTGCCAGCCCTCCTGGCCCTGCTCCTGCTCTGATCAGACCTTTCTGTACCTGTTCTGTCCATCCCAGTGGCTCCAGAGCACAGGCACAGCACTCCTGAGACCCCCTGAAAACGGCACTGACCACAGGAAAACAGGAACCAGCCGTAAAAAATCACCAGTTCCATCTTTTTCCACCAGAAATCCAGGCAGGGCACACGACAGAGCTAATCCCAAATTCCCACCGCGTTGCCACTTTGTGAACGATTTCAGTGGCTGAACGTTTCAGCACATGGAAATATTTCATTTGGAGCAATGTCTGTTTTTTCCTCAGCATCTTGAGACTGATGATGCTGATTCCCTGCTCTGAAATTGCGTTTTTTGTTTCTAAATTTACCTATGTTTTCTGAGGAGATGGTGGAAAAAAGATCTTTTAAAGAGGAAGAAAAAACTCCCCACCAAACAAAAAATACTTAGTGAGGGAATATTTGAAATGTTCTTGTCTATAAAATGTGTGCACATTTTCTTGCAAGGGGAAGTGTTGTTGGGAACGCTGATCCTAAAACAAATCAGAGAAGTAAAGGCATGTCCAAGCTGCTTTAAGCAGAGGGGTTTTACTGAATCCCGTGTTTCAGGAATCATTTTTATCCCTGCAAGGGATAAAAATCTATCCCATGCATGGCCCCATGGTGGTGAATTTCAGGGTGAGTATTTGAAAACTGCAAATACCCTTGAGTTAACCAAAGCCAGAGGTTTTCCCCAAGGAATTCTGAAAGCAGGATCTGATTGTTTAAATTGCCCGTGGGACCAGGAAAGGGTGGCCTGGCACGAGGGACAGCCAGGCCTGAAGTCTTAAGGAATTATTGGCAGCTTTGGCATCTTTAGACAAGTAATGACTGAGCAGAATCTTGAGGGAAGATTCTGATCTCACTGGCTGCTGTAAATCAGGAATAATCCCAGTCTCTCTGAGATGAGTTCCTGTGTAATTTGTGGCGATGTGGGCTTGCCCGAGAAGCCTGGCTTGGTCTGTTGCCACGTGTGACTCACTTCTTTGTTTTGTAACCTGAATTCCTGGCGTATAAACAGACCCGGAGAGGTGCTGCCCACACCAGTCCTCCGGTCCCTTTTGTCCTTTGAGCTGGTAATGGCTCAGAATTTGGGGCTTCCACCACCTCCCACCGAGCCCTTTCAGAGCCTTTCAGTTCTGAAGTGTTCCCTGATGTTCCAGCTCCATTTCTCCCCACTCAGCATCGTCCCCTTGCTCGGAGTGAAACACCCTCGGATCAAACCAGTGACATTTAAAGGCAGCAGGGCAAACCAGCACACAGAGCTGGCTTCAAAGGGGGCAGCCAGAGCCCATCCTGGGCAGCCTTTGCTGCTCTCTCCCTCTTCCCTGTTCTTCCCTTGTGGGAGCTCCAGCCCTCAAAGCTTGGTGGCAATAGCTCCACACACACACAGAGCAGGATTAGAAGAGATTTCCACAAAGCCCATCATCGTTTCCAAGTCCTTGCCAGCCCCAGCGTGGGCAGGACTGTGTTTACACTGCTCAGAGGCACATCCCTGCCTTCCCCTCTGCTCCTGGTCCCTCTCTCCTGCCCCCCATACAGATCCTGTGACCCCTTGGAACCCTGTGCCACCTGTGCCACTGTGCCCAGCTCGCTGGGCTCTGCTCCTGGGCAGGATTTGGGTTCTGTTCCTGTGGGCAGGACTCAGCACAGCCCCCCTGAGTGCCCTGTATGGATGATGTGGAGATGGAAAACAGGTCTGTGCTTCATTCAGCACACCTGGAATTGCTCAATTTTATGCCTTTTCACACAGCTCTTGAACCACATCAAAACAAAATGAAGCAGAAATCACAGCAGCAGTTCAGGCTCTCTCCCTGGCCCTCCAGCAACACTTTCCTCCCTTTCAGCCCAGTTTTTTCCTCACAGGAGGGAGGTGATGTGGCTCCCATTCCCTGGGAGATCTGTGGAGGTCCGTGGTCCAGCAGGGGGATGTCTGGCACAGGACAGAGCCTTGCTCATCAGCCTGGATGGGTCTGAACTTGCTATTTAAACAGATTACTTCAGCTTCTGTAGATGTTTAGATATTTTTTCCAAAGATTCTCATGGGGTGCCACTATGGCAGCTTCCAAGGGTATTAAATTTCCATGAAGGGAGAAATATAGATATTCAAGAAATATAATGAGCACTGTCCTTCTGAATTTCTTCTTATTCCTGTTATTTATGGGTCCTTTAAATCAAGACTTGCTGCCCTTAATTATGTAATCTATAATCACTGGCCTAAGCCTGATACAGCGTTAGTGAATCCAAAAGTGCCACGAAAGGAAGCTGCCAGTAACCACCAAAGTGAGCACAGCCTGATGAGAAATCCTCCTGGGAAAAAAATCATGACAGGGACTGAAATGGAGCCTTCTTTTTTCTCCTTCTTCCTTTTTTTTTCCCCCAGCAACAGAAGGTATCAAAACTGAGCTTGTTGAAAAGGACAACATTTCACTGGCGTTCCTTTTTGTGATCTCAGTGTAGCCCCGGGTGCTAATCAGCCTGTCAGTCTCTAATTGCAGAACAGCGGTGTCAGGCACGAGAGAGCCCTGCTGGCTCCCTGGAACTGGGAAAGGGCACAAAATCCCCTCCTAGTGCCCAGCATGGACAGCAAAGGGCTGTGTCGGGGTGGGCTGGGGGCAGGGGAGCAGCTCCGGTGGTCTCTGGGCATTTCTGAACCCAGGGAATTGTCTGGGAGGGGGAGCAGCTCTCAGTGCCAACCCTTCCTTGGTATCCTGGTGCTCCCAACAGCATTTATTTCATGACACTCTCAAACCTCTTTGGTTCCTCCCCGCTGCCCATTGCGGAGCGTGGTGGTCACTGCAGCAGCACTGGGGAGCTGGGGATCCACATCCTTGCAGGCAGCAGCAGCAGCAGCAGAGCTGACCCTGTGCTGTCACAGCCAGGAGTGGCCTGGGGACTCGGTGTCACTGCAGGGAGCTCACATCCAGCCCAGATCTGTGACCTTCTGCTCCCATTACTGCGCACGAAGGACTGGGGCTCTGCCTGGCGCGGCGTGAAGAAGTGAGGAGTCAGCTTTCCTTGGGCTGCCCTCTGGGTGCTGCAGGATGTGCACTGAAAACCCTGGATGCATCTGGGGAGGGCTGAGGGGTTTTTGGAGGCTTACGGGACAAAACTCAGGTTGCAAAAGGCATCGGGGGTTAGGGCTTCTCGTGGCCACTCTGCTGCTGTGCTCTCATGAACATCTGGCAGTGCAGAGCAACTAAAAGTTCAGCCTCTTCCTTTTTCAGCAGGGTTTATCCTAACTTACAGAAGGATACAGATGATCCAGCCTCTGTGGGAGTTGGAAAAAAAGTGGAGGAGAAAAAGGATTTTTTTTCCTGGCTCTGTGCAGATTTGGAGGCGTGGGACTGGGACAGACACTTGGGGAAGTCTGCTTGGAGCAGGGATCGAGGCATGCTGGGGGAGCCGTGGTGGCAATGGAGCTGAAAAGCCAACGTCCCTCTTTGCCCCCCAGCCTGCAGCTGCCCCCTGCGCCCCTCAGTGGGGACCAGCAGAAGACAATTTGTGCTCTTCAGAGAGGTACACCTGTGTCAGGACAGGAAAAAACCTTTGGAGGTTCAGAGGTTCTGCCCTGAGGCTCTGCTGTGGGAATTGGCACAGCAGCCCAAGCTGGAGGAGCAGGGCAGGACCTTGGACACGCTGCTCTTGGCCAGCCACGTGCCAGTCCCAAACTCTGCAATCTGTATTTCCCAATTTGCTCACCTCAAGTGGGAAATCAGCTATTTCTAGCCTATAGACTGGATATAGAAACTGTTTTCCCCACATAAGAAATGCAATACAAATCCCATCATTTCGGATCTGGATGTTTTTGGGTTATGTTGCTCGCAGGGACTACACAGTTTGGATTCAGCTAATCAAGTAGAAGTGTTTACAGAGCCCTCTGTGTGTCCTCAGGCTTCAGATGCTACCACAGGAGTAAAAGACAAAGCTGGCTTTCTATTTTTAGCAGCCAGCCTCTCCTAAGCTCGCCCCCTCTCCTAAAGCTCCCATCCATAGGCTTGTGGGAATCTTCTTCATGTAAGCTCATGTGTAGCCAGGAAGGCTCACAATTTCTGGAGCTGGTGTTTTTTTCTTCAGAGGCTTCTTCTTCTGGGGCTCATGTCCCCCATGAGCTGTGGCAGCAGGACTCGGTCTCTGGGCTCTGGCCAAGCTGAAGTGGGCCCTGCGGAGGCCCTGGGGGATCACAGCCCATCCCTTTGGGCAGCGACCCTCTGTGCCCCTGGGAAGTCATCCCTCATTAGCCCCTGGGACAGCAGAGGCACAGGAGTGAGGCAGGGAGGTGGATAAAGCCCTGGCTAAGGCTATTTGGAAGTCTGTGCTGCAGCTTGGTGATGCAGTGACTTAATGAAGCTGCTGTTGTCACAGGGCCCGGGGACGCAGGCGGTCACTCCCAATCAATGCCGAGAGGTTAATTACACATTTACCTGAGCAGCAGTTCGAAATCCTCACCTCAGAATCAGGAGTGGGGGGGACTCCTGGCTGCCTTGGCACCTGCAAGTGTGAGCAGCACCAGCAGTGTGTGCCCAGCTAGATGCCCCCCATAGCTGGCTGAACCTTGACAAGCTGCTGGGATTTTTGGGCCGCTCTCGTCCCAGATATTGGTTCCAGCTTGGCATCAAAGCCAGAACTGCAGTAGTTCACAGCCAATAAGAAAAAAAAAGAAAAAAAAGCTGTTCTCTGCCTTGCTCCTGAGTGCTGCTCCTGAATCCTGCTCCTGAGTGCTGCTCCTTACCTTTCAGCTGGAGCCATCCTGCCTCCTTCTGCGGTGCTCCGCTGAGATGCCCACAGGGCAGGTGGTGGTGAATTCACCCATTTTTAATAAATAGATTTTAATTAACTTTTTAAAAAGTCCAGCTCATTCCAATTAGTGGAGGGTGACTGCATTTGTTCTCTCAGAGAGTGGGAGAGAGAGCGCTGTGTTTTTAAGACCATCTGCTCATGAATCCTTAAAAAAAACTCGGGAGAGGAAAACAAGCGTTAGCCGGAGGCAGGGAAGGGTGAGAGCACTCTGGCAGCCAGCAGGGAGGCCTGGCCAGCCAGGGGGGCCCGGGGCTGCCACAGGAGCCAGGGTGGTCCTGACAGGATTTTGGAGCTGGACCTCTAATGAGCTATGGGAGAAGGGACTGGCAGTGCCTGGATGAGTGAGAAGAGAGGCAGCGGGGCAGAGGGCTGAGTTCTGGCAGCCTCAGAGATGGGGAACTGATATCCCAGAGTGTCCCAGGCTTTTGGAGCTGGCCAGAGATTTCAGGAGGGGAGGTGCTTTGGGATGCTCTTCTCAAGGGAGGGTGTGCAGGGAATCTGGTGCCTTGAATTCAGAGTGCCTCTGGGGTGGGCAGGAGGAAGGGGCTTTGTTTTCCTGATGCCACCAGCACCTGCAGCAAGATCCAAGGGTCTGGGTGTACCTGGAGAGGGGAGTGGGGACAGTGTGTGGGGCAGCTCTTTCCCCATGGCAATGTGAGCTGTAGTGACCATGCCTCAAACATCCCCACCTCCTTCATTTATTCCCCTTCCTTCAGAATTGTCCCCCAATCCCGGTTTCTGGTCTGAAATCAGATGGGGTGACTTTGAGAGCTGCAGAAGGGCCAAAATCTTACTATAATTGCTGCTTCTCCCCATCGTGCAAAGACAAACTCATCAGTGCAGTTGACTCAGGCTCGTTCCCTGTGCCCTCCAGGGAGACGATATCTTGGACCGCAGCTCGGAGCTGATCTACACGGGAGAGATGTCCTGGATTTACCAGCCTTATGGACGGAACCAGCAGCGAGTTTTCTTTCTCTTTGATCACCAGATGGTTCTCTGCAAGAAGGTAAGGACACAGCTAAGGGCATGCTGTGGGCAGGCTTGCCAGTCCAAAGTGGTTTTCAGGGCACAGTGGCTGTTGGCTGCACGTGCAGAAGAGGATGTGGAGAGCCCTGAGGAAGGGCAGTCCGCATGCTCAGGGTGGGGTGCACACTGTGATAGAGGGAGTTTTGTGCTCATAGCAAATCCAGCCTCCACTTGCTCTTTTCATGCCTTTATCTCATGTGCCCCTGGTTTGGCTCGTTGCCTCCCTTCTCGTTTTAGGTTTTGGCTGCAGTGTATGATTTGGGATTAGATAGCCCTGCAATTCCTGTATGAAGTACAGAACCTGGCACTGGGGCTGACAGCCCAATTGCTGCATTGAGATGGTGATGAGCAGCAGCCAGGCTGTGCTGGGTGTCTGTGCTGGTGCTTGGGGAGAGGCTTTTTAAGCCTCGTCCTCCTGTCTCTGCCGTGCTGGGTTTTACAGGGCCCCTCCCTGCGCTGGAACCCATGGAGGAGGTGGGAGGGCAGTGCAGGATGCTGCTGCTGGTGTGCTGTGGGGTTAATAGCAGCTGAGCTGTGATCCCCAGGAACTGTGTCCAGCAGCAGCTCTGGTACCCCTGTGTCCCACGGAGGTGACCCCAGCTCACTGCCACCACACCTGAGTGACATGAAGGGACGGAGCTCCTCAGTCCTGGCTGTGACAGCTCAGGATGTGCTGTCACTCCCTGCAGCCTCACAGAGCTGTGCAGGGGCTGTCCCTGGGACAGCACAGGGCTGCATTCCTGTCACAGTTCCTGGGCTCAGGACAGGCTGAGCCTGGCACCCTCTGAGGATGCCCTGCCACCGCGGGAAGGGTGTGGGTGGGGACGTGGGTGGCTCCTGACTCAGCGCGGCATCGCTGCCCCCTCTGTGGCCCGGGCACTGCAGTGGGTGGCACTTTCTTCTCCTGAGTCATGGTTGACTGAAATTCTGCCTTCTGGAATGCCTGTGCTTGTTTTTCCCCTCCTCGTTGTTGTGCCTTTCCCTCCTTGCCCAGCCCTGTACAGAAACAGCCACAGAGCGGCAGTGAGAGCTGCAATGAGTCTGAGGGTGCACAGCTGGTTTCCTTCTTACTGCTGACCTTCTCCTCTTTGATTGTGACCCTGAATTTCCAATTCAGAAGGCAGCATCGAGTCTGGCTTGCACTGGGTCTGGTCCAGAGAGGTATCGAGCATTCCCTTAACTCTGGGAAAATCATGGCTGGGATTTCCATGGTCATCGGCACCAGTGTAGAGTGGTCAGCAATTCACAGTGGGCTGCTGGGGCCCTGCAGGCTTCCGTCAGAGTTCACTGGTAGTGTGACACTGTCCTCCCCCTTTCTGCATGAAAAAGGCATTTTGGGAGGTGTGGAGGTGCTGCACCAGAGGTGCCTGCATGAAAAGCACCTTATGGGTTGTGCTGGGGGGTCTGGGCCATCCTGGCAGGGCCCCTGGCTCTGTGTCAGGGTCTGCCAAGGCCTCGTGGCACACCGTGTGTCCAGCCAGCTCTGGGGTGACCGGGCAGAGGGTGGCAGCCCCTCCGGTGACCCCGTGGGCACAGGGCTCAGAGCCCCCTGCAGGTTCTCCCTCTGTGTCTCTTGCCAGCATCAAACTGCAGCTGCTGCTTTTCAGCGTTGGGGTAGGAGGGGAGATTCCATCCTTTATTCAGAATGAGGGTCCAAATCTGAAATTCAGAGGAGTGTTAGCTCACGTTTTGGAACCACGCATCCCATATATAAAATAAATGTGAGTGGCTTGTAGTCTGTGCTGTCTTACCTCCCTGACGGATGCCAAGAGGCAGGATCAGCTCTGCTTCAGAGCTGTGGCCCCTCAGGGAGGCACCATTTACCTCCAGGTTTGGGAAGCTGAGGCCAGCCTTCCATATCCCCTGCTCGAAAATTGAGGGATGGAATATGATCCACACATCCCTGAGAGCAGCTTTGGAATCACTTAGGATGGCACATCTCAGTGAATCTTGAGAAAATCTTCATTTGTGGGTTTTCTCCAGGTATAATACACTAATAGGTGTGGTACATCCCTCATCATGACAGTCTATGTGAAAATACTTTTGTTAAAATTATTATGGTTGATTTTTATCTCTTTTTGGCCCAAAGAGATTTTTAATAGAAATAAGGAGCTAATTCCGTATTTTAAACTGCCGCAGAGGCTTCAGTTTGATGAAGGCATGGGAGATATCCCAGGTGGCTTTAGAAGGCAAACATATATTTCAGACAGGATCCCTCACTCCCCCAGATCTTCACTGCAGTTACCTGCACATCCTCCCCTCCTTGCTGACCTATGAAGGTGTTTGCACCCCCGGTAATTCAGATGGATCCCGTGGTTGGGGAGGCTGATACAGGAGTTCCTGGTGGGACAGAGTTTGATATCAAACTGTCACAGAGGTCTGTGACAATTCTGCTGTTGGCATTCCCTGTGAGCTCCAAACCTTGCTCCCCTGTGGGCTCACCCTGCAGGTTCCTGCTCACAGTTCATGCAGTGGAAGATGAGGGGTTTTCCTGCTGGCCCATCCCGTGTTCCCTGAGTAAGGACTGATGATGCCTGTGCAGGTATTTCCAGTGTCCAGCTACCTGCTTTCAGCAGCAGGTAACACATTTCCAGACAAACCCCATCTGCTCTGCTCGTGTCCTGCTCTCCAGAGGCTTTGCCACCCCTTTCTCTTGGTGTCTGAAAGCGTTTCAAGGTTTCAGGGCCTTTTTTTTTTTTTGTTGGACACCTGGCCAAGGCATTTCTGTGAGGGCAGTAACTCTCAGGATGATTGTTCCTGACATTATCACCTGGTTGTTGCCTGCTTTTTACACCTGCAAGACTGGGAATTCCTGAATTCATTTCCATGACCACTACACCAGGGTTAGGAAGCAAGTGATTACCCAGGGAATGTGCTTGTCAGATGTTATTTTCACCACTGTGGGTGTACTGAAGTCTTTCTTCCAAGCAGGAAAGCTGCAC
Organism: Donacobius atricapilla; assembly: GCA_013397315.1. Taxonomy (NCBI): domain Eukaryota; kingdom Metazoa; phylum Chordata; class Aves; order Passeriformes; family Mimidae; genus Donacobius; species Donacobius atricapilla. The sequence goes on along the minus strand of WBMY01003003.1, from coordinate 721,806 downwards.
AAAGGTTTCCAAGGGCTGCAGCAAGTGGAGAAGCTGACACCATGGCAGGCACCTCTCCCTGCTGGCAAACACCTTGCAGAGCAACTTGTGTGCAATAATTTGCACAAAAAGAGTTTCCAGGCTTTACAGGTCAGTCTCTTTGGCTTAGATTTTGCTGCCAGAGACAGTACAAGTCACTTCCTAACATCACCACTGAATTTTTTCCTGGTGCCAGGCAGTGAGGAGTTTGATCAGATGAAATGGCCTTGTCAACTGTTTCAGGGTTCAACAAACTGAAGCCAGTTCCTGATCCAGAGCCACTGGGAGAGCTCAGGATCCAGGTTTTCCTTGCAAAGCCAGGTAACTTTCAGCTGATGGATCAATGTGAGACTCTCCCAATGAATATCTGCCCATGTTTCCTGACCCGCAGGCTGGTACACTGCTGTGGGCATGAAGACAAAGTGGTGCCTTTTCCAAAGAGTTGGTTGGATACTCTAATTCAGAGCTGCCTTTCGTGATGGCATAAGGGAATAGGCTGGGCAGGAAGCAGGCAGTGCCTCAGTGTGCCTTGCCATATGTGTATAATCAGGAGAAAAATGCCTATTCTGGGATGCTGGCCATAATTACTAAGGAATGAAGGCAATCCTGGATGATGGTAACACTAAAAGATGTTGCCTTAAAGGCACAGGGTCCACTTTCCTTATCACCCTGAAGTTGAGAGAGTTTGACATGGAGATGCTTTAGATTTGCAAATCATGGTACTTAACATCCAGGCCTGTGACACACAGCTTTAATTATGATCACTTCGGGGATGCTTGAGGTTCTTAGCAGATGAGGATCTTCTTTTTTCTGTTCTGGGTAATAATTTGAATTCCCCCAACGGGCTCCAGGGCGCTGTGGTGTGAGGCTGGGAATGGCAGTGTGAAGCAGGAAGGGTTAACAGAGCTACTGCTCTAAATTCCACTTTTCTTTCACCAATCGAAAGCAATCCTTGATGGGGCGCGGTGTTTAGTGTTTTCTGACAGCGCAGAAAGATCAGTGACTGCATGAAACACATTTAGTTTTCATTTGTGCTTTTTATGTGTCTCTTGTAATCAGGAGACAATGCAAGCTCCAGCTTGTGGTTTATTGCTGTTGCTGTCTTCCCTTGAGCTGCCTGAGCAAAGCAGGTTGGATGGGAAGCAAAATGAGACCAGTTTAATAGCAGTAGCCAGACAGCCAGCCAGAAATAGTGGTGCTACAGGAGATGGAGTAAATAAAATAATCCTGTCAGACTCCATTGCAGTCCAGGTTTCCAAATGGGAAGATAAAAGAGACATTTCTGAGTCCTTTCAGTGGAAGAAGGTCTAGCTCCCATGTAGCTTCTGTTGGAAACACCGAGGAGATCTCTGCACCAAAACAACAACCCTAATTTTATTACAGGCTAAAGAGGGCCTGTGGGACCAGCCAAAAATCTTGTTTGCAAACACACAGCTGCCCTGGGACAGTTCTTATTACTTTAAGTGTGTTTTCGACTTCATCAGCACCTCCCAGCTCTCCTCTTTTTCTCCCAGTAACACAGATCTCCACAAAATGCCACATTTTGGGTCAGGCCTGGGCCCAGGCTGCAGCAGGGTGAGGAAATGGGTCAGGCTGGGTTTCAGCAGCTCAGGAGAGACTCGGTGCTGCCCTGACAGGCAGAGCCTGCTGCTGGAGCTGGGGTGATTCCTGGGGTGTCCTGTGCAGGGCCAGGAGTTGGATTCTGATGATTCTTCTGCGTCCCTTCCAACTCAGGGTATTCCATGATTCTACGAGGTGGGCATAGAGATGACCAAGGAGAACACACTGACTTGGTCACAAAGGGTGAAATGAAGTCTTTAGAGACCAGCGTTTCCCCGGCCCCACTGATCCCTGTGCTCTGGCCCAGCTGGGGCTGTCTGCAGGCAGGAGGTTTCTGTGGGGCCACTGAGCACTGAAGGGAGTTTGGATGATTCATCGGTCCCTTGGCCAGAAGATAGCCAAGGAAGGCAAGTCCAGCAATTAACAGGGCATAGATTAAAACCAATTATGAAACAGCACTCCAACTTTCAGACAGGGGTACTCCAGGGAAGAAAACACTCCTGTGAATGATCCCACAGCCTGGAATGAGGCTTTGCAGGGCTGTGCAGGTGATGTGCCCTGAGCAGTGTCTCAGGGGGCTCATGACACAATGTCACAGGGCCTCGTCTCACAGGGGGCTTGTGCTGCCCTTCCACTGCCTGGGGGCAGCACAGAGGGAACAGCAAGATCCAGAGGGACTGGAGGAGCCAGCAGGAGTGCTAAAATCCAGAAAGGGCTGAATTTGGAGCCCTCCACCATCTGTGTGATTGTCTGGGCAGGGATCAGGCTTAGCCTCCTGTGACCATACAGATTTGCTGGATGCTCTGCAAAACACGCCGTGCCTCACTTATTGCTCCTGGAATTGCAGTGGGTGTAAATCTGGCCCACAGGCAAACCTCCAGAGCTGAAAGCTTACCCCTGCTGCTATGGCCTTTCGTAAGCACCATGTGAAGCCCCTGGGAGCAGCTGGAGAGGCCAGCAGAGCAGTGACGTGGCTGCACAAGGGTTTCCCATCCTCTCCTGTTATCAGTCCTTCAGAAAGGCACTCGCCCTGGCCTGGCTGCTCTGCAGCCAAAGGGATTGGGCTCAGGGTGGAACGAGGCATCAAAATGCCAGTGCTGTTCCACTGAATCCATGGAATGAAAATAGCATTTCCACACAAACGCTCTCAGCTCCAGCCCTCCCCCTCTCGGATCCCACACTGCAGCTCCACGGAGCTGGCGAGGATGAATCAAACGTCTCTTCCCAAACTCAGGAGACAGACAGTGCTGAATAATTTGGCAGGGATCTGCCGACCTCCCCAGCACAGCTGTCCTTGTGCAGGAGGAGTTACGTAAACTGAGAGCGCCGGCAGCTCGGCTCCCCCGGGACACTCCTGGCAGGTTTGGTCTGGGAAGAGAGTGGCTGAGGGGGTTTTGGGGAGATGGGACATCCCCCGTCCCTGATCGGAGCCATCCTTCAGCTCATTCCTGGCTGGGCTGAGCAGACCCCATTTCCCTCAGCCCCAGCTGCTGTGTCCAAGGGCTCAGAGCAAAGCTCGCAGGCTCTGGCATCCAAACTCTTAGTAGGGCTTTTTTTTTGTCAGATTTATTTTCTGATATCAAGAATATTTTTAGTATAAAAACACTCCAAGGGGTTCATTGAGCTTTAGGGTCTCATTTGGACCAAGGAGAGGCCTAGTGTGGTACTTCACTGAGCTCTGCCATGTGTCACTGTCACTGTTCCATCTGAACACTCAGCCCAGTGTAGGGTTAAATTAAATGTACAAATGCTACAGAAAACTGTCCCCTTGGTGTTCATGAAAAGCAGGCCAGGCGGCTTTCGTCAAAGGGTCTCTTTAAAGTAAATTAGACTTTAAAAATGTAGGCTTGGAATCTTTTTTTTAAAAAGTCAAAGAACGTTGAAAGCCCTCATGACTAAAGATACCCAAAGACATGGCAAAGTGGCAGCGTGCCATGCTCGCATTGCTCACGGCAGGTTGGGCAGAGGGAAGAGAGAGAACAGGCAAGCAGGAAAATCAGGACAAATTTCAGGAGTATGTTGGAGAACTCTGCTTCTCTGCTCTGCAAGTCAGTGCCCAGGCTAGTGGGAAATCAGAGAGGGGTGGGAGACCCACCCACACCTCAGTGCAAAAAGGAACTCAGCTGTCGTTGTTCGACACACGCACAGACACACACACATGCACACTCACTCTGGTGAGAAGGCACGAACTGTTCATTAAAAGATCTGACTCCACTTTTATAGTGTTTTTACAAAGGCCAGGGATTGGGGGAGAAGGTTGACACCTCTCCCCATCCCATTGATCAAGACAACTGTCCATCAGCTGTCCATGTCTCTAACACAAAGAATGTAAACTACCTCGGCTAAGGATAACATTGCTTCTGTTTATAACACCTGTGTATGAGAAACAACTTAAGAACTATGAAACTGTGAGACACAAGAATGCTGAAAAAACCAGGGCGACACTCAGCCTCTTCCAAACCTCTGCCTTTCCCAAATGATGAGCTGGTGTTCGGGTGCAGTTATTGTGAGCCCTGGCTTAGTCTTTGCCCGATTCCAGCGCCAACTGTTCCCTGGTCATCACCTGTTCCCAAGGGCAGGACTGGTCTGGGGTGGGTCTGTGTCCAGCCTCATCCTTGGCTGGCTCTTCTCCCCTGGACACTGGGGAACCCCTCATCTCTGGTCAGGTGATCAGTGGGGATTGCTGCTTTTCATCCCTGCACCCCAACAGTCCCACCCTGGGCATCCCTGGCAGCGCTGTCCAAAGGCTCCTGGAGCTCTGGCAGCCTTGGGGCCGTGCCCATTCCCTGGGGAGCCTGGGCAGTGCCCAGCACCTCTGGGGATGAACATTTCCTGAAATCCAACCTAAACCTCCCTGACACAGCTCCAGCCCTTCCCTGAGTGCTGTTCCTGCTCACAAGTGAATAAATCAGTGCTGCCCCTCTGCTGCCTCTCAGGAGGATGTCAAAGACCTCACTGAGGTCTCCTCAGTCTCCTCTAGGTGAACAAACCAAATGCCCTCAGCTGCTCCTCCAGCCACCTTCGGAGCCTTCCCCATCCTTGTAGCCTCCTTTGGATGCTCTGCAATGGCTAAATGTCTTTTTTATATTGTGCCCAAAACTGCCCCAGCACTGGAGGTGAGGCCACCCCAGAGCAGGACAATGCCCTCCCTGGCCCCAGGACAGGGATGTCCCTCGTGGCTCCAGGGCACTGCTGATGTTCTGTAAAGCTGGTGGAGATGGAGTGATGATCCCCATTGGAAGAGCCACCCTGTTGCCTGTTGCTTCTCCTCCCTGTGCCTCTTAGGGGTGGAGGGGCTGTGCTGTGCTGTGCTGTCCTTGCTGCCCACAGGCCTCCTCTGCCTCCCTCAGCTCTGCTAGCTCTGATCCCAGGGCATGGGGAATGCTCAGCTGTTCCCACACAGCTTTGAGCTGTTAGAGATCCACCGTCAGAGCCCTCCAGTGTGTCTTGCTGATTACTGAGAGCTCCCCCTTGATCTGTACAATAAATAAATGTCATTATCCCATGGTAGCGATGGGGAAGGGCTGAGGGAGAACTGTCATTTCACTGGAGCCCTAGGAGCTGCCCTCACAGGGCCTGGCTGCATCCATGCCCTTAGAGCACATAATTCCTCCCTGAGTCATTTTGAAACTCCTTTGCCGCTGGAATATGCAGGGTTTGATAAACGGGAGCACCAATAACCTACATAGGCAGTGAGGAACTTGTAATGGATTATTCTGTGGCTGGCATCTCCTGTTCTGTCAGCTCCTAAGAGGGATCTAATGACTCACAGCTGGAAATGGCTCTTTCTCCATTTGTGTTTCATGGATGATTTGTTTTACGCGTGAGAAGTCGAGTGTGACCTAGCACGGAGTAAACCACAGCTCCTGAGAAAAGGCACCATCCTAAATCCAAACCCTTGCCTGAGGCCTCCCCATCCACCCCTGTACACCACAGACTCAGGAGTTAATAGCTGGAATGTGAAACTCCTGGAATGCTGCACGCATGGGATGAAGGTCTGGGACCAGGCCAGGTCCTCTCAGGAGCTCATTTCCTCCTCGGGTGCCCTGTGCTGCTGAAACCCCTGAGTGGCTTTTGGTTGTGATGCCATTTTGCACTGGTGACTGCAGATTGCCCTCCTTGTCATTATTGTTCTTTGGAGGGGCTGTTGTCCTGGGGAGGGAGGGTTTGGACTTTTCCTCTCCCACAGGCAGTGCCAGGCACATGGAGCTGTGCTCTGGACTAGTGGGGCAGAAAAAAAAGTTAGAGATGAAAAATAGAGAGCGGGAGAAGCAGTACAGAAGGCAAGCAGGAGTCAAAGGGCCACTGAACAGTGATCTACAGGTGCAGTCCTTCCTGCAGGTGTCTAAATCCACTACAACAGGAGCATAATTCGTTGTGGGAGCCCATCCCACTTCCAGGTTTTCCAGTAAAGCTCAGCCTTGCTTTCCTAATGAAGGCCACAAAGGAGATTTCTTTCCTTCCAAGCACAGTTACATAAGGTCACCTTCCCCCTTCCAGGAGGGGACAGTGCTGGGGGTGGGAGCAGAGGGAGCAGCCCAAGGCAGGGCCAGCCCTGAGCGTGGCCCCAAACCCCAGCCCAGCACCCAGAGAGCACAGCTGGGGGGGGCTTATGTAACGTGCCAGAACTTTGCTTTGTGCTCCTGTCAAACCACTTTTCTTGGCTTCATCTTTTCCTTGTGAATCCTTAGTACAGATTACATGAACAGACTGCAGAGCATTATTCAGAAGAGCTTAATTAACCTCAGCAAGGGGAAGAAAAGGAAATCGTAGAAGCTGTAGGGTAAAAAAAGATCATATTTAGACAAATAAGTGCAAATGACCCAGATGCATCAATTTCCTTTAGAGCCAGGCAAGCAGGCTGGATGCTCTGCAGAGGCTGCAGGTCTGTGCCACTGCTGCTCCTGCTGCTGTCCCCACACTGCCCCAGGTCCTGCTCATCCTACCTGCTCCCAGCCCTGCTCCATCTGTCACCTCCCCTCACACACCATCCAGGACCCCAGGAGAGCAGCTATTCCCTTTGCAGGATTAAGCACACTCAGATCATCTCTGATGGATGTTTGTCTAACCTTCTTTTGAAAATCCCCCAGGAATGCCATCCCAAGACTTCCCTATTTTTTCGGTTCTACAGTTTAACTACTCTTCTAGATAGAAACTTTTTTTTTTTCGAAGTTTCTAATCCTGTTCTCCCTTGTGGTAAATTAAGCCAAGCCACAATCAAAATGGAGAATAATTGATCACCAGGAGCAGCTTTCCCATACTGTAATACCAACAGCACATTCCTTTTTAGTTACGGCCTTTCTAGATTAAACAGCTTCATTTCTTTGGCCTTTCCCCACTGATAAGGTTTTGAGAGTCTTTTTTGGGGGTTTTGTATTTTCTTGCTCTTGCCTGATTTAACTACAAGAAATAATCTTGTGTGACACTTTGAACTGGCCAGTGGAGAGCAGCCCATGGTCACTCTGGCTGAGCCACGGGCAGGATAATAAACAGCACCAAATGAACAGAGCCGGTCTGTGAACAAAGCTATAGCCTAGAGATTAATGATTCCTTCATTTCTCTCATTCTAATTCTCTCATTTATCCCTGGATAACCAGGAGCAGGAGCAGCATTCCTGTCCCCCACAAAGCCAGAGCTCCTCTCAGCTTCTGTAGCAGATAAATCCCCATTTTTGTGCATGGATCTGCTTTGTCCTTCTGCCATGCAGTACTTACACCAGGCTGGTGGAAGAATCCATTTCCCTCCTCAGCCTCACTGCTGCTTCCCTTAGTCTGGTGTTTTCTTTGACTCCGTGGATATGCTGGGAAAAGGACAGAACAGTGCTGGGCAGAGTGGTGTGAGGAGCAGCTCCTGTCTGAGCACTGCTGCTGCACCTGGCAGAGAGCACACAAGCAGAATCCCTTCATGGCCTCAGTGCTCTCTCAATTTCTAGCCTCTTGTCCACATGCATAAAAAGCTTCTTAAAACAAGAGTTTGGCTTTGTCTGCTGTAGGCCAGATGAATACCTGCATTTTCTTGAGCTCAATTACAGTGCAAGGTGTTTGAAGAGGGCCCTGCTTCACTAAGGAGCCGAGTAGGGTCTGTTACTGTTTAAAGCTGTGATAAAATATCCACAGATCGAATAATTATTGTGCTTCCTATATTATGGGTGTTAAAATTTAGTCAGTTGGGAAATAATATCCATTCACTGAGTGTTGGCAAGAAGAAGGGAGAATGACAATAGGAAATGCTGAGCCCATTAAAAATGAAATTATCCACTTACAGTTATTAATCTGAGGACTGAACTTCATGGAACCAGCTCTGGACAAAGTCCTCCATGTCCAGACACGTGCTGCTCATGAGATGTTTGTGTGGGAAATAAAGCGTGTCATATAAACTCAGGCTACCTCTGTGGAGTTCATGGCCAACAAGTGAGGAATGGTCCTTCTTTTGAAGGAAAGCATTGGGAAAAAAAGATGATCCATTTCTTCTGGAGTCATTATTGAATTTCCTTCTCCAAATGACAGTGGAAGTGGCAGACAGGAGCTTTGTGCTGTTGTCTTCCCCTTGCTCACCTCAAGGCCAAACCGTGGCATTTCTTCCTCTGCAGCTGAGCTGCTGCTTCCCCACTCCTGCACCTCACCAGCCACAACCTGTGGGGCCATTTGATTTCCAGGGGCACTGGAGATGCCATTATCTCCTCGCTGCTCCTTCAGGAACTCCTGGGCAACATCTCTATCTTCACATCCAGTACTCAGCATCCCAGGAGCCTTGGATCCTCACCAGAGACAGGGACAGCTCCTGCTGCATCCCAGGAGGAGAAATGTGTGGAGCAGCTCAATCAGACATGTCCAGACCCATGGATTGTCCTCTGGAAGCACAAAGCTGATAAAGCATTCACTTGGCCGTAGCTATAGCTCATCATGTTTTCTGAGTCAAAACTGGGGGGATAAGAGAGGGAAAATGCATTTAGTGTGTGTAAGGAAAGAGGCAGTGCACAGAGCCTGGGATTTTCAGAGCTTGTGATTGTTGATTCTTGTGAACAAATCTCTCCACAATCGTGAAGATTGCCTGGAAGGGTCCACTGGATCCACCCTCGCAGGAGCATGGTCTGTTGGGGTTGGTTTGGGAAGTTCTCAGCAGCAGGGAAGGGGAACGGCTGCTGTGCAGCTGACTTAGGGAGCACATCCTTGTTCCTGTGAGGTTTGGTGTCGGGTTTTTTTGAGAACGTGGTGCAGATAAATGCTCTCTCTAAGAACAAGCCCCAGCCTCCCATTAACACTGTGTGTGGTATTGACCTGATTGATCAGGCTCTGTGTGGCTCTTGCAGCCTTCCCACAGCACCGAGGGAAAGAAGCGATTTCCTAAGTTAGGACGAGACTGGAAAGATTTTCTGTTGCCTGTTTAGCCTGAAGTACCTTTTGCTTACGTTTTGGACTACCACCGGTCCAGGCCTATACCAGAGGAAGGTTTTTGTACAAGATATTTGCTAATGAATTCCCCCCACCCCCCTACACAGAGTATTCCAAGGGAAGGAGTCAGGATTTAAAGGCTGTGAGTCTAGTGATAGTTAATACTGTCTGGCAGATTCATGCAAGTTTGCTAAATCATTATGATGTAGAGTTTATTTTCCAAGATTAATTTGTTTAAAATAGTACCTACTGCTTATCTTGAAAAAGCCTCACTGCTAAATATTATTTCAATTAAAAAATGCTGTACATTGCCTTCATTTTTCTTCTCAAATGAATCTTCTGACGTAGCATTTATCTTTTGGGCACACTGAAAAATCCAAAGGTATTTAGGTTAAATTGATTTACTATACCTAAATATTGCTTTTGAGAGTGGTTAGAAGAAGGAAATCTTGATTGTGTGTTGGTGAATTTGCTTTTAAATAAATTGAATCACCTTGTGGGGCCACGACTAGAGAATTAATATTCTGTTTTCTGATGATCATCTTCTGTTACCTGAGATAACAGGCACAGAGATGTGGGGCCAATGGGGAATTGACTTTTCCCTTACCAGCACAGAGAAATGAGCTGTTGCTGAAAATCAGAGAATAACCAACTGAGAAAGGAGATGAGCATGAACAGGTTTGGTTGAAAGGGTTATAATTATCAAGGAGAGAAAAAGAAAAAAACCAAAGCTGGATCAAGAGGTTAAATCCAGGGTGGAATGAGACCAGACTTGGTTGGGAGTGCCTTGAGCTGAGAATCAGGATGGTTTCTCACCAGGGAGCTGTGTTTGAATGGGAAATGGGCCCCAAGGAGAAGGGGCAGAGACCAGTCCCCCTGGGTGTGGGAATGTGTGTGGCAAACAGGTCTGGGTGTCCTGTGCTGGCAGAGCAGTGATGGCTCCAGACTGGAGCTTGTGCACAGCCTGGTGAGCCCCTGGTGTGCCTCTCGATTCTCACCCCAGGGAGCAGAACCTCCCATGTGGAAATGCTGGAACATGTCACCTACTCAGAGGCATTTCTGTGTGCCTACAAACTGAACTTTGCAGCCCAAGCATGTGTGTTTTGTTCCTCTGTGCCCATGGTCTGGCCTGTTTGGCCTGCAAGACGTGCATTCACAGCAGGTGAGGCTGAAAGGATCTGACCAGGTTTCACCATCACTTCTTTCTCTTCCTCAGCTCTCCCAGGAATTCATTCCCTGCTGAGCTCAGGCTCTCCATGAGACCTCACCATGGTCCCTATGTCCCTTTCCCTCTGCAGGATCTGATCAGAAGGGATATCCTGTATTACAAAGGGCGCATAGACATGGATAAATATGAAGTGGTGGATATAGAAGATGGGAGAGATGATGACTTCAATGTCAGCATGAAGAATGCCTTCAAACTGCATAACAAGGAGACTGAGGAAATGCACTTATTCTTTGCCAAGAAACTGGAGGAGAAGTTACGATGGCTTAGAGCTTTCAGAGAAGAAAGGAAGATGGTAAAAGAAGATGAAAAGATAGGTGAGGAATGTGGAAATGAATCTGAAAGGAGGTTGTTGGTAGTGTTTCATTTAGCCCCAATGGGTGGAGGAGCCCACATTTTCTTTGTGGTAGAATTGCAGTTCAACCTTGTTGAAATGTCCTTGTTTGCTCTCCAAGTCATAAATAGGTCTCTTTCCTAATTTAAGTTACTGTTCTTTTTGGCCCTCAGTAAACAAATTCTTCCCATTGCTCAAGCCTGGAGCTCCGTGGGTGTGTGGGAGGGAAGTCTTTGGCCATCCACCTTCAGGGTCTCCTGGCTGCATCCTCCTGCTCTGGTTAAGGATGTTTCATGCAGAGGGGAGGCAGCAAAGTCAGTGACAGCCCTTGCCTTACACCAGCCCCTAAACTGACTGTGACCACTGCCAGTCCAGGCTCAGTTTGTTGCTCAGCTCTAAAGCATAGAGCTTATTTATGACACTATAAATGAAATGGCTCTAATCTTACTTTTCATCCAGCCCCTGCACAAGTGACATTAGAAGGAGGCCAAGAAAGAGTTGCTTTTCAGTAGAACACTCAGAGCATTCCGTATTTGGAAAGAGTGCAGAGCATCCCCCTCCCCAAAAGGAAACGAGGCTTTGTGAGCAACTTTCTGAATTGTGTTTGCCGTGTTCCCTTTTCCAGGCTTTGAAATTTCTGAGAATCAAAAGCGGCAAGCGGCAATGACAGTAAAGAAAGTCAGTAAGCAAAAAGGTAACCGGCAACACGCTCTGTGCCTGGTGATGTGAGGGTGGAGCGGGCTGGGCTGAATCCTGCTGGGTTAGGATCCAGCATCCCCTCTACTTCCCCCTCCCTTCTCTTTTTATATCAAATACCGTTTGTGCTTTGTATCCTTCCTTAATGTATCTGTGGGCCAAATTAATCTCTGGTCGAAGGTGGTTGAAAGCCAGTGGAACTGCACCAGAGATGAATTTGATCTCGTGTCTCCAGTCTGATGTCCAGAAGCTGTCCCTGGGGGCAGAAATCTATCTCAGTTGTTTATCTCAGGCTGAAATGGGAGTGAGTGCGGAGGTGTGTAGAGGTTCTGCTAATTCCCAAAGTCTCCCATTAGCAAAAAAAAAAAAAAAAAAAAAAAAAACAAAAAAAACCAAAAAACAAACAACAACGACAAAGCTAAAATGCTGGAACTGGGGAGGGAGTACCCCTTTCCTGCTGCTGAAAAGGGACACTCTTGTTTCCTGGGGCTGCCTGTAACTTTTTCAAGACAGCACAGTAGCATCTACTCTAGGAAATAAAGTATTTTAGTAAAGACATTGTATCTCTGGAATGTCAGATTCATTTCCCCGGCCAGGCAGGCTGCAACCAGAGTCTCAACTGGCCTAAGCCAGCGTTAATTCTCTCTCGCAATAACTCTTGCAGCTACAGGTTTGGAAATACTCAACACAGAGGGAAGGTCAGAGAGGTCATTCCTCAAGTTCTCCAAAGCTTCACACAGTCATGGATGTATTGATTTGTTACCAAAGTACCACAGCACGAGTAGGCCTACGAGTGGGTTTGGAGAGAGCTCCTCAAGGCTTGGCTCAGGTCAGGTGCAGGCAGTCTGGTCCCCTCTCTGTGCAGGTGTTTTGGGGGGGTTTGCAGAAGTTGAAGGAGCTCTTTGCTTTCTGCCTCACCTGTGTGTTGTCTACTGGCTTTGCTGGTCCAGGAGTGGTTTGCCAGGCCAGCTGTGAACTCCTTGGTTTGCTGTGTCTCTCCATTGTCATCAGTCTTCTCCTCTCTATTAACTTCTTCTGTTGTCTCCTGAGATGTTCTTTAAAAACTCTCCTGGCCAGATGTTCTAAGCTCAGAGTGTGCCCACCCAGAGCAGGGCCAGGTGCCTGCCACTGTCCCTGTGCCCCTGTCACAGCCCCTGAGCACCTGCATGTCTGTCCCTCAGCACGGGAGCATCCACAGGGCTTGTGGAACTGCACAGTGAGAGAGCCTGACTTGCATGACTGCCGTGACAAAACCAGGTTCAGTTATTGCTAGCTGTTCAGTTCATTGTATTATTAATTAATAGAGGTATTAATTAATAATTGTACTGTTCAGCCAGTAAGTGACACAGTTCAGAGGTGCCTGAGCATGCCTGCCAGTATTCCCACGTAAATCACTGGACTTGCATCCTGACAAATACAATCTGCCTGACAGGACTTGTGTCTTACGCAGCAATTGCTCTCTGTCTGCTCTCTTTGTCTTTCTCTCTCTTTCTCTCTGAGATGAAAAAGGAGGGGTTGTTATCTTGGGCTTCTCGGACTATGAAATTCATTAGCTCCTAAAACAGCAGTCAGCATTTCTCTAGTGAAGAATGAGCTTAGGCTGTGGCACTGGCAGTTCTTTTTATGGGATTAAGTCCTCCAGCCAGACAGAAGTTCAGTCACACCCCAGCACCGAGTTAAGCACATCCTGGTTGGTTTTAGGATGCGAAATCTGAAAAACAACAAACAGAGTCACTAAAACAGTAACTCTGAATGCTTTGCCCTACACTGTGGTGATCATAGCCAAGTCTCAGGTTGATTAAATTAAATATTGACACTGAGGCTCTTAGTTTTGTTATTCTGTAGTTGGTCTTGTGCCCAAGACCCAATGAGAGGTGCAGGGCTGCCCAAGCAGGGAGCTGCTGGTGCTGCCGAGAAGAGGGACATAGGAGAAAACTCCTGAGAGCTGCCTTTTGGTGACTGATTTTTTTAAATCTTACCCTATGCATTTTGCAGATATTGACAACATTGTATTTTGCCAAGACCTTGGCAGCACTTGGGGCTGCAGGTGTGCCCGTGCCAGGGGCTGCTGCTGCCTCTGCCCTCCTGCAGCACCACAGGAGCGTTGGAAAGGGCTTGGAGCTGTTTTTGGAGCATCAGCTATACCTGAAAAGCAGGGAAGCCCTTCAGAGGGAGGACCAGGTCACTGTATTCAATAGAAGTATTTATTTATTTAAATGCAGGATGGTCTCAGTGGCTGCAGCAGGGCTTGACAGCTCAGCAGCTCAGGGTGCTGCCAGCCCAGCTCCCATGTCACAGGATGCCTATTACAGACTTGTTCCTAGATTATCTCACTTGTTCCCTGCACCTCTTAAATGGGAAACCATGGTAATTCCCCTGTCACAGAACACTTAAGGAAGAGAGAAAAGCCGTGAAGGAGGTGAAATGGAAAATGCAATCAACTTTGTTAGAGGTGAAGCAGAAAAACATTTTTCAAATAGTATAAACTGCTGCTTATTTCATGCACTGTTGTACCACACCTCCCAGAAGTATTGCTCTGGAGATGGCTGGCATGTGTTTGAGAAGGAGGCATTTAAACCTCTGCTGGCTGCAGCAGGAGAGGGGGAGAGCAGCTGAGAGCAGCAGACAAAACCTTAAAGCTCTGCTTTTTAAACGAGCAGGACCTTTATCCAGGTGATTCAGTGAGAACACTCTCGGAAGTGTTCTGTTTCAGGAAGTATTTGATGCCCAGCTGAGGGTGCTGTGTGGGGCAGCAGCCCCCTCGTGGCTCTCAGGTCTGCCCGGCAGTGTGTGCAGGGCCAGGCTCCCTGCCAGACCCACTTAATGATGGGCAATATCCCAGCATTTGCACTCCTTATTGGATTGGGCAAAACGTAACGCTGTTAGACCGGGCGCCTTAAGACAGCATTCAACCAATTTTTGGCCTTCTTTAAGTCCATTAGACATCCAGTGAATGGGCAGTGCTGGCTCTGCACCTCACTGACAGAGAAAAGGGCTGGTTGCTGCTGTTTGCCTTTTGCATTGATTGTTGGAGATTTTGCTTCTTGGTTGCTGCCCCTCACCTTCCTTCAGTGGCAGTGTGGGGAACTCGGAACAGAATTCAGTCTGGTGTCTCCTGAAAACAGTGAAGTAAAGGAAGAAATTTATTTGTTTGATCTTAGGAAAACAAGCCAAGCCCCTCCCTGCAGGCCTTTGCAGGCTGTGGCCAGGCAGGAGGGCAGGTTCTGTGCAGAGCCTGGGTCCCACCAAGGCACTTAGGGGTGGCGCTGGCCTCTTCTGCCAGCACCGTGTTGTCACTGACGCAAGGAGTGGAAACTGCCTAGAAAATGGATCCCTTGTGGATCTCCAGTCCATCCTTAATGTAGACAAAGGTTAATCCAGAGTCATTTTTCCATTTCTAAGCATTTGAAAATGGAAACTCATGGAGTGCCTGTCTCTGTGAGGGGCCTCTATTCCTTGGCCACTAGTGATCCCTCTCCAAGGGCTGGTGTTCGCAGCCTGAAGGAACACTCAGTTCCCTCTCGCATCCCCAGCTCTGTCCACATCTGGCCCCTTGCAGGACAGCCTGTCCACAGAAGAGAGATTTGTTCATATTCCTAGCAGCTGCCAGCCATTGGTGTCAGGGGATTAGAGGCCCTTCCAGGAAGGAGACTCCATTCTTAAAGCACCACTTCCCACTTTTGGAAAAGGAAATGTCTGTTGAGATTTAAAGAAGTGACCTTAGTGTGAGCTGGGGTTGTTCCACCTCAGGAGAGCTCTTGAGCCCCACAATACATCCAGCTCCTCTCCCTGCCCTATGCACACTTCCCCCAGGAGATGCCTTCAGCCCTGACAAGTCTCTGGGATGAGGTAAGCAGAGATTCAGTCAGCATCACCTGAGAAAGGTGCTGTCACTAAAGCTGCCCGTGAACACTCAGCCGTGCAAACCAGCAGGGGTTAAATCATCAGCCAGCATGAACTGCCTTGGCCTCTCACCAAACACCGTCTGAATCACTGGTTTTTCCTGTTAATTTATTCCTTTCTGATCACTTGAGCTCACAGCCAACTATGTCATAAAAGCCCTGACCAAGACACGCAACAGCTTCTCTGACTTCCCACACTTCTGCACTCGAGGCTCTCCCAGCAACTCTGCCCAGCAGAGCTGGGCAGGACAGGGCTGACCAGGGGCCCTCCCGTGGTCCTCTCCGCTGTTTAATCCCATTTTGTCGCATCTTCCTTGCTGACAGGATTGACTTGGCCCTGCCGCGTTTCCCCATCGATTCACATGTGTAGGCACAGCCTCGGGGGATTGCAAGAGCCTGAGCAGCCACAGCCCAACTGCTTAAAAACAGAGGGGCATTCGCATTTTGGATAATCAGGGTCACTTCCCTTTTTCGCAGCACAGGAGGTGAAAGAAGGGAGCTGATGGTGTTGTCAGTGGTATTTCCCCACAAATTGAGGGCAATCACAGAGCTTACCCCATTTGTAAAATCCAGACCCTACCAGCACTCCGTGCTGTGGGTCCACGAGCACCATTCCACTGATGGCATCCAGAATCCAGGTGGAGTTCTCAGTGTCCTCCAGGAACCAGGCAGATCTACCAGCTAAGGCAAATCTGTAATAAATCCTCCTCTGGGGGGGCCTCTGAGGATGGTACTTCTGAGTCAGTCCCCCGGGGCAGATTTTTGGTGAGACATTAATGGCCCTCGTGGGAAGAGCCAAGGTGATGACATCAATGACATGTTGAGATTCCCACTGAAGTTTGTGAGCCCACATACTGCTGCACCTTGAGTTTGGTGAGGGGTTTTAGGAAGGAGTTGCGCCCCAGAAGCTGCCAGGAGCATTCCAGGGCTGAACTGATCCCTTCCATCTGTGAAACCCATGGAGTGAGCTGTGTGATCAGCTTGCAGCGTGCTGGAGGAGAGGGAGGCTGTACAAACAGAGGATGGCAGAAATTAGTTTTCACCCAGCTCTGATGGATAAAGCCCCAGTATCATTTATTCCATCTTGCCTCGATTAGCTTTTCTTATCACACAAGGAATCATTATCTTAATGTCTGCTCTAATGGCATCAGGCTGCAGTAGCAGACTTGATAAATAGACTCCAGAGGGTCGGGTTAGCTCAGTGTGTGTAGGTAGATGTTGTGGTTGTCTGGGGAACATCAGGACATGAGGTGACTGCTTCCTCCTGCATTTCTTCAGCTGCAGCCAGCCCTCTCCCTCCTGAACAGAGGAGGGAGGTTTGTGGTGAGAAAGGGGAGCTAAGGCATGTTCTCACTGGTACCATCCCTGGAAGTCAGGGCCTGGAGTGAAATCCTGGCTGTGTAAAGAGCCCTGGCTGAGGCACCACTGAAATTCCTCTGGAGCTGGGCAAATACAGCCAAGTGAGAGCTGGGTGATTGAGCAGGGAGGTGTAAAGGGAGGAAATCCAGCTGGTCAGGGCTGCCTGGGGAGGCAGAGGGTTCCTGTTCACAGCTCCATCCTCACCTCGGGGACAACCAGCTCCAGACACACTGTCCTTCGCCAGCCCTGCACGTGGCCCAGGGAGTGGTGGGGCAGTGCTTTGAGATCCTCTGCTGAAATGTGCTGATGAGGGCAAAGGGCTGGACCCACCCAGCCAGCTGTGCTCGTTTCTTTAACTTAAACTCGTAGCCATGACAGCAGTAATTAACCATACAACAATTAGTGCTCTGGCTTCCCCACGAGTGGGGGTTACCGTATTCAGGAGGAAACTGAATTTGTGGGGTTTTTGAGCATTTCCTGGAAGATGCAACTTGGCTGAGCTGCTGTTGGGCTCTGAGGGAGCTGGAAGGTTCCAGGGCAGGGCAGAGCTGCCAGCAGGGGTGGCGATGTCACTGTCCCCTCCCCAGCTCGGGCTAATGAGCGCCCTGAGACCTGGACAGCACGGTGGGGGCAAAGCCTGGGAAAGAACTGCTGAACAAAGGATAAGCTAACATCCCCTAGGTGGAGGATGGAGTAAACAGCTTGTAAGGCAAGTTTCCATGGTTATGTGGAGGAGATGTGCGTGTTCTCCGTGTCTGTGTCTGTGAGCCCGGGGAGGGGCCGTGTCCTGCTGGATGATCCGTCTGCACGAGTCCCTGTGGATTGCCTGTGGGTCACCAGCATGCTTCACGTGCTGCTGAAATTGTGTTGGAACCTCAAAGAGAAGAGACACTTTGAAAAAAAAAAAACCAAAAAAACCACCCCCCCCCCCCCAACCTAGAAGGGAAAAACGAGACAGTTTTAAATCTTTTTAATTGTTTCCTTCTGAGCTGAGAAATCCGAAAGGCTCCAAGTGACGTTGCCTGGTGCTATAAAAAGACATTATTTCAAGTGACAGCGCAGCATCTCTCACCAGTTTTGTCTAGCCAAATTATGAATCTGGGAATTTTCTTGCTCTCCTCGTGAGCAGCTCTCCCTAGCCCCGCCCTGGGAGCGATCCCTCTGTGCAGCTGCAGCCGCGCTGCAGAATGAGGCACAAACCAGCAGAAGGAGCTCCAGCTCTGCCCGTGGGCTGGAGTTGGCTGCTCTGCCTGGNNNNAGTTGGCTGCTCTGCCTGGAAATCGTTACTTCCATTCGATTCTTCCCTTTGTGCTTTGAATTCCGCTCGCCACGCTGCCCAAAACTGCCTTGGAAAAGAGCTTTGCTCATTTCTTTCTGGTGAATTGCAGTGGAGTTATGGCTTTGCATATTAAAAAAAATATCCCTCAAGAGACAATTTTGCACGATGGCCCCGAGTTCTGATGAGGGAAAAAAACACTTCAGAACAGAGCAGAAAAATACCTGCCAGCAATTTTCCCAGAATTGCTCTTTCTTAGGATTTGAAGATGTGCAGATTAGGTGAATCTTCCCCTCCCAGTTTCTGTTTTCCAGAACATGGGTATGTCCAAAAAAAAAAAAAAAAATGGAGAAGTCGTTCTTGGGGCACCTCAAGCTATGGCAAAGTGCAGTAAGGAAATGCATTCTGGAATTACCAGAGCACAGTGGTTTTATTTGCATGTCCCACACATGGCAATGGTGCATGTCCTTGAGATCCACACATTTCATCCTTCAGGCCATTGGAGAAGTAAGAGAAATGTGAAACCTTCAGCTGCTAGAATATGCAAGTAGAACCAGCCGGGAGCTTTTGGCATTCATCCAGCCCAGATGTTGATGCCAGTTGCCCAGATCCACAGGGCCACACATACAACTGTGGGAAGAGCAACTGAGGGAAGGGGCAAGCTGTGCATGTGTGTTTCCAGCAAGGACAGGACATTTTTGAGGAGTTTTGGGCAAGAACTGAATGGGGTTTGGTAGTGATCTGGCCAGGGGAGTCTGCCCTTTTCCCTTTTGGAGAAGACAGACTATGGATTCCATTCCTTGCTGTAACTCCATCACTGTCCGTGGACATCAGCCAGACTAGTCTTTCTCTACTTCTTCAGCTTTCCAAGTGCACAGCATTTTGCTGATCCAGGAGATTTCCTAGCATTTTGTATCATCATTAAAATACATTAGTTCACCCTTCTGAAATTGGTTTAGAGGCAGTAAAGAGCCCAGCCACAGGATGCCAAAGCCATGGGGCCATATCACTAAAGCAAGGTGGCTTTAAGGACTTCCAAAGCTAAAAACAATTTGTGTCCCCCCCAGTAACAGCTTTAGATTCACAGCTCTTCTGTTGTAGAACATGAGTAGTTTTAGTGGCACAAGGACTGTTTGCCTTTGAGGCAATTCCTGGTCAGTCTGAGAGCCAAAGCAGATGTATTTTCCACCTCTAGCTGTGTAAAGGACCTGTAACAGATCCTAACATTCCCACAGATCCTAAAATCCCTCACCAGTCTCTGCTGGGAAAATTGGCCAAGGGCTGGTGGCCTCCAGGAGAAGGTTGGCACTCCGGATGGGTTCAGGGCCAGAGTTTGTCGTCTGCAGTTGATCTCAGTGGCCACACATTGGCCAGCCTGGAGATGGGCAGCTTGCAGCAGGACAGTGCCAGGAGAAGGGGTGGGTAGAGAAGAGCTCAGTGCCCTGCCCTGGTGGGTTTCAGTCACACAGTGATTGAAGTTCAAACTGTTCCTTGGAGTTCTGTACCAACGAGGGTGGTGCAGAAGTTGTGTCAGGTCTCCTGCAGCTGCCCCTGCCCAGGTGTGACCCCAGCACAGCCCTGGGGCTGCGCTGGGCTCTGCACATGGGAGACAGGAGTGGGGAAGACAGAGTAGGGAAGTCATCGATGAGTAACTATTCCAGCGTGCAGGTACAGATGGAGAACATCTCCAGGTCGAACTTTCCAAGTAAGTTTGAAATACTGATTGTGATGAATTCATTAAAGGTTAAGGAGTGTGAATCACGAGCGGTTTTTGCCCACTGCGAGGAATGATCTTGGTTATTCTCTACAGTGGACAGAGAACGCACAAAATACAGTAAAGAAGGAAAAACCAGTTAGACGTACTCAAGACATCTCCATTTGGTCTGAACCTTTTGAGAATTTTCACCCTCCATCAGGAAATTCTGTGGCAGGGAGAAGCGACTCAATTCTCTTCCCTAAAGCCACGCTTTAGCTCCTACCCCAAAGAGGTCCTGCCTGACCAAGCAGCACCTGGCCAAGCTTTGTGGTGAGCTCTGTGGGTGCCCTCGTGAGGCTTTCCCTCTGTGTCAGTGCCCGTCGTGTGCCGCCGTCCTGCCCGGCCAGCGCTGGTGTGTCTGTGTGTGGTAGGAGCCGCATTGCTGTGCACACCTTGCTCTGGTACCTGGGTGCTAATCACCGTATTTTGCCTTCTCCAGCACCTTCCCAGCCGAGGATCTCAAAGTGTTTTACAAACATTAATTAATTTAGCTTCACAACCCTCCTGTGAGGTAGGTGGGGGATGCCACGCTGTCCAGATGAGGACACTGAGCTGCTCGGGGACAGTGGCTTCGCTGCTGTGGTTAGAGCCCGGGGAGGCAACGGCCCCCTCCTGCAGAAGGAAGAGCAGTTCTGCATGATCCAGAGATGGCCAGAGCTTACAGCAAGCTGCTCCACAGCCCTGCTCCTCTCTCCTTCCTGCAGTCGTGGTTTCCAGCCAGCCCCGCTGCCCCGAGGCTGAAGGAGGGGTTGTCCTTGTGGGGAAGGACATCCAGACTGTGTCACTGTACCCTGTAGGCTGTGCTTTGGTGGTGACACACATCCCTTCTGTTCCACTTCAGTCACCCAGAGCCACCCTTTACACACCATCCTTTAAACAGGATGCTGAAGCCCCCTCGTTCCACGGGAGAGCTGTAAGGGCTGCATCCCCTCTCCCTGTTCTGCACAGGAGCTGTGGCTCACCTGTGTGGGAATGAACATCTCAACCCTAAAAGCATAGCCTTGCCAGTCCATCCATTGCTACCAGTTTGGTTTGAGCAGAATCAGCCTTTTTTGCGTTCTGTGCAGCCGTTTTCAGGCTGAAACCAGACTGGTGAATTGAGAACAAACCCTATGGAAAAGTCCTAAACTGTTCCTAAAGAACGAGTTGCCCTCTGTGTAGGTGCATCCCTGCAGGGTAGGGCTTCTTCCACAGCAGCTCTGCTCCGTTCTGTGTGGGAACCGGAGCGGGCCGGCGCTCGGGGTCGTGCTCGGGGCTGCTCAGTGGGGCATGCGGGGGCAAGGCTGTTCTCCAGGGAGAGCTGGGAGGGAGGGTGAGCAGCAGCTCGGAACAGACCTGTTAAATCGGAGCGGGATGAGTTGGCCTCAGCGGGGCAGGGCCTGGCCTGGCTCTCCTCGCTCGCACAGGACTTTTCCATGAGGGCAGGCAGAACTGTGCCCAACAAAAGCCATGGATCCTGTCCCAGCCGTGGAGCTTTGGCGTAGGGAGGCAGCCTCAGAGCTGAGAGGTCAGGCAGGCGCCGCGTTCTGGAGATTGGCCAGCCCGGGCACGTCCTGGCGTGTGGGACCCGGTTACGGAGCGATAAGGAGCGATAAGGAGCGATAAGGAGCAGTAGCATGACGAAGAACGACTATTGACCCGATTGCTCTTTGACTGATCTGTTTCTTTTTCCCCCCAATCATCGATGCAGGTGTGAGCTACTCCAAGTCGGTTCCTCCAGCCTACCCACCACCCCAGGATCCATTAAATCAGGGACAATACATGGTGACAGATGGCATATCCCAGTCCCAGGTCTTCGAGTTCACCGAACCCAGACGCAGCCAGGCACCATTCTGGCAAAACTTCAGCAGGTTAACACCATTCAAAAAATAATACCTAGAGAGATGGAGAATTTTAACTTAAAAGAACTAAAATTTAAAAAATAAAAATAAATAAAATTATATTTATAGATGGACCTTTTTTCGGAGAAGCACTGTTGCAACTAAATATATATACATATATATATGTATACACACATTTAAAAAATAATAATATATATACATATATGTATATATATAGAAGGACCAAAAACTTTTTTTGTTGTTTTTGGGAAGTAATCTGCTACTAGATACTAGGAAGCACCAATGATTTCTAACCATGTGACCTGTTTTATTTCATTTTACTCCATTAGTTGGACATCTCTTTTTGTTGGGTTTTTTTTTCCCTGTTTTTCTTCATTTCCATCCAAGTCGTCATTGGCATCCCAGAATGCTTTCTCGCTTGTGTGACTCCGTCATGGAACTTCCTCATGGACTACATTGGTGTATATTTTCTTTGATTTTATTTATGGGGGGGTGTTGTTTGTTTTTTGGAGTGCTGGGAGGTCCCTGCTCCCTCTCCCTCCCTCCCTGGCTGCCCCGAGCCCCCGGCCCGGGCCCGGCGCTGTCCCCGTCCTGCATCCCCTGGTCTGACTCGTGCCTGTCTGGATGTGCTCCCTGTGCTCCCGCTCCGCTGCGCAGTATTTCTCTGGCTTTAACTGTTCTCTTGTGGGCAGGTGAAACCCAGCAGAAGGGCAAGCAGCTATTTAGGAAGTGAGAGATGGGTTTTCCTCAGTTCATCTTTTGCATTTTTTTAAGCACTTGTCTTTTTCTCAATTCAGTGTGGTTTATTCACACTCGGAGTAAGACTGAGAAAAGAGNGAGCGATAAGGAGCGATAAGGAGCAGTAGCATGACGAAGAACGACTATTGACCCGATTGCTCTTTGACTGATCTGTTTCTTTTTCCCCCCAATCATCGATGCAGGTGTGAGCTACTCCAAGTCGGTTCCTCCAGCCTACCCACCACCCCAGGATCCATTAAATCAGGGACAATACATGGTGACAGATGGCATATCCCAGTCCCAGGTCTTCGAGTTCACCGAACCCAGACGCAGCCAGGCACCATTCTGGCAAAACTTCAGCAGGTTAACACCATTCAAAAAATAATACCTAGAGAGATGGAGAATTTTAACTTAAAAGAACTAAAATTTAAAAAATAAAAATAAATAAAATTATATTTATAGATGGACCTTTTTTCGGAGAAGCACTGTTGCAACTAAATATATATACATATATATATATGTATACACACATTTAAAAAATAATAATATATATACATATATGTATATATATAGAAGGACCAAAAACTTTTTTTGTTGTTTTTGGGAAGTAATCTGCTACTAGATACTAGGAAGCACCAATGATTTCTAACCATGTGACCTGTTTTATTTCATTTTACTCCATTAGTTGGACATCTCTTTTTGTTGGGTTTTTTTTTCCCTGTTTTTCTTCATTTCCATCCAAGTCGTCATTGGCATCCCAGAATGCTTTCTCGCTTGTGTGACTCCGTCATGGAACTTCCTCATGGACTACATTGGTGTATATTTTCTTTGATTTTATTTATGGGGGGGTGTTGTTTGTTTTTTGGAGTGCTGGGAGGTCCCTGCTCCCTCTCCCTCCCTCCCTGGCTGCCCCGAGCCCCCGGCCCGGGCCCGGCGCTGTCCCCGTCCTGCATCCCCTGGTCTGACTCGTGCCTGTCTGGATGTGCTCCCTGTGCTCCCGCTCCGCTGCGCAGTATTTCTCTGGCTTTAACTGTTCTCTTGTGGGCAGGTGAAACCCAGCAGAAGGGCAAGCAGCTATTTAGGAAGTGAGAGATGGGTTTTCCTCAGTTCATCTTTTGCATTTTTTTAAGCACTTGTCTTTTTCTCAATTCAGTGTGGTTTATTCACACTCGGAGTAAGACTGAGAAAAGAGAATCAGGGGCTTTTCTTCTTTTTTGCTTTGTTTCTGTGGGCTTATCTTTGATTTATTTTCTTTTCAAGCTGAGACACTTGAAAAGCCCACTCCTATCTTTGTTTTCCATGCAAAGATAAAAGCTTAAAAACCGATGGCTTCATGCCTCCATTGCAGAGAGGAAAATTGGCTCCGAGGCTCTGACAAGCGGCCAGTTTTCTGTCTTCAGGAACTAAGGTCCCATCCTTTGGCCACACTCAGCCTGCACAGCAGCACCCTAACGAAGCACTAATTGCCCTTTGCAGGAGCAGTGACCCCAAAAATGAGGCCCGTGGCTGCTCTCAGTGCCCACCCCAGGCCGGGTCCCCCTGAGCTCTGCCCCGTTAGCAGAAGGATTCTGGCCCCAGCCCCGGCAGTGCCCAGCTGAGGTTTAAAGCCCGAGCTGCAGAGGAGCTGAGAGCTCTGGGTGTGCCTGGGCAGTGTGGCCGTGGTTCTGTGCCCAGTCCCAGCTGGTGCTGGTCCAGTCCAGGCCCCTTGGAGGGGTCAGTGCCGTGGGTCTGGAGTGATGGATCAGCCCAACCCTCCAGGTCTCTTTCTCTCTCTTTTTCTCCCTCTGGAGATCCATGGCTCTATTTTTAAAGACCCTTCCTACAATTTCAGCCTTAAGTACATTTGTTTGCAAGTGCAGGAGCTTATGGTTAAGCTTGTAAAACAGACCATTGTCAGGAGGAGGATTTTCTTTTTTTCCTAGGGCAAATGAGACTGTTTAACCAGATTTAGAAGATGAACTTGAAATCTTTGCAGAGCTATTCTGCAAGCTCCTTTGAAAATGTGGGATGAAATGATTGATCATGGTATTTGTAATTTTCTTTGGAATCTGATCCACCACGTAAGCACCCCAGGACAAAGAGTGTGGAGATACTTCTTTTTTTTTTCCCTTATTTTTTTCACCTCCCAAGAAATCCAAGTGAATGGGAAGAGCAGAGAGTGTGGTTTCATTGTTTCCACGGAGCCTGTTTTATTTCAGGGCATATCACAAGGGTGGCATTATTTTTATTTAAATCCAAAAATAATCTCTCTTATACTTTTGAATAATCTAGAAACTATCAATAACCAGCAAAGCCAGATTAGTATTTTAGAGAGGAGGAGTGGCCCCTCTGTGACAAGCAGCAGGCAAACACCAGGATTCCCAAATAGGAAGCAACCCAATTTTATATCAGAATTACTTTTATGCTCTTTTGTATCTTTGAATTTTTATGGCTAGATTTTAATGTGGGATACATAGCAAATATTGTTTTGTTTCTTTAACAGAATGGGTATTTAAAGCAGTGCATGAGATGGGTTCTCGTCAGTTAACTGAAATGTTTTACTCTTTCTGAATGGCTGGAGAGAGGCAGAGAGAGGGGGAGCGAGAGAAAGAGAGAGAGATTCCAAAATGTTGTCAACATGATGAAATTTTCACTTACTCCTTTTGCCTTTTACTGCTTAGGGAAAAAAAAAAAAAAAACAAAACAAAAACCAACCAGTAACAAGCACATTAGTTAAGCCTGTTCATTTACTGTTTTGTGCCTCAGAGAGTGAGAATGAGACATCCATAATTTTTATGAGAAGATGCTTCCTAAATATTCAGCACTAGGAAAAAAGAAACACCACCGCCACACCATTATTTGCATCATAAATCAAGATCTGACAAGGCCACTTGTTGGACTCGCAGCTTCTTTGTTAAGTGGGAAGCCCGCCCGGGGCAGCGCTGCTCGTGCTGGCGCTGGCACAGCGGCCGCAGGGACGAGGGGCTTGGCTCTCGGGCCTTCAAGAAAGCTCTTCCCCTCCATAAATTGCCAAGGTGCTGCAGGAGATGGAGCATTGGCACAAAGAAGAACCAGCACTGGGTCCCGCTTGAGCCCCTGCTGCGGCTGTCCCAGCAGGGAGCAGGGCTGGAGCGTGTGTGTGACAGCGCTGGGAGCAGCGCCGATGCAGATGGGGGTGACTTGACTGAGCATCTGATACAGACTTTTCATTCCAATGCCAGACAGGAGGAACCCACTTCCCATTCCATATGCAGAAACAAGAGAGTTGTAACAAACGTACATGTTTACGGTATTTCTCTGGCTGAATCTATATATATATATATAAAAATAAAANNNTAACCTAGACACTAGAACAGAGGATCTAAATTCAAGACTTTCGCCTCCCCACCCTCTCCAAAAAGTCAAACAAGAACCAACCTAGGTGCATCTAACAGTTGTAAATAGAAAATACTACATAGAGAAATATATTTGAAATTTGTTTCAGTTTCTGGATGGGCACCAGCCGTCCATTGCAATGTTATTGATAGTACACTGTGGTGCTTTGGGTTTCTGGTTTTGTTCTCTTTATGCTCTGTCATCTTTTCATTGCAGCTACATTTCAGGGAACATGTATATTTAGTAGCTATTGTAAGTTCTGCATGGCATCACCAAGCTTATTTTTCCTTAAGAAGAAAAGAAGAGTCTGTAGGAGCTTAAAGGCACTATGACGACAGGGACTAATAGCAGAGAATTAAAAAAAAAAAAAAAAAAAGGTTTTTAAAATTCTAGTTTGAAGCCAAATACTGATATTTTAGTGCTTTTGGGGTTTTAACAGTAAGAGAAAAAAAAAAAGAAAAAAAAAAAGAAAAAAGGATTTTGGTAACCCAGCTGATCCGCACTTGCCAGTTTTATTATTTTGTTTATATTGGACTGTTTGACCCTGTCAAACAAGTGTCAAAGTTGTGTGTATAAAACAAAAAAAAAGTGTTTAAAAAAGTGTTGTAAAGACACTGAGCCTTATGAAAATATTTATGGAATTAAATAAAAATAAGTGAAAAGGCATCTGAAGGCATTTTAAATCATTTTCCTCAGAGCGGGGTCACCCTTCTCCCAAGGCTGAGCACGGGGTGGGGCCCCCGTGGCCATCGAGACAGTTGTGTGCCACCAAAAAATAGGATTGTCCTGGAAGAATCCCCCTGCCCTTGCTTTGTGCCCTCCCTCTGAACCGAGTAAATTGACTGAGGACAGAATCCCTGGCAGGGGCTGCTCCGAGTGGAGCTCGGATCAAACGTGGGTTTAAATCCTTTCTGTCCCTGCGTTCTGCCCGGCTCCCAGGCAGCGGGGGCACAGGTGGGATCAGACATGGCAGGTGTGCTGGGAGCAGCCTCAGGAGCAGTTGGGAGCCTGTGGAATAGAGCGGGGTGGGCTTGGAGGGGAGGGAGCCCGGCCACAGCGGGCTGTGCTGCAGAGGCTCCAGTCCTGGGACAAGGCATGGGGGTGGTATCCCTGAAAAGCCAGGTGCTCTCTCCAATCCCAGGGGCATCTCCCAGGTAAGGCAGGTGAGCTGTGTATTTCTAGATAGCCTCAAAATGTAATTATAACCAGAACGGGGTTGGAAGCGGTGCTGTTGTCCCATTGGCACAGGGGCCACAGTGCTGGGAATAATCCCGGCCAGATCACTCCTTCTTCAGCGAGGACTTTCCTCTCTTCCCTCTCTGCCCTGGGGTCCCTCATGGGGTGAGGAGTGAGCAGGGCTCTATCACATGGCTCACACAGGTGAGGGAACCAGTCAGGGCAGGAAAAAACTACAAACGCCAAGGAACTCTGAGAGAATGAGAGAGGAGAGAGGCAAAGCTGCACGAAGGCTCCTGTGGGGCCACAGTTTGAGCAGGTTCAGCAGCAGACTCGCCCGGACTTCAAACATCACAGCTTCACATTTGCCTCCTGCTTCAGCAACGCCCCCAGCCGAGCTTTTTTCTCTTGCTTGCATTGCTTGCAGTGGAGAGGACGCTGGGGCTGTGCTGGGTTCACCTCTCCAAGTGATGCTGTTCCCCTCAGGGTGTACCTGGAGTCCCTGGGGAGGAGGGAGCAGCAGCACCCAAAATGTGGCTCCCTATCAAACCTCCCCGTGGAGAACTCCTACCACACCACTGTCTACACAGGCCAGCAGAGTTAGTGCCAGCATTTGGCACTCCCCAGATTTGCAGAAGGAGCTGAGGGAAGGATGGGGAGAGCCAGGAGTGCAGGACCTGCTCGGGATGGGCAGTGCACCCAAACCAGGAACCCAGGCACCCAGCGTGTGCTCTGGGAGCAGGAGCACCACCGAGGCTTCTGAGCCTTCAAACGAGCCCCCTCCCTGCCCTGCAGCCTGCTCCCACCCTGGCTTGCTTCTCCAGCAGTGGGAAGAACCCTCCATGGCCGGGAATGCTGCTGCTGCCTGTAGTTGATGGCCAACTTGTCTTTCGTGTGATTTGTTTGGTTTCAGCTTTTCCAGCTACCCAGCATTCAGCTACTCCAAACTTTGCTTGCATAAAACAAAAACCAAAACCAGAGAAACCCATTTCAACCTCCTCCCTTCTCCTGTGGGGAGGGTTGGGATGTGTTCCAGGGTGACAGCCCCGGGTGTGTGTGCCTCACCTGGAGGACAGGAACGTTGTGTAGAGCTGGAAACACCCATGAGCAGGAGGGGCTCTGGCTCCTCTTGGAGTGAGTGATGTGTTTGTGACATGGCAGGAATGTTTGTGAAGGGCTCTATATCAAAGCCATCTCTGTGTGTATCCGTGGTGTTACAGGCCAGCTTTTACATTTTTAAGGAATGAGACTTTCAGTCTGGGTGATGGTGCAGGGATTACACATCCCAATCCACCCCAAACAATCCATTTTCTTGTTCCTCTGGAGCTAAGAAGCAACACTGGGTTCTGCACTAAGTGCAGCAGCAGGGCAGCATCCCAAATGCAATGCACCATCTGTGCTGGTTTATAAGGAACAACTGAGATTCCATGTGCTGGGGAGATGAAATGGGAATAACCGGCATTTTCAGAGTGTTTCCAAGCCCTGTCCACCAAGGGTTCCACAGTCAGATGCTAAGGAAGGACAGGAGCTGTTCAACTACAAATACAATCCCCAAAGCTGCAGGTACAAATTGTAAAACTGTCTTTATTTGTCTGCACCTCCCACCTTTGCTATGGGAAAGAGGAGGTATTTCTGAAATGCTTTTAATATTCACATCCTTTTTTTTTTCCAGCTCTCTCCAGGCAAAATTCATCCTGGTGAAGATTTGCACCTTCTCCTGTCAGAGACACAGGAGTTTGTCGCCTCTTGGAGGTTTGACAGATCTCTGTGCTCAGCCCTTTCCCCAGGCTGGAAATGGCTCCAAAATTTTCTCTCTTTCAAGAGCCCCTCAGGGCACATCCCCAGATCTCCCTCCAGCCCCTCCCTGTCCAAAACCAGGGTGGCCTGTGTGTTGTCTGAGGGACACGGGGCACTTTCCTCTTCTCCTGGGACCAACAAAACAGCAGCGAGACAGGGAACACTGGGGAGGATTTCTTTTCCGTTCAGGAGAGCAGGTTAAAGGTGCGACCCTTGCAGCAACACGTGTCTCATAAAGAAATCATCAGTGCTGCAAACAGTGCATGGTCTGGGGCATCCTATCAGATGTGACCCCGCTGGCTGTCACAGCTCCCAGCTTGGGGGGAGCTGGGAATGACACTTGGTGGGGGAGAGGAGGGGTGGACACAGAGCTGGGGACACACATGGAGCTGAACACGAAGCTGGGGACACACACGTGGGGCTGGACACAGAGTTAGGGTCACACACATGGGGCTGGACACAGCTCCTGGACAAACAGAGCTCTGGACACACAAAACTGGACACACAGAGCTCTGGAAACAAGCAGATCTTGTTCACACACACACACAGACCCATAACATCCACCTGGAGCCCCTGACCTTTATTCCTGTTTCACAGCTGGATGGCAACAGAAACACATTTTTGCCAGGATCTGTTTTTTCCACAACAAATCCTGGCACTAAATTCACTTATAAATAACCTCTGAGAATCAGCTCCAAGACATCAGGGCTGCCTTCGTGGCCAGCCCTGGGAGCCAGTGGAGTTAAGTTCAGAAGAGAAGTTTCATTCTGTTTTTCATCTGGAGAAGCAATTACAGGATCTATTGGTTTATTTGCTTCTCTTCTTAGCTCATCTTTACAAAAGCTGTACAGCTTTCATTCAGTAAATCATCAGAGGGTGTGGATGTGCATTCAAACCTCTGCAGGGTCATAGGAAATCAAAAAGCAGCTTGCCCTTGCCCATAGCATGGTTTGCCCTGGGTGGAAATGGTTTAAGGCTTAAGAGATGCCTCGTCCTAAAGACAGGAGTCTAAGTCTGGTTGTATAGAGGCTGGATTGGTACCCTGAGCACTGCAGAAATGTGAGGGGATGTCTTGGTTTGAACAAGTGTCTGCTGAGGAAGGCAGGAGCCTCCCTTGGAATGGAGACTTAAACCCCCTCTCTCCAAATTACAATTTTGAAATTAAGGGGCTCTCAGGCAAAGATATGGGAGTAGGAATAACAGTTCTTTACTAGAAAAATTTAAATAAAAATGCAGTAGTATAAAAAAACCCTGACAGAGTCAGAACACGACCTGACACCCTGTTGGTCAGGCTGTTGGGAGCAGCCCAGCTCAGTCCTCCTGCAGTGCCAGATGTGGTTCTGTTGGAGCAGAGATGATCTTGTAGAAGGGCCCAGTGGTGGTGAGATGGGTCCGGTCTCCCTCTGGCAATCCCATGCACACAGGCTGTGCTGGTGTCCTGACTCTCAGCTTTTATCCAGGTGGGAATGCTTGGCTCCTCCCCCTGGGCGGAGCCTCTCCCCATGGATGATGTAATGTTCTCAGCCGTGCCGTGAGCCTCGATGGCCCATGAGCAGCAGAGATCCCTGGAGGGAGGATGGGTCCTGGAAGGGATAAAGAACCCTGCCCTGCCTGGTTTAACAGCTGGGCCATTAACAGAAGAGCCCCCACAGAGTTATGAAGGATGGGTCATGGGAGAGATAAAGAACCCTGCCCCAGATGCAATAGAATACATATAGAATACATACCTTTGGTTACATCTTGCATTGTAACTAAGACAGGAGAGCAGCAGGTTCGTACAAAGGAGTCATTTAGAGGAGTGGAGCCACTGCTGCTGTGTCACAGAGTCCTTTGTCACTGCTGTTCCTCTAGCCTGGTGGGACCTGGCCTGTCTAGGGGAATGGTCTGGGCAGAGCTCTGCTGAGCTGCACTGCCCAGGCTGGTTTAATAGCAATATGATGCTGGCTGACCTGGACGTGTTTAGCTTTTCTTTCGTCAGTCACTCCTGTGCAGGGAAATTTGAGTCTGAGCAATGGTAGCACGTCTTGAAGTGGAATTGCTTTCCACACATTTGAGCCATCACACAAGTCCTCTGTCCTCTGTTTGGAAGTTGGATAAAGCAAAGTGCCTTTTGCCCTGGTTTAACTCCTCAGCAGCCAAACTGTGTTTCTTCTGTGCCAAAAAAGAGCAGCCTGACTGCACCCAAGCTCAGGTGACAGGAAAGTAGGTGCTTTTTACAGAGCCTATTTTTTACATGGCCCTAAATCAGCAAAGGACAAGACAAGCAAATTGCACTGATAGTGCAATTGACAAAATCTCTCTCACTTGCTGCCTTATCTGTCCTAACCCACACTGTTTGTGTTTTGGGATTTATTTTAATTTATTTGTGATTTATTTTTTGGCCTGGCTGGGGCCCAGCTCTGCTGTGTTGGTGTGTGGGGTGTCCGTGGCCAGCTGCAGAGGGCTCTGGCATTCCTGGGGGACACCCAGGTGACACAAACACCTGGGACAGTCCCCAAGAGCCCTCCCACTCCCACAGGCAGTGTCATTACCAGCGTGGGGCTGTGTGGACAGGGAACAGGGAGGGTTTTTCCCCGATCCCACCAAGGGGAGCTGGCCCCACCTGCCTTAACAAAGCCTTCTCCTGCAGGCTGCTTTTTCAGGGAATATGTGACCAACACTCTGCTTTCCTCAAAGTTTCACTCCCCCACAGATCCAAGGCAGCACGAGAGGAGTCCCTGGCCAGCCCTGCTGCTGCGGTGGTTTCACGCAATTCAGAGGAAATCCCGAATCTTTGGACCAGGAAAGGAAAATAGGAGCACATACAATAAATACCCATAACCGTGCTGGGAGCCCAGAGGGTGCCGTGGCCTCTGGCTCTGCCCCCAGCAGGGATTGTTTCCGTTCCCCAAGGACTGAGCAGGCTCCCCACAGCCCCACCGTGCCTGGTCCTGCTGCATCTCCTCCTGGATCTGCTCCTGGAGGCACCTGCTGCTGCTGGGGACAAGTGACTGTGATGGAGATGCTGCAGGGGCTGCGACACTCCAGGTTTGTATCCCAGCCCCTTCCTGGCTGGCATTCCATGGCTGTGGAATTCCCAGCCTGCTGGTCAGGTTGGGGCAGAAGGAAATGGATGGAGAGAAGCAAGAAATGTTGGATGGCCCAAGGGCTGACGTGTCCTGCTGCCATTCCCGGTGCTGCCAGAGGGCCTGGCCGTGTTTCTCCTGTCTGGATGCACCATTAAAAAGTTTGATTTTGCTGCCTGCTTACAGCTGAGTGGTTTCAGCCTCCAAAGGGCTCCATGAGACATCCCAGTCAGTGTCGGGGTCCCGGGGGGGTTTGTGGAGCAGGGGGTAGCAACACTTCCCTGGCGAAGTGAAACGGGTGCTTGGGTTCTCCCATCCACTCCTTGGACCTGGGACATGCTGACTGCTGACTTCCAGCCCAGGAGAAACCAGACTGGCAACCTGAGGTGGCAGGGGCTGAGTTCTGTCATCTCCTGCTGGTGGAAAAGAAATCAGAGCCCGTTCCCAGAGGCTGCTCCACCAAAGCCCTCGTTCACCCCCAGTGCTCATCCCATTCCCCACACAGACCCACTGGGAGTGAGGGGTGGCAGCAGGGTTAATGGGGGTGGCTGACACTTAGGGAATAACCAGTGCCCAAAAATCCAGAGAGAACAGCCATGGGAGACAGAGAAAACCTGCTCAGCACTGGGTTTGGTCCTGACTCTCTAATTCTTCTGGCTCTTCATAAAAAGGTGCATTGGTGATGGGTAAAGGGGGTACAGGCCTCACTCCTGCAGCAAACACAAACACAGGCTGATCCAAACTGCTCTAGAAATGCCAGTTTGAATGTTTGAATCCCCACCCCAGTTATAACCCCTCTACCATTCCCAGGAGAAATTCCAAGAGGGCAGCAGAAAAAGGGCACTGCCTTCAGTGCCAGGATTATTTATCCCTGCACCAAACCACATCAGGAGCTGCTGTAAACACCAGGGGCTGTTCACTTGGATCTGCCAGGTGTGCAAAGAGCCTGAAAACCAACAGAAACATTGTGATGGGCTCCCTGTGTGCCAGTGCGAGCAGATGGTTTTGATAAATAACCGTGACTGGGAACATTCCTATCCAAACATGGTGGAGGGGATCCTTCAGGTGGAACTGAGCATGGAGAACCTGCCAGCAAAGCCACCAGCAGCTCTGTCCAGCTGTGCTTGGAGAGAGGAGGCTCCCGGCTGAGGGGGCTGGAAAAAGCCTTAGCAGCAAAGGCTGAATTAATGACACGGGGATGTTTATCTAGCTAAAATATATGGAATTTTAAAAAAATGGTTCCTCTTGACTTGTGGCTCGTAACGCATTAAAGCTGCTCTGGAAGACACCTCATTTCTGTTTGGCTCCAGTGCTGGAGCTGGACTAGACTGGAAGGCTGAGGTGGTGTCAGGGACATCACCCCACGCCTGCTGGGGCCAGGAGCAGCGGGGCTGAGGGCTCACAAAACCAAGCCTGTGATCAAAGGCAGCGTATGCAGAGATCCCCGCGCTGCTGCAGGGGACACCTGGGGACACAGCGCAGGTGAAAGCCCCTTGGTGCCTCATTCCCACCCGGCTGGGTGTCCCCAGGGGCCATGCCTGTGACAGCACAGCCCCTCTGAGGCCGCAACAAGCATTTCCAGCCCCGTGGTGCTGGAGGGATGGACACAGAGCTGCTTCACAGGCTCTCTTCAGGCTTTTCCAGACCTTGGAAAGCCACTCTGGGGATGCAGGGGGCTGGATCAGCTCTCACCTCTGCGTTCAGGCTGAGAAGTGGGGCAGGAGCAGGCAGTGGCTGCTTTGGTTGGGCTTCCGAGGGGCTGAGGAGCTGGGTCAGGGTTTGTTCTTGCTGGACACCCACAGATTCCCAGTTTTAATCATGGTTATGTTGGCTATTCCCCCTAGATCCTCACTTCTCCAGAGTCAGGGTTTTACTCTGCACTTCCAGGATTTCAGCCTTTCCCAGGAAATAAAGCTCCAGTCCAAGCACCACAAGTGTTTCAGTGCAGATTTGCTACTTAAAATCCCACCCTCCCTTAATTCTCCAGGAAGAACAAGGCTACTTAGGCATCAGCAAGGCTGCCAGGGAAGGAGGGGATCTGAAATGCACTTTATTGAGCTAAAAATAAGTTTATTCAAGGAAAACAAAGTCCACATCCAACAAAGATGCGAGAGGATGATGGCAAAGAGATGAGGGCACAACAAACCAGGGGGAAGCCCCTTTTCCCAGACTTTGTGCTGAAACCACAGGAGGGATGAGGTTCTGCTGCTGAGAAAGAAGAGGTTGTTAGGAAGCAAGTGTGTTATAAATGATATCCTCAGGAAAGTCTGGAGTGCAGCAGAGCTCACATTAACAAGGCAGAATTAAAGAAAGGCCCCATCATATGAGCCTTACCCATGGTTCTGCTGAGTTCTTACACAATTAAACTCTGAGCTTGGGGCTGCTCCTGTGGCCTGTTCTTAACCAAAGCTGTCCCACTCTCGCCCTGCAAGGCACAGCTAAAATTAGCTGGGCAAGAATTGCACAACCCAGCCACAAATTAGCAGATCCAGAGCGTGATGCTTGACATTGTCCCAAAGTCCTCGGTTTCCACTGAAAAATAAAGCTGGTCTGGAGACTAGGACTTGGCAGGAGAAGGGGAAGCTCAAAATAGACGTGGCTGCCTGCTCTGGGTACGGGGAGTCCTGGCTGAATGGTTTAATTAGCTTGTGGTAATGAAAAGTAAATTTTGAATACTCTCTCCTCCAGATTTTGATCTTGCCAAATGTTCAGATAATGCACTTTCAGATGGCTGAACTTCTCCTAAACCCCAAACAGTTGGAAGCTCCACGGTAGCAACAATCCCAAGGCTCAGTGCCTGACATTCCATCCATCCCCACCAGGGCAGGTTGTTCTCAGGTTGGAAAACCATGGGAACAAACAATCCTTGGTCCAAGAGCCGGGATCACCTTTTCCTTTGTGCTCAGCTACAAAGACCCTTAATGCAGCCCCTTTTCAGCCTTAAACTGCTTCCCAAAATCAAAGCTGACATGGAGATGTCCCAGACTGCTTGGATAGTTGAAAAATGTCCAGCAAAAAAAATACCTGAGAACAGCAGTGAAAGGCAAATTTAGATTTATTTCATTGAGGGCAACACCCATTGCCTGGTAGTGCCTGCCCAGCCACCGTTGCTTCCATCAGAAATAAGGGAGGACAAATCCCTTCCCAACTCTTTTTTACCAAAGCCCATCTTTACTTAAAATGGGAGACTAGAATAAAATGTTTTCTTTCAAAATGAGCAATCCGCACTTTTGTTTTTCTCTTTGTAAGGGCATCATTTCTAACCTCTGGCTGTGGGTCAGAGGGAAAGCAGGGGAAGAAGGGCTCTTCTCCCCGGGAGCAGCAGAGTCTTTGGCTTAAGAAATCCAGGCAAAGCTGCTGAGAAAGTGATGCCAAACATCAACCATTCCAGGGGGGACCTTTGAAACCATTCCCTTTGTCTGCTGCGTTGCTGCTTGGGTTTCTCCACTGTCCATCTGTGCTCAAAAAAACACCTGGAAAAAGTTCTCCAGGGAAGCATCCACGCCAGAGGAGAACCTGTGCTTGAAATTGATTTAAAAAAAAAATAAATAAACACCACCGCAAGTGGTTTTGAGAGGAGACAACAACTCAATTTCAAATCTTTGCCCCCATTCTCTCTCTAGCTGTGATCTCTGACAAAACATTGATGGGGGCATTTCTGACAATAAAATTTATTTCTTTTATTGTCATAAATAAACCCAACAGGGAGCTGGGCTGCTCCCTGTTCCTGGGTTCTGACTGCCCCTTATGTCCTTCTTGTTAGTAGAGGGAAAAAAGATTGTCCCTTTTCTTCTCCAGAGTGTTGGAAATGCAGAAAATTTGTATTTTTGATGCATGCCAAATTCAGCAGGACAGGGAAGAATTTGGTTTTTGCTTTCAGGCAACGTTTGCTGTATCACTATTTCCATTTATTTGTGCAAGTGTCTTCCCTACTTCTGCTTTGTACTGGCAGTTCATAAAAAGGAGATAAGAGAAACTGCTTTTAGTGTCTGCAAACTAATTTAGTGAAATCAATTAACACATTAATGAACTAAAGAGTGTTACCATCATCACATTTCTTCTCCTTGATAATGCCAAACAGTGGAATTGGAGGCCAAAGATTTGCAGTTTGTTATTGCTGGGAGCTTTGCTAATTATTTTTCCCTGCATTTCTGTTCCAGGAAATGCCATCAGACCGTGGTGAGGAGGGAAAGTACCAAGCAGGGTTTATTCCCCATGTGAAAAAGACTTGAAAAAATCCAGGGAAAAGGCATCCCAGATGGAAATCAATAAACCACAGCCCTTTCTGGGCCTTGTTACTCCCAAAATGTGGGAGCAGGGATGGTGCTGGAGAAAGCAGCTGAGGGGA
The DNA here is from genome assembly GCA_013397315.1 of Donacobius atricapilla. Lineage (NCBI taxonomy): Eukaryota > Metazoa > Chordata > Aves > Passeriformes > Mimidae > Donacobius > Donacobius atricapilla. Next base: position 685,970 of record WBMY01003003.1, on the reverse strand, counting down.
GGAAAGGAAAATATCTCCCAATACATCATTGCCATGTTGGTGAGCCCTCCACTGGGTCACCAGGAGGTGAGAAGGGAGCTCAGCACAGGGAGAGCTGAGGAATTCTTGACTCAAACCCAGCTCTTCCACCTACTCAGTTTTCTAATGACAAAGCTGCAAAATACCCAGTGAATTGTATTTCCCTTCACTTCTCACCTGACTCCACAGCCTCTCTGCAGGTATTTCCCTGTTTGGGGGTGCAGGAAACCAGATTCACACATGAAATTATTTCTCTGTGGTTCTTACAGACCTGGGGGCTTGGGGTTGCCGAGGGAGAGGGGGGGATTTGCCTCCCCATATTTATTATCTTAAATAAACAAATAAAAACTCCTTCAGTGCTTAGAAGAGAGTTGTTTCCATCCTGATCAAACACGTCCAGCGGAGCATCCACAAATGTCACTCAGCTGGAAGGAAGATGCAAAGAATCCAGAGGGAATTCATGGTGCAGCATTATTGTCCTTTCAGTGGACACACATCACATCCATCACACAGGGAGGGGGATCTTCCTCCCCATGGCTTTGAGGGGGACAATTCCCAGAGTCAGTGGCACGGATAAACACCTTTACAGCAGCACCAGCACACCTTTGTCCATCCCAGGGCCAAGGATCAGAGTAAGCACAAGCAGAGAAGTGTCTGAATTCCCTTCTCCATCCCGACATTCCCCTTTTGCCAAGTGCCAGGCTCAGAGGGAGCCAGGAGTTGATATGGGAGAGGTGGGAGGTGGAGCAGAAAAATGTGTGGGGTGAGTGGAGTTCAGTGGTGTTTCATTCCTTCAGCTCTGATTAAGACTCTCCCAGTTTTGGTTGCACTTCTTTGAAATGATTTGGGAGCTGGGAATGGGGGAGATGAGACTTCCAGGAGCTGCTTCCTAAAAGCTGCTGGCTCAGAACTGCCATGGGGGAATTTGGATTGAAAAATCCGCGTGACGTCATAGCTTTCACCCAAAATAACGGGAAGAAAACCAAACTTCCCAGCAGGCTCAAAGCACAGCATTGATGTTGCAGCCTGTGAATCAAGCTAGATCCTGCCCCTCACTCCCAGGAGGAAAATGGGGCAGGAATTCCTTCCCACACATGCAGGCACAGTGGGAGTGGGAGCAGCAATGCAAACCCCAGCAGGGTTTGGGGCCCCCAGCCCTGGCAGCCAGCAGGGAGGAGGTAGAAATGTTCCCTTTGGCTGAGCAGGAGCACACAGGCAGTCCCAGCTTTGCCAGAACACCCCCAAAAAGTAAATCTCATAGTCTGAGTTCAGAATCATTGAGTTAAATATTTAGCAGATATCTAAGAGAGGAAGGCTTTGCTGGGAAGGGCTGCAAATGACCACAAAGGTTCCAGGTGCACCAGGCACTGCTCACCAAAGAGATAAAAAGGTGCAGGGGATTATCTGGGAGGAGGCTGCAGGGTCAGCTCTGAGGTTTTGTCATCTTTTATCTTCTTTTTGCCTTGCACCTACATTTTTTTGCCTTTGTCTCTCAGAGGCTCCTATGTTGGACGTCAGCCCTGTTCCCACACAGGGGAACAGGGCAGATCACAGACCCAAAATTAACTGCCCAGAGAAGACATTTAAGCTCCAATCCAAAGTCCTCCAAACAATATGAGCCCTTTGATCTCACCTTTGGAGAGGTTAAATTTCTCTTTCCAACCCCAAACCAACAACTTGGTTTTACAGCTTTCACTACAGACACCGCAAATCTTGCTTTTTAGCAGATGAAATCCGCCTTTAGAGGAGGAAAGCTCTGCCTCCACAGCCCAGATTCCACGGGCTCCTGTGCCAGAATTTCCTCCCAGTTGCTTGCAGGATGCCACATCTCCTGTCCAGGCTCTCAGTCCTAAATCAGCACTGCTCCAGGGCTGCTCCATCCCAGCTTTTGTTATCTCCCAGTCCCTCAGGGCTCATTAAGGGCTGAATTAGACTGTCCATGGCCCTAATTAATCCTTCAGCTCTCTGGGAAGCAGCCAGGGCTTTTTTAACCAGTGCTCCTTACCCGTGTCATCCACTCCCTGCTGTGATCTGGAGCGTGCAATCTGCGAGGGCTTGGAAACTGAGCGAGACAGGCAGCTCTCCCCTGCTGCTCTTAATTGTTATTAATTGCAATGGCCAGGGCTGGGGAGTGCTCTGAGGGGACTCTGCAGGACACGCTGGAGATGCAGCTTGGGCTCGGTTTGGGAGGTGTTTTCCCAATGAACACAAGGAGGGTTTAGGTGCAACCCCAAGTGTGGGGATTTCTGAAGGACAGGAAAGCTCCACACAAGGGTAGAGCCATAGGTAAGACCTGAAGAGTAAGATCAGGAACATCCCATACTGAGATCTCTCAGGGATGCACAGGGTGGAATTTTTGGGGTGTTTGTGCAGGGCCAGGAGTTGGACTGGATGATCCTGATGGGTCCCTTCCAACACAGCACATTCTGTGACTGCAAGGAACCACCGAACATCTCTGCCCTGATAGAAAAACGAGGGCAACACCTCCCTTGGGATGCAGTTTGGGATCCCAAACAGCTGATCCTGGAAGCTGCTCATTGGTCTTCAGAGCATGTGGGATAGCTGGGGCCAGAGAAATCCTACAAATAGGATGTGGCAAGCTCTCAGTGCACTCTGACAACCTGGGAACACACCGATTTCCCCACAGACATGTGGCAATGCAGAGAATTAGAGAGAGAACTGTGCTGGAGATATTCAGAAGGTCAGGGACACTCATCAGATCCTGAGGGAGGGGGGTAGCTGGGCTTCACACTGAGCTCAGCCCCAAAACTGTCACAGGGCTTGGGAAACCATTCTGCTTGTAAGAAGGGAACAGGCTGGGGGTACCACAACATCTGGACGCAGCAGCAGCAGCAGCTGTGCAGGCTCCCTGCTCCCTGCAGGACAGATCTGAACAGAGCCACCACGGCAACAGCAGAATTCCCTCAGAACACCAGGCATGGCCTGGGAGCTGAGCTGTGGGGTCACCTGTGCTGTGGGGTCACCTGAGCTGTGGGTCACCCAAGCCGTGGGGTCACCTGCATGGCAGGAGGCAGGGGCTGGGTCAGCAGCTGAGGGCTGGCAGCTGTAGGATCCCCCTGGGGTCAGTCTGGGGGGCTGTCACCCCTGGCTGTGGCACCGCCCGTCCCCGCAGGGCTGAGGGGACACAGGCAGGCCCAGGCTGCTCTCTCTGCATTTACGTGGCCACAATCCCTCCCCAGCCCCACCACTGCTGCAGGCAGTGACTCCCAGCTCACCCCAGCCCCGCAGCTCAGCAGGTGTGCAGAGGGCAGTTTTGGGGAAAGGCTGGGCTCGGGAGCTCCAGGAGCCACCCTCTGTCCCGAGCCCTCAGCAGCCCCAAGGATACAAACCGCTTTGCTGCTTAAACCTTTACAAGCGTATTCTTAGGAAAAGTCTTCCCATGCCTCTGGAGTGACAAAATCAGGATATGATCCCACCCCACAAGTGTACAGAAAGCCAGCTGTGGGCTCTTACTGCTGAGGGAAACCTGGGCCTTGCTGAGCACTGGGCCTGTACTGCCAGACAGCTCAGAAAACAGGCAAATATTCCATATTTCCACCATCAAACTGCGAAAAACGCTGCTGCATATACTGTTTCTGGGGGAACAAGGCTGGTCCAAACTTGCCTTTTGTTTTTCCTTCTTGACACAACACCAGAAAAGTTGAACTGTCAGAAGTGTGGTGTAGCTTTGGCACTGTTTACCCACCCAAGGGGCTGTTCAGACCCTGATGGGATTGTGAAGTTCACCAGAAAGTCTCAGGAGCTTTTGTTAATACCAGAAACAGGCAGTGAACAAAGACCTGCGAGTGCAGCCCCACTTTCTACAGGACACTGAGAAAAGTTAGGAAATTACCCCAGACCAGAACTTGGCTTCTCTTGGCTCTATCACCAGGGTGAAGAAAGCCAAAAAACCAGAGGTGCAGACCTTGGCCTGCCAGTGCTGATGCTCCTGCTGACAGGTGCATTGACAGGGTTCCTGCAGGTCTGTCTTCAAAAGAAAATACCCACTTTTATTTTTGAAAATAGCCTTGGAGTCAAAGCGTTGTGCCCTGCAGAGGACATGTCTAAGGAGCCCCGGGTTCTCCAAGCAGAACAGGACATCCCTTTTCCATGGATCTTATGGAAGGTGTCCCGTTTGCCCAGCAATCCCTCTTGCTTTTTCACTCACTCACAGTGCACAGCTGCAGGTGGGGGCACTGCGAAGTAATGCAAATTATCTGTGTCTCTCTCTGTTAACCCCCACCTCTGGCTCATGAACTCGATGTCTCTTGCAGTAATTCTCCAAGACAAGAGGTGATTTTTGGCGCAGTGCTTGCAGGACTTGAGGAGGTCGGGCCCCATCTGGGTCCCCGGGTGTGAGGCATTAGCAGGGCCCCCCAGCCCTTGGGTCACCTGTCGCGGGGTCGGCAGCCTGGGCTCACATTATGCAAACAGCTCTGATTAGCACCATAGCCAAGGCCTTCTGCAATCAGGCCAGCTTATTGCTTTAGGCTTCCCACTTGAAGTGAAGTTAAAAATAGTTGGCCTTTATTGTACTGAAAGCTTGGGCAGTGGTGACCTTTTGTGTCTGCGGAGCCTCTCCTGTAACACGCCTCTTAACATTTAGAGGATGCACTCAGTGCAGCGAGCTGCTCCCTCTGCGCTCTCCACTCTGGCTCTTGCGGCTCGTGCTGTTTTCCCCAGGACCAGACCTGCTGGGGAGCATCAAGGACTTCAGACAGGTTTGGAGATATCAAACCATGCAGGCACTGGGAAATCCTCCTCTGGCACTTCCAGCGCGCGCAGGTCTGGGCACGGCACCCGTGCTGCCCCTGTGCTGCTCTGCACACCTCAAGCTGAGTTTGGCTCCCACTTCCTTCTTAGAAACTTGACTTTCCACCCTCTGAAATGCAGAATTCCCACACATCCTTGGAGCTCCCTGAGGGATAAGCTGAGGAGGAATCACTGTGTCAGAAGAACCCACGCTCAGTACTCACCCAACACCCATCCCTCAACCTCCCCACTGGGAATTTTCAGGCTTTTAAGGGGTGAGCTGCCATGCAGGGGATATTCCTTTATGAAGGCTGGGAATATTTAAGGTTTGGCCAAAAAGGAGCATTGCAGCACATCAGATTTCATAAGCAATGCCCAAACTTTTGCTGGCAGCACCAAAACTGGGTGAGTTATCCCATGGAGGCAGGCAGGAAAAGCTTCACACTTTGCAGGGAGCCGCTGAGGACTCTGTTGGAGAACATGGATAGGAAGAGGTTGAACCAAAATCTAATAATCTGATATTTTTAATGACCACAAGAAGTGAAATTCAAAATACAAAGGCACAACAGATAGCACAGGGAATAGCAAACTGCCTAATTTTGTCACTTTAAAATGTGTCCACAGGAAGAATTTCCTGAAAGAACCCAAGTGAGAGAAACATTTATGAGAGCAAAATTGCAAGTCATCTTCAACTCATCCACCTACAATTTTCCATGAGGCTGGATCTTCTCCAAGCAGTTGGGAGCAGCAGAGACCATGACGTGGTGGCTTTATGCCCCAATCCATGGATAAAGTTGGTCTTGCTTTGAGCAAATGAAGCTTTAGAGGCCTTTTCCAACCTGAGAGCCCTAAGTTACCTGGGGAGACTTTTAGGAACTCCATCTTTTGCTATTTCAGAGTGCTCTGCTTGCCCCACATTCTTCTGATTCTTCTGCTCTGCCCTAATGGTCACACCAAGAATTCTGGATTGCTGTTTCCAAGCAGTTTGTCTGCTTTTCCTGCCCTCTGTGGGATGAGGTGTTTCCACCATCAGAGAGAGATGGAAGGGCTGCATCCTTGTTCTTTAGAGAAGTGTGTCTTGGTTTAGGAAGACAGGTGTGTGTCAGGGAAAGCTGGAGCTTCCCTTGGAATGGAGAACTTGAACCCCCTCCCTCT
>WBMY01003003.1:660141-679981 GCA_013397315.1 Donacobius atricapilla | reverse complement strand
TTGACTAGAAAAATAAAAAAAAAAAATGATAAAGAAAAAAAAAAAAAAAAAAAAGAAAAAGAAAGACAAACAAACAAAAAAAGAAAACATTGACAGAGTCAGAATACAGCCTGACACCCTGTTAGTCAGACTGTTGGGAGCAGCCCAATTAAAATCGTGGCTGCAGTCCTCCTGCAGTGCCAGATGTGGTTCTGTTGGAGCAGAGATGATCCTGTAGAAGGGTCCAGTGGTGGTGAGATGGGTCTGGTCTCCCTCTGGCAATCCCGTACACACCGGCTGTGCTGGTGTTCTGACTCTCAGCTTTTATCCAGGTAGGAATGCTTGGCTCCTCCCCCTGGGCGGAGCCTCTCCCCATGGATGATGTCATGTTCTCAGCCGTGCCGTGAGCCTCCATGGTCCATGAGCAGCAGAGACCCCTGGAGGGGCGCTGGGTCCTGGAAGGGATAAAGAACCCTGCCCCGTCTGGTTTAACAGCTGCCCATGAACAGAAGACATCCCCACCCGGAGTTATGAGGGAGGGGCCATGGAAGAGATAAAGAACACTGCTCCAGATGGCAATAGAATATGTGCTTTTGCTTACATCTTGCATGGCAACCCAAGACAAAGTTGTAACAGAATGCCTGGAAAATGAGGGGTGCAGCCCCACAGCCAAAGCCCCTGACAGAGCAGCTGCATCCCCGTCCCACCCAGCCCCAGCAGCACCTCCAGTGTCCCCAGCTGCCTGAGGCAGGCCTCAGCTCTGGGTCTGGGGTGCAAATAAAGGCTTAAGGGAAGGATCCCCCTGACCAGGGCAGTGGAGAGCTGGATGGAGACTGAGCCCACACAGCATCCTGAGCCACAGGATCTGTGAGTCAAAGGAAGTGGGAATGACTGGGAGAAGGATTAGGAGTGGCTGCAAATGAATTATATTTGCCAAAGACCATTGAGCTTCCCTGAGCCATCTTATTTGGCATCAAGTGTGCTGCAGAGCAGTTCACACAATTCTTATTGCAGGTCAAAGCCAAACAAGTGTTATTAAATTATTTTTCAAAATCCCCATCAAGAACAAAAATCCTGTCCTTGAATGTGATTCTGACAACAGCAGTGGTGGAAATATATCAGCCATTTAAGATAATTCCTTTCAAAGAAACAAGAGTCACTTCAGTTTCTGAAACAAGCCCAGGAATAATTTTCTGTGGGAGAAAACAGACACTGATTATTTGCTGTCACTGACGCAGAAAAAATTCCTCAATTACTCCTGACACATGTCAGGCATCAGACAGCACAGGATGGGTCTCAAAAGCAGCGCTAGCAGAACCTCTCTGAAGAAAGATCTTCATTTTTTTCCACTCTTAAGTACTGAGAAAATATAAAACCAGTATCCACTAGAGAAAAGAAGCAGAACTTAATATAAGGAAAAGACACTGAATGATGAAAACAGAAGATGATGAATTAATTCTGTAATGCACCAGTGCTGTTTTCCAGGAATCAGGGACAGCTCAAGAGATACTCATTATTGGGACAAAGGTTAATGCATAGCAAAGAGTTTGATCACTTTTCCTTCAGCACAATGAGCAGTTAGAGATGTGGCTGAAAGAATTTGTGGCCACTGATACCCTGAACCATGGAAGTGGCCAGGTGGCTCCCAAAAGTGTCTGGCACTGCTGGGAGAGGAGCAATGTGTGATCCCATGGGATCCCTGAGCATGGGAACTGCAGAGATCTGCTACCTCCCCGGGCTGGGATTACCCAGGACATCCTCAGCCTTTGGTTTGGGGGCAACCAGGTGGCACCTGACAGCCACCTCTGCGCCCCTCTGCTGGGAAAAACCCTCCCAGGAGGCCTCCCACCCCCTGGTTGACTTTCCAGATGCAATGAGGATGCTCCAATCCTCCCATATCATCCAAAAAAGCTTCTGAACCTTGAAAAGAGAACTGTGCTACACAGTTTATGCCAAGTGGAGAACAACACAGGGATTGCAAGGGGATTCACACACAAGGAAGCAACAGGCGATAAGATTTTGATCACTTGTGTAAGCCCTGAAAAGCTCACATGGCAAAGGAGGAAAATGATCAGGGGTTCAGTTTGGTTGGTTCTCCACCACCTGCCATAACCAGGTTCAATCACTTCCACAGGGAGGAAAAGGGGAGGGGGTGGGGGAAGAGGAAAAAGCGGGGGAAAGGGTTCTGAATTACACTGAAATACTGAACCTTCCCTGAAAACTGGCCCCAGAGAATTTCTGAGGGAAGCTGAACTAACTTCTGCAAAACAGAATGCCAGAGCAGGCGGAATCCCCCTGGCAGGATTTACCCCAGCAAGAAGCTGCACCTGGGGACAACGCAGTTTGAGGGCCAAAGCATGAAGTTTTATAAAACCCAATGGCAGCGCCTGCACAGAGCCAGCCCGCTGCGCCCCTTCACAAGCAGCACACTCAGCCTGGCAGCAGAGTGGTGGCCTCAGGACCGGGGTGCCAGCCTCTCCTGTCCCTGCAGGGACGTGTTTTTGTAGGAGCAAGGCAGTAGAGCCAGGTGTTGGGGCAGCCCTTCACTCACTGCCCTGTCAGTGAGGAGCTCTGTGGTTTTTTTAATCCATCGGCATTGTTTTGAGGAGCAAGCAGTGGAACAGCTGGGCTGGGAAAGCTCTGGGTGGACAATACTGCATTAAAACCCAAAAACCTCAGGCTCTGCCACGCACCACCAAACTCCACTCTCTATTAAATGAGCTTTATTAACTATTTCCTTCACCCTTGGCTACCTTCCAGAACAGCTGATTACACAAATCAGCCCTGGAAACAATGAACCTCCTGCAACAAACACAAATGCAGGGCTCAAAAGCAGTGAGAGAGGAAAAAAGAAAAACCGAATCTCTTTACATAAATCCTCTGTAAAGTTCTAAGGTCAGTTTGTCCTACAATTCCTTAAGGGAATAGCCCAAAAGAGAAATATATAACTGTGCTCCTAACAAAGCCCTTCTTTCCACCTAAACATTTTTGTTCTATCCACTCTCAGTTTGCAAAGGTTTACTCAGCTTATTCTAATTCCTGCCTTTCCATAAGCATATATTGCCTGTTGCCTTGGGAATTCTTGAGTTCTTAGCACACTTTATTTCCCAGGACAGGGCATGAGGATTTTGTAAAACCCACTCATAGGCTGGTAAACAAATTAATTTTTCTTTTATTTCCAAAGTGGCTGCTAAACACCTGGATTGCTGGAACAATTTCTTAATAATGAAAATTTCTTAATTCCGATCTGAAAATCTTAAACCACTGCTGGCTGAAAGCAACTCTTGGAATTTTGTCTGCCATTGGTCATTTTGCAGCATAAAAAGCTGTGCTCCCTCCTGTCCCTCGATGAAATTCTTTGCAGATATAAGCAAGCACAGAGCACCCCCCATGGTGCAAGGTGGTTTCTGATCTACAGCATTTTAATTATGAGCAGAAACAGGTGGACTTAATGATAATGCTGCATTCTTCCAGGAACACCTCGGTGAGGAAATATCCTCTTTAGTTAATAATATTCTTGGGTCACATGCTGCTTATGCATGTTTATCCATGGTCCACTCTGCACTTTATTTAGAGCAACAGATTGAATATTTTTTACCATTGTCCACATTTTTTAAAAAATATTTTCCTCTTATGTGGATTATCTTAAAATATAACTCAGAATCATGGCAGGTCTTTCCATTTTCATCATGGCCTCACCGTCCCTCTCAATTTTCTCAGTAAAACAGGAACAAAGCTGTCCTGAGAGCTGTGGGAGGGGCTGGATTGTTTTGCTCTGGATGGGAATGACAGTCCTGGCACTTGGCATCAGCAGAGATGGCTTCACACATCTCACTGCCCTGCTTTTGCAGGAGGGGTAGCCATGGTGACAGCTGCATGGCAATGGCCATTTCAGGTTAGCACTGCAATTCCCTCCCTCCAAACCAGCACAGCTTGCCCACCTCCCTTGGCTTTGCTGTTTAAGGATAGACAGGGCAGAGGAAATGAAGGATTTGGGTTTTGTCTCCTTGCCCTCTGCTCTGATCCACCCCTGAGAAGCAGCACCACGCTCAGTGCCATTGCAGTTCTCACCATCAACTGTTCTTTTTCCAAAAAGCTTGGAAAACAATGATGGGCCAAGCTCTGGGTTTGCCCCTGGGTTGTGCAGAAGGGCTGGGAGCAGCAGCAGCAGGGTTCAGTTCTGATGTGACTGCCCTGAGCAGAGGGCACGGCTGGGTATCAATCCTCTTCCCTTTGCACACCTTGACTCTGGAAGTTTTCTGAAAACAGGCCTGGCCAGTGAGTCACAGGCACTAATTCTCCTCCTCAGCCTCTAAACATGTCTGTTAATCTGAGAGCTGTTGGTTCTGTGCTGAACTCACCTCACTCCATCTTTACTAAAGGACATTTCTTGGAAAAATTCTCCAGCACATCATCATGGTTTGGTCTGCAATTTCCAGCATATAGCACAATAAAAAAATAGATGGTTCAGAGACGTTCAACCTACAGAGCACTGCACTTTAATATTTGTTAACAATTTTGTGTCTTTTTCTAGCAGGGACTCCAGAAACTTCCTTGAACACAGTAAACAACCTAAAGCCCAAACTGAGCAGCCAGGCAGCTCCCAAAGCTGAACTCACAGTTTTGCAGGGACACCTGCACAGGTTTTTTTATACAGAGACAGCTGAGCCATTTCTAAACAGTTTTTGCATAAATCTGATTTGATCTACTGGAGGAAACCACAGAAAAAAAAGAGGAAAGAAAGACAAACAGGAGGACTGCAAGTGCAGTGTAGCTGAAGAGCTCAGCACAAACCCTCCAGTGCGGTCCTGAGCAAACTGCCCTGGCACAGAGGTGACCACGAGTCTCAAATCTTTCAAGTTTTTAGAAAAATGTGGCAGAGCCCAGACAAAAACACCAACTGCAGGTTAATAAAACCCTCAGCAAAGGATGAATGCAGGTGCCCTCCACCCTGTGCTGCCAGTGAGGAGGGGGCTCAGCAAGCAGAGCCTTGGTCCCCCTAGGAGTCGAACAACAATTTGCACGTGCACAGCTCCCTCAGGTGCCTCAGTTTGTTACCTGAACAGGTGGGAAGGATGTGGAGCTCAGCAAAACAACCAGAACTACATGTCTGCTCCCAGCCAGTGCAGGAAAACAGCCAAAGGTTCTGGGAGCCATTCCTGCAGGAATTGCAGCATTCCTGCACCAGCCTGGCCTGTGGCAGTGCAGAGGAAACCACCAGCACTGCAGCTCTTTGGATTCCAGCCTGGATTTGTGTCCACCCCACGGCTCACACACATCCCCTGGTCCATCACCGCCCAAGGAGCTACCTGGAGCTGTTCTGGTGATGCCAAAGTTTCAGTTTTCACGTATTTCAGGCTCTGCGCTGCCCAGGGGTGCAGTTCTGAGCTCACACTCAGCGTCACTCAGCTCTGCACACAGCAGGGACACAAAACAAATCCTTTTCCTGCTGCACACCAAGGACAACTTTCAGCCCAAAAGCACAACCAAGGGTGGGCTGGAGGAAGGAACAAGAAAGATGGGACCTCACAGCCTGAAGCTGTAACTGAACAATTAAACCCCAATATGCAAATGGACCAAAACGTATGAGAGTGTAAGACCTTGTGACCAGTCAGCCATTTTGTGACCATTTTGGGTCCATCTTAGGACCATTTTGTGACCATTTTGGGTCCATCTTAGGACCATTTTGTGACCATTCTTAGTCCACCTTGGGTATAGCCCTGATCAGGTTCCTGTCCTGCCCAAGGTGTATCCTGGAGGCCTTTCAATAAATCCCTACTTTTTTCTCCAGCTCCTTCCAGTCTCTGTTTCAGGTCGGCCTTCTCAAGGCATCACTGGAGGTGAGACATGGAAGGAGAGCCCTCAGGTCCCTCAGGATGGCCGTGGCTCCTCTCATGGGCCTCCAACCTGATGTCCTCTGGCCCATAAATCTCCTTCACAGTGTCTAGTCTGAGCCCCTTCCCCACAGGGCAGGTCCCAGTGTGGGAAATGGATTTGTAGAGAATTCTCGGAGCTTGACAGAAGGTTCACATACTATGCATCTGTATGCAAACGCTGAGATAAAATATGTTGACTTAGAAAGGCCAAGGAATAGGACAAGTGTTGTTGAGAGACAAATGGAATTAGAAGCAGGTTTCAAATGATGACTTTGTAAGTAGACTAGATACTTTGGAGAAATAGAACAATGAAAGATGTATTGTAGTAGGACCTACAAGGGATATTTTTAGATGATTGGCTTAAAGACATTAGCAACATTGTGTGGTGAAAGCTGATAGGCCAAGAAATGCTTATAATGTATTGTAATTAGCAAATAGTTTAGCTTCTGATTTTCATAGCATGAATTGTAACATCTGTACCGTCTCACCCTTCACATGAGACTGAAAATGGAATAAAAGTCTTTAAAATGCTCCTCAGGAGCCCTGTCTTTGGGTCAGAAAAAAAGGATAATCTGACAGAATTGGTGCCCCAATTTTTCCAGCCCTTGCTATGCTTGGGCAGCTCCTACAATCACCTACAGCAACTCCTACGGCTCCTATGGCTCCTACGGCTCCTACAACTCCTACAATTCCTACAGCTCCTACAGCTCCTACAATCACCTACAGCAGCTCCTACTGCTCCTACAGTGCCAACAGCACCTCCAGCTCCTACAGCTCCTACAGCACCTACATCTCCTACAGCTCCTACAGCAGCANCCTACAGCACCTACAGCTCCTACAGCTCCTACAGCTCCTACAGCACCTACAGCTCCTACAGCTCCTACAGCTCCTACAGCTCCTACAGCACCTACAGCTCCTACAGCTCCTACAGCATCTCCTTACAGCAGCTCCACCCCATCTCAGCTCCTTCTCCAAACCTCCCCTCAGGTGTGGCAATCATGCTAAAGTTGTCCAACAATGTTTTTCACAGCTGAAAGGAGAATTTCTTTCCTAGAGCAGTACCCTAACTGCTGGTTATTTGTTGACTTTTGGGTCAAATGCTGCAACGTTCAGCATTTAAACTGGGGAGCAGGGAGAGAGGATTCGGAGAAGCCCTCTGGAGACACAGGGCCCCTGACTTTTCCAGGCAGTGGGAATGGAGCTGGAATTCTACATGGAGCCCTGAATGAGAGCGGGAAACCTCCTGAGCTGCAAAGTCTCCATTTCAAGTGGAGTTTATCTCCTAAAATCTGGCTGAGCCAGCATGGAGATCCAGCAGTGGGGCTCTTCAGGAGCTACAGAGGGTCTGACCTGGGATCACTGGGATAGAGATGGATGTTTGTGCTTGGCAGTGTGATCCATGCTGAAACAGGAGGAATGGGAGCAAATCTAAGCAAAATTGTAGAGCTGAGCCCAGATAAAATGTAGAGGCTTAGGATGTATTTGCAGTGATGCAGAAATAGATTCCAGAGGCTGAAATGTGTCTGATAAAATTATTTATTTTTTCTTATAGGAAACTTCCCTCAACAAAATGCTGTCTGAGGATTTTGAGGTGTTTTTTTTACTTCAAACAGGACTCATTTCACGCAGATATGGATGTCTTAAAAAAAAGATTTTCAAGCTAAGCTTGCTCTCCAAAGGCAAAACAAAGTTCTAAGTTGAGAGGCAGTTTCCAACCACCCCCTCTAAATGTCACTTCAGCTTTTTGTATCCCCTGTTTTTAAAATTAGCACTGGGAGTGTAGTACATCAAATATCTGCCCCAGCAGCCCAGAATGGTGCTGAGGTCAATTAATATTTGTACACTTTCCTTTTCAATTCATTTCTGCCCAGTGCTGGAGAGGGCGAGGAGATGAGCAGGAATTAGAGGGCGTTTGAAGTGAAGTCTGAGCTCAGAATTGTGTGTATTTGCACTCAGCCAGAGAATGGAAATAGTAATGAGTGACCTAAGCCTCCCCTCAAGATTAGCCACTGCAGCAGAAAAATCTAAATATAGAACTGAGCAAGGAAAGACTGAGAATTACTCATAAAACTTATCTGATGAATACCTGGTACCTCCCAGGAAGGAATGGGGGTGTTGCAGAAAACTGGAAGCTATTTAGAAGCTGCTCAGAAAACTTTCGTGAGCAGAAATGAAGAGGCAAAGTCACTGAGTAAATTATTCCTTTGACTGAGATTTCATTGTTTGAATCCCTGCAAAACTGGAGCCAGGTTTTAAGGAAATGTTAATTGTGGCCAATTTTGTAGCTTCGCTTTGCAGCTTGCTAAGAAATTAAATGTCACCATGTGCCTGAATGTGCTTTCTGAGAAATGAAGCTCTCTTGAAGTCATTTAAATTCCTAATCTTACTGAGCTTAAATGTTGTTCCTTGAAGTGAAGGAATAATTTAATGAAGTACAGTGTGTTTCTGCGTGACACATCAGAAATGTCCAGCTCACCAATCTTTTATCACATCCATTTTCTATTCCCACACTGGTTTGAAATGCAGTGACCACAGAATAATGGAGCTGAGATCCTTAGGGCAGTGAGCTCTTTATCCTAGATTTCAGGAGCGGATTTGGCCCCTCTGGGGATCTGCTGGGACAGTCCCATGGGTCAAAGCCCTGGAGGGAAGAAAGGCTTGGATAATATCCAAGGATCAGCTTCTCCAGGCTCAGGAGTGGCACATCCCAGCAGAGGAACACACAGTGCCCCAGCCACGCCCAGAAGGCAAAAGCAGGGACTGGGGAAAGGAAGGAGAATTTGAGGCTGGAACATCCAAGGAAGAGGAAGGTCACAAATCCATGGGGTTGATGAGATGGATCCCTGGCCCTGGAAGGAACTGGAACACTTCCCATCATACCCAAGAACTTGTGGCAATTCAGTGAACTCCCCACTGCCTGGAAAAGGGGAAACAACCCCATTTTTAAAGAGGGGAGAAAAGGAGAAGCTGGGAACTCCAGGCCAGTCAGTGTCACCTGTGCCTGGCAAGAGCACGGAGCAGATCCTCCTGGAAACTCTGCCAAGGTCAGGGCACCTTCCACTGGACTGAGCTGCTCAAAACCCCACCCAGCCTGCTCTGAAACATGTCCAGGGATGGGGCAAATATGTGTATTCCCCATGAACACCCCTATTACATTTAAAACTCTCACTGTAACCTGTCCACCAGGTTACTGGGGATATTTCTCTGTCATTCATTCAGTGTCACATGGCTCACGATCAAGCTTGATTTGACTAACCACATAAGCACGTAAAATTAAAAAAAAACCAACCAAACAAACAAAAAAAACCCCCAACAAACATTTTTTTGCTATTTATCTCATTTTTCACCTTTGTTTAAGCTGGAAAAATGAACCAAAGAAGAATGCTGGGGACCTGCCTCCAGCAACTCATTTTTACACTGCAATTTTTCCTCCCTGTCTCACGTCTGCTCCTCAGGAGGGATCATTTCCCTGCGGTGCCAGGGGGACAAGGCCAGCAATCCCACATTTCTCACCCTGAGAGAGCAATTCTTCCAGCCTGCTGTGCTCCTCTCGAGCTCTGCACCTGGGACCAGATGCTTTGGGGACCCACACGGCATGGGAAGGTTCTGGGATTTATTCACCAGCTGCTCCAGGTGCTCAGCAAACCTCAGCTTCCCTGCAGCATTTCCAGGGCAATTCGAGGGGTTCTGCCCCTGGGGTGGGAATTCTGAGGAACACAAGGCTTCAATCATAAAGGGTCTCACAGCTGACTGTGGATAGCTGTGCTCTCCAGGCACCTTGTCCTGCTGGCTGGGTCACTTTTTTGGGGGCATCATGATGGACTATCAATCCCAGCGTCACTCAGGAGAAAGCAGGGAAGGTGCTGAGGAGTAAAAGATGAGCTCAAAGCAGTTTGCTAATGATGTGTGTCCTCCCCAGCAGAGAAGTTCTGTGTCAGGTACAGGGAAGTGATCAATCCCTGGCACTGTGACTGATGCCTTAGGATTTTAGCTTTTATATTTTTCATCTATTCGTAATCCTGCAATTCTTTAGTGTGTAACTCCAAAATCCATCCAGTGTGAGCTGCTGCTTTCCCATTTTGGTCAGACACAACAATTCCTCTCCAGGCCTGGGGATCAAGGACACCTCACTGTCTCAGGCCCCAAGAAATGTAAACAAGTGAGTTGGGAGGAGCAAACTTGGGGTAAATGACTTCATTACCTGAAGCAGTAACTGGAAGATGAACCCCCAATACGCAAATGGACCAAACCTAAAAAAGTGTGAAAATCCATGACCCATGGTCCATTTTTGGGTGTAGCCCCTGGGGGGCTTTGTCTGCCCTGAATGTACCTGAAGGCCCTTCAATAAATAGAACTGCTTTTTATTCCCCTACTTTTGTCTGTCCTCTGTTGTTAGGTAGTCCCAACAAGGCCTCATGACAGCCCCAGCTCCTGCAGCACAGGAACAGGGACCATCCTGCAAGTGCAGGGAATCACTTGGGATGGAAACCACTCTGGCTGGAGAGCTCAGGGTGAGTAATTAGCCCTGAGAGTTACTCACTGCTGCTATCTCCGAGTTCCCACATTATTGTCACCATTGTCTGGGTGGAAATGCTGGGTGTTCTTCAAACTGGCGAAAATCATTAATAAATGTCATGAAAAAAATTGCAAAGCTGCATTGAGGCCTCTGGCGCTGTCTGAGCGTGTTATCAGTGGAATTTGACTGTGTTGTCAGTCCTTAACCCTGGGGATTCCCACTCCCTGTTGGTGCCTCTGGCCGAGGGAGGAGATGCTGCTGGGGAGGGTGGTGGTGCCAGGGCAGAGTGGGCACGGGCAGCAGGGCATCTAGGAGCAGCCCCACCTCAGGGGGAGTGTGGTGATGACCTTTCTGTTCCTATTTGAGAGCTCAGGAAACTTTTACAGCTGAGTTCTGTCCCCCCACTCCCTGCACAGTTATCCCTGCAGTGCCAGCAGCCTGCCCTTCCCACCCTGCTTCCCCGTGTGTTGCTTTTCTATCTTCTTTTCCTGTCAGAGCTGGGATTAAATGCTCAAGAGACAGTGTTTTGTGTTTGGACTCAGATGTTTATTAATTCCTATCTATTTTACAGTCTCACAAGCTGTGAGCTCTAGCTAACAAAGTAAAAAATGGCCTCTACTTCTTTACAAGGCCTTTAAAGGATAAACTGTCCAATTAAGAAATGACACCTAAATTATTTTTACTTTTAATCCAATAACCAACTGCCCGTGGCCCATAATGTGGACTTTTCTATCCAGTTACAAAATACCACACAAACCCATGGAGAAGAAGGTGAAAAAGAAGGACTGGCCTCTGCCCTAAAACCTCCATCTTGCTTTATATATATTTTACTATATTCTAAACCCTTAAACTCCAAGTTTTCCACCCTGTGATATTACACACTTCTATTCAAACTAGAGACCCAAAATCCCAGTGCTATCACTCAATTTTGGGAGCCTTCTCCACGGCCTCAGGTCAAATGCAGAGTTTGCTGGGGGGTCAGTGCCTGTCAGCACAGAAAGTACAAAATTCTCAATGCCCAGGGTTCCAATACCCGTGGATTCTGCTCAGTTCATCTGTAAAATATTCCATGCATGTGTTGGGACAGTCCCCACCCCGTCCCCGCTTCCTTCCGAGCCCTGTTGGAGCCGTGCTGGCAGTCCTGGAAGGAAACTGGCAGCGTCACAATGGAGCTTTATCAGTCCCAAACCTGGAAATATTTCCTTTCAAACGTGACCCGAAGTCAGTTCCCACACCAGGTTGCTTGGGACCTCTCTCTCCTCCTCAAAGTCAGTCCCGAGGTGTTTTGGGACTGTCAGCCACCAAAAAGGGGCATTTTCCCAAACAAGGCAAAACTGAGTGTAAAGCACAAGCCTGACAAAAAAACCCTGTCCAGGGACTTATCTAGCCAGGAAGGAACAGGGGGAATGTTGAGTGGTGAAACAAAAGTGGGCTAGATCTTCAATTCATCCTTAGATCTTCAATTCATCCCTAGATCTTCAATTCATCCCTAGATCTTCCATTCATCCCTAGATCCTAAATTCATGCCCGGATTCATGCACAGTGGGGAGGGCAGGTCTGGGCTGTAGCCACCACCACATTCCCCACATGGAATGGCTGGTCCATCCCACATCCCTGCTGGAACAGGAGCACCAAGGCTGCAGAGAGTTCACACCAGGCCCCTGTTCCTATCCTCAGCCCTCCTCTCTCACAACTGCAGTCAAATCTCAGCTTTAATGCAGTTTTCCCCTCTGAAAGCAGCACGAACATCGCGATTTATTCCCAGATCAGTCTTCAGATCATTTTCTCCCCTGTTAAATGAAACCCGTGGTCCTTGAGCACTGAATTCCCTCGACAAGGCTGGCCCTGGCAGGCAGGGATGCTCTGTTAATAGAGGCACAGGGGTGGAAATTGCCACACAAGTGGGAACAGTTCTCATCATTTTAATAATCTACGAGCAGCACAGGTAGAGATATTCCTAAACTCTGGTTTTATCATGACGGCATCAGTATCACAGATGTGTTTTTCCTGAGGCTAGACAGCAGAGAATGGAAGATATTGTGTTTCCTTGACTACCGTTCATCTGCCTTAAAAAACCATAGTTTTCCTTTATTAGCTGGTTTCTTTGGTTATTGCAAGTAAAATAACACATCCTGAACCCTGGTAATAACTTCTGTGCTGGTGGCCTTCTCCCTTCTCTCTCTTCTCTCTATTCTCTCTACTGATTTCCTGGTTTCCTCCTCCTCCCTATGCTTCTCTCCCCATCTTTCCCTCCATATTTCAAACCTGGAAAAAGATTTTTTGTTTGTTCATAAGTAGGAGGGAGAAAAAATTTAAGGGACAGATTTTGACTAATTGCCAAATTTCTATAAAAGCAAGGATTGTATTTCAGCTGGAGCTGGGCTGGTGCTGAGGGAGGCTGAGCCCTCCAGGCCTGAGCTCCCTCCCTAAATTGCTGCTTATTGATCATCCCACCCCAAAAATCCCCTCCGTCTCCTCTGACGCACCCCTGGGAACAGGAAAGGTGGGGAAGAAGCAATGAGCTCTGTCTTGTTGACACATATTGAGCTAATTCAAATTCAACAATTTTGTCCAGATTGGAATTTAAAAATACCATCTCTTTGTCTTTTTTCCTGTTGTTTGAGATGCAGTAGTTTTAAACAATCACTGATACTGCCCTTAAATGACCATTATCTGGCACAAGGCAGAGCTCCAGAAGAGTGCAGGGGGCATTTAGGGAGTGGAAATAGGGAAAATTATCCATCCTGAGCTGCTGGGCAGGCCCTGATCCTGTCCTGGCGCAGCCCAGATGTGCTGGCACCACAGCAAGGACAGCAGGTAAACTGTCCCGAGGGAAAGAATCCTCATTTCTGTCCTTCAACCCACAGGACGAATCTGCAAATTCCCTGAAAATTACTTTCCAGACAGTCAGGTCCTTCAGTGTCAAAATTCTCAGTGGTTTTTTTTGTCCACTTGGAGAGAGAGAAGCAAACCCTGGGTTTTGTCTGTGCTCTGTTAATCCCAGATTATTCCTCTCTCCTGGCAATCTTGGGAAAATCAGTTTCTGTCTGGAAAGATCATTCCTATGGCTGCTATCAGCTCCTGCCATACTTCAGGAGAATCAGAGGGGGCTGTCCATGTTTTCCACTGGCCACGCTGGCTCTTCCAGCTCTGTGCACCTCGTGGCCCTGCTCAAACAGGAATTGCTCTAAATAACTCCCTGATCCCTCATCTCTTTGGCTCCAGGGACTCCCACACCCTCTTTATTTCTAGAGATAACTACAAAAAGGGGCTGGTTTTTACACAATGCCTCCAGACTGACCAGGAGTGATTCCCAGCATGATCTTACACCTGATGAGATATTTAAAAATACAATTATTTATAAACAACATGCAAATTGAGACGTTAGTTAAATATTTGTTCCACAATAGTCCCAGACGAATTTGCCATCATTCCCCTTCCAGTGAGTGTCTAGATAAGAATATGATGTTGTTCCTGCTGGATGGAATGTCCTTCCTTGGACATTCTCAATTTCAGGATGAGAAATCCCACTTTTTGCTCTGGGTGCTTGGCTGAGAAAGATGGATTTTTCCAAAGGAAGGAAAACCTGTCATGTCTTTGGAGACCTCGTCTTATCCCTCATTCTGTAAGGATCCACCAAGAGAGCCGGAATATTGTTAGGATACTAAAACTGGGGTTTTGCTCACGTGAGTGTTACACTTTAAATTTCAGGTAAGAGCCTTGAGCTGAGATTTTTGTGCCCTGCTACAGAACACAGACAATGACAAGGACGTTTCCAACCAGGAGGAGCAGTGGTCGCACTCTGAGGAGCACCAGGGCACAGAGTCCAGGGACTGCACAGGCATGTGGGGCTGCGGTCAGAGCAGGGACAGCCCCTCACTGGAGGTCCCACCTGGGGAAGATTTGGGGTCCTCAGGACCAGCAGTGGTGCCTAAATCCTTTGTTCCTGCTCATCCCTCCCTTACACCACTCAGCTGCCCAGCCCATGTCATCCCACTGCTCATATATGCAAGAAGAAAAACTGCAGGAACAAGCCCGAAACAAAATTTGGGGCATGGATTTGCTCATCTTCAGCCTGAGAGTGCTTTTCTGTCAGAGGACTCTCCTCCGAGGCCTACATGGCACGTTTTATATTGCTGTCAAAAGCACTTCATGCTGATTGCAGTGGCACTGAGATGATCCCACAGGAATCACTGGATTGGGGAATTTTCCTTCATAATTCAAAACCTGATCACTGAAAGCAGATGTGATGCAGACACAGCTGGAAGTAAACAGAAGCAGAAGTCAAGCCCAGGGTGAAGGTCACTGAAGGAACTGTCATGGGGCTCTTTTTAATAAGTAACTTTTCCACTCAGGAAATCCTCAGGTATTCTGTGACTGAACACTGGGGTTGTGAAGGGCATCCCAGTTTGCATCAGCCTTGGACAGGAAGTAGATAAATGCAGATTATTCTTTTTTTAATTCTAAGATCTTTTAGCAAAATCACACATTTGTTTTTTAAGCTTCCTGAGAGACTTTGTTGAGGCTTTATTGAATTGCTGTTCAGTTACATCTGACCTGCTGTCACTACTGCCACAGAAACTGGGGATAAATCTGACACACAGTGCTCCAGAACAGCTTCTGCTTCCGGAGCCTGTGCTTCCTTAGCAAGGGAAAACCAACACATGGAATCCGTGAGACCTCACCTGGGCTTTCCCCCTCAGACGGGATGGCTGCAAACTCCCCTGTCCCTTGAAAACTCAGCCTCTCACACACCCTCCCCTCTGCAGAAACACACCACCAGGCAAACACGGATGATCAGGAGACCCTGCACTAAGAGATGCTCAAAGCAGTGTTCTTCCCAGTCAGTTCCACACTCAGGGTGTGATGAGCCATGAAAAAAAGCAGAAATGGAGAGGAGAAACTCCTGAGGTGTGTTGGCCAGCCAGGTTTATCACTGGCTCTGCAGTTTCCTACAAGCATTTGATGGGGTGAATCCCCTCTAATTTGGTGTCTTGCCGTAGTTCTGCCCTGGGCTGGGCTGTTGACAGCAGGGCCAAGGCTGCTTTGGGAGGCCTTGACACTTTTTGCAGTTGCTCCAGTGAACCAGCCCCGTTCTCTTCTAAAAGCTCCCCTAAATCACCCTTCCAGTTTGTGGTAGAGATGGACTCAATTTTGCAATGTTGATCTTATTTGGGATCCCTTTAATTGCGATTTTCAGGCTGGCAGCCTCCCTGCCAATGATCACAGAGGAAGGAATGGTCACAGAAGGAGGAAATTCATTCCTGTGGTGAGTACAGAGGTAACAGAGCCAAAAGTTTTAAGCCCTCCTCCAAACTGTGCTATACATACATTTCCTTTTTGCAGGGCAAACCACTTAACCTCTTTACCTGTTGGTCCTCATCTCCAAAATGAGGAAGGCAGAACTGACCCAGTTCTTATTATAAAGTCAAATGGTTTCAAAGCATTTTGAAGTCATTAAATGAAAGGCCTTGCAGAAGGATGATGTGTTGTTCCTGCTGGAACACATAACAAGAGGTAAAATAGGAAATCAAGAGAAAGCTGAAATCCCTCCTGAAGCTTATAAAAGTTCATGCTCTGCCTTCAGATTGCAGCGTGAGAAGTGTTCTGAGCATGCTACACATATTTAGGGTGAAGAAGTAATCGAGCTGACACAAAAGCAGCTGCCTGTCTCTCTGCTTGTAGAGGCTTTCACACCTTGATAGCAGCTCTTGCCTTGGTGATACACAGACACAGGTCTGGGGGAGGTTTGGCTCCTCTCATGAAAGCTGCCTCAGGTGAGGAGCTGGCTCAAGGTTTTGATTTTTCTTTTTCCTTCTCCTTGTACAGCTGAAATTACTACACCATGAAGCTGTTCAGGAGGGAAGGGTGGCGATGAGTCTTGAGGTACAAGGGGTGGAATTCAGCTCTTGGACACCAGAGCAGAGCTCACATGAATAACTTTTACAGGGTGCTTGGCTGCTCCATCATGCCCAGCCTTGCTGGAAAAGGAACATTTAATGCTGCCCCTCAGCCTCAGCCACACCTGCCTGCATCTGTCTTAGAACAAAGCATTGCTGCTGCAATTTATTCATTTTGGGATGTGTGGGTGCTGTTAAGGTCAGGATCTGGGTATGAGACTTTGACTTGTGTGTACAAAACACCCTTGGAAGAGCTGGTAGGAATTTCTAACTGGAGGAAGCTGGAAGAGCTGGTAGGAACTGGAGAAACCTGAGAGAGGTGACCCCAAGATCCAGATTTTAACCTGAGAATGAAATGAAATAAATGAAATTAAATGAAACGTTGTATGATCAAATCAAGACCCTGAAATTCGAGAGCAAGAGCCACACAGATATTCACTGCAAGCCCTAAGACAGCACAGAGACTTGGTGAAGCTGCTCTGGAGGCATTTCACAGGGGGAAAAGCTGATCCTAAGATATGGACAAAGAGCCCAACCTCTCCTGAATGCCCCAAAGATAACCTGAGCACAATTTCCACATGGACACGAGCCCCCGATCTCCCCCTCTGGTCTCTGCAGAGCTGACCTGGTGTTTCTCAGTGCATTTATTTTGGTAGGATTTACATTTTTAATACAGTTCATTGTTCTCCTGGTGGGATTTCCAATGTTAAAGTGTTTATCGATCCTGGGGAAAACAACTGGCCATGACAGAGGAGAGAAAATTAAATGCAACATTGATGCTGCTCATCTACAGTCCTCCTGGAGGAATTGTGTCTATTTCTGTGAGCAGGAGGTGTGTTCTGCATTCATGTCCTCCATCCAAGCCCAGGATTTCAGTCTTCCACAAGGTGCTCCCTCCTCTCCCACTTCCCCTCTCCCATTATCAGACAGCATCTTGGGCAGTAAAATGTTTTATAGGATTTTCGGTTTTCTTCAGAGAGAGGAAGGCAATTATGACTGTCTCTCCAAGATTAAAAGCTTTTCCTGTGTATCCCTGTATTTAGCTCACTGGAGGCTGTTTTGTTTAGGCTTTGGGTTTTTTTCCAGGATGTTCTGTCTGCCACCAGGGAATCTTGCAGACCATGGATCACGCAGCTTGGGTGCTCTGAAAGCTGACCTGGAGCCACTTGGTTCAGACCAGGGGAGTTGCTTTATCCGTTGCTGGAAGGATGTGGAATATATTTATAATCACTGTGTGCAGCAGCATCTCCACCCTATTCCCATCAGTAAACATGGAACACAGGGCAGTTCACCAAAGAGGGCCTGCCAAAAAAACAACCACAGCCAGGAGTGTCCTCAAAACAGGCTTTTCATGAGAATTCTGCACAGGGCTGAGGGTCAGGCTCTGGTGTCACCCCTCTGTTACAAGTTCTGGAGAGCCTCCAGAGGCAGGGCAGTGTTTGGAGCAGGATGGAGAAGGTGCTGGGGTGAGGGGATTCCAGCAGCAAGGAACAAAGCCCAGGTTGGGCTGCAGCCTTGGAGGATTTTTTTCTGCACAGTCTTAACCCATCTTCAAAATCACTTTGATGGACAACACTTTGGGGCTTTTTCAGCCCAAATGATTTTTAAATTGTTGAGATGAAGTGAGCCAAATACCTCAGATGACATTCCTGGGCAGCTGGAAATTTGGCTTCCTCCTGTTGGTGTAAAAGCCTAATATTTATTTAAAGCCAGGCTTTATAGTGCTCATTATTACATTTAAAGGTTTTCTTTCAGTCTCAGGGAAGCTGCCAGCTCATCTTAGCCAAACGTGACTCCTGCAGCCTGCAATGATTGCCTGGTGACATGGAGCCCATTTCTGGGGGACAGACTGAGGAGCACAAGGAGCGATTTCTGCACTGCAGAGCCAGCCAAGGCTGAGGAGCTGCTCAGGGCAGCAAGTGCTAACAGGATCATCTGCTCCAAAGCCAGGATCAGGCATCCAGGGAACAGCAGTGGCTTCATCCCCCCCATGGCAGCAGAGGGCTGGATGACACACACGCGACACCTGCCCAGGGCTGGGAGCCAGGAGCTTGTCCCAGGAACCCCCTCCCAGGGAAAAGGGAAGGGGGAGATCCAAGTCCCTCAGTTCTGCAAAGGAGCTGGGTCATTCCAGCTCTGCTCACCTGTCCGAACAGCCTTCTGGTGGTTTAGTGCACCTGAGCCATTGCTGATTCCAGAAACTGATCTACTAATCAATAAACAGCACCGGGGATGGTGACCACGTGCACTTGGGGCTGCTGAGGAACCACCAGGGGACATCAGAGGAGAGACATTGCCAACAGACAGGAGGAAACAGCTCTCCATGAGGGATTAAAGAGATCTCTGTGAGGGATCAAACAGCTCTCTGTGAGGGATTAAACAGCTCTCCATGAGGGATTAAACAGCTCTCTGTGAGGGATTAAAGAGATCTCCATGAGGGATCAAACAGCTCTCTGTGAAGGATCAGGCAGCTCTCTGTGAGGGATTAAACAGCTCTCCATGAGGGATCAAACAGCTCTCCGTGAAGATCAGGCAGCTCTCTGTGAGGATCAAGCAGCAGCAGAGGTCGGTGGGTGAGGTGTGATGAGGGGGATCTCCCAGAACAGGCCATTCCTGACAGCTGCTAATCAACCTGCAGATCCTGCACAAGAGCCAGCGATGAGCTCTTGGATAATTGCTTTATGATTAATGTGGGTTGTCAGGAAAAGTCACCATGGGGCAGAAAGGGGAGGATGGAACATGTGAATGGAAATAAATCCTGTAGTGTTTTAAGCTCAATACAGGCCTTGGAAGTCCTGTGAGCATTACAGACACATTCCATGTCTAGAAACAAACAAACGAAAACTATGTACTACAGAAATATCATGGAAACATGATACAGAAATACATAAAACTACTAAAAATTAAATAGACAAGGTACATCCCAAGCCTCAAGAGATGTTCTGCAGTTCTGCAGGCCCAGCCCTAAGGGTGGTACAGTCCCAAGGGACTCAGCCACCTCCAGACCCTGCACAGAGGACAGGCTTTGGAGAAGCCCCTCTTGCAACCAGGAGACAGAGCACTGTGCACAACAGCCCAAAACCTCATTGTGATAAAGGCCAGAAAGTCTGTGGCTGCTGTCCCTGCCTGAAGAATTCAGTGTTTATTCCGTTTTCCTTCTTCCACATCAGTGACAATACTCTGGTACATCTTGGAAGGAAAAGTAATCCCATTTCCCAGCTCAGGCAGACACATGGACATACAAAAGCTGGAACCTACCTTGAAACAAACCCAAAAGCCTGACACCAGCACCTGGCACCTCCATGTCGTCCTGAGAGCCAGAGTCTCCAACAGCTGGAGTCAGCTCAGCTCTCACACTCTGGTGTGAGCTCCCCACAGAAATCTGGGAGGCTCCGGCTCTGGGAACACAAACCCAGCCCTGTCCTTCCCCTCGTGCTGCCGGGAGCTCACAGCAGCTCCTGTGATGTAGAACAAATTCCAGCTCCTGCTGAAACCAGAGGTGAGATCCCAGAGTGGAACCTGGAGTTCCAGCACTCACCGTTGGGAAGGGAAGGGAAGGGAAGGGAAGG
>WBMY01003003.1:645252-659005 GCA_013397315.1 Donacobius atricapilla | reverse complement strand
TCGGGAAGGGAAGGGAAGGGAAGGGAAGGGAAGGGAAGTCTTTATGCTCAGCTGATCTGGGAATAATCTTATGCAAAAATCTCAGTCAGGAGCTTGGCAGGGCTGTTCACACCAGGGGAGGGCCCTGGGCTGCACAGAACTCCATAAAAACCTGGGGATGTTCTGCCCCAAGGTGTCCATCACTGCACATTTGGCTCAGGGAGCAGATGCACCAACAAAGGCAGAACACTGGGTTTGATCCTGATTTCAGCCACTGCAGGAATTCCGTTGTTTCTGTGTCTCCACAAGAATGGCTCTGTGTGTCATTTGAAGAATTTCTGGTTTATTTATTTCCCATCTTTTCATCCCCACTCTCCATTTTTTATAGATCTGTTGGCATAGGAGCTGGATACTTCAGCAAATGAGGTTAACCTCTGACCATAAATTACTGCTCCCTCAGGAGGAAGTGGCCATGAAAAAGGAAACAGCCACAACTCCAGCGGAGAGCAGCAAAGGCAGAGAGAGCAAGGGCTGTACAAATTACAAAACCACCAGCCCCTGAAACCCATACCAGGGTTGGCCATGCAAATAATAAAGTGTGACATAAACACACAAAAAACTGGACTCAGCCTGGCCAGAACAATCATTC
The DNA here is from genome assembly GCA_013397315.1 of Donacobius atricapilla. NCBI lineage: Eukaryota > Metazoa > Chordata > Aves > Passeriformes > Mimidae > Donacobius > Donacobius atricapilla. Next base: position 658,377 of record WBMY01003003.1, on the reverse strand, counting down.
AGATGCCAAGAAAAATAAGCAGCTTTCCCATTTTCCCTGGAGTTTCCTATATAATGGCTCTTGGGGACAGCACGTGGCCAAAGACCACAGGCAGCTGAGGAGAGAAATGATCTAATCATCTGTAGCACTGCTTTTAGCTGTCATGGCATGCAGGAATAGAGGGCAAGACAGCCCTTGGTAACAGTGGCCAGGATAAAACCTGAGGGATTTTTTCACTCTGATAAGAGTGAAAAAACAGTCAGGTGCACTGTCAGGTGTCCATTGTGATTTCCATGTCAGAACTGTAGGCTCATCCCACAGTCTGGGGCTGGGATTTACCTCTGAGAATTTACATGCTCTTCTTGAGAGTGTTTAAAAGAATGAGAAAGAGATAAACAACTTCTTTGTCTTTAACTGATCTCTGAGGCACCTCAGGCTGAGCTTCAGAGCATGGAGGGACCCTAAAATCCACTGGGGTGAGAAGTTGCACAGCTCAGTTGATAGAAGGGAAAGGAGAGAGAATGGAATTCTGCAGGGCTGTGGCTGGGGGGATGGAGTTTCTGGATGAGGGGTTCAGGTCTCTGCTTGGGGCTGTCATGCACAGATGGCTTCCTCAAGCACCCTGCACAAAGTGTGAGTGTGGCTGAAAACGAAACCTGAGCTCAGCACGGGAATAAACAGACCCAGGCACTTGGGAAATTTGTCTCAGAACCTCTCCCAGATAGCTTCAAGAGTGCTTTCTGCTCTGCTTCTCATTTTCTTGGCTGATGGGAAGCTCCCCACAGTTCTCCTAGAATATATTATGGGGTTATGGGGGCCAAAACCTTCTCCACACCAACATACTGGCCAGCTCCACCCCTCCTTGGGTTTTTTTGTTCCACAGGTGCAGAGGAGGTAATTGCTTCTTTTATCAGCATCAAGTTAGAATCACCATTGGGGGAAGAAAAAAAAAAAAAGAAAAGGTGAGACTGAACAGCTTCAATACCAGCAGTGGCTAAGGAAATTCTGAGTTTTCAGTCTGAGGATGGTAATGATGAAGGTCTTCAAATTTAAGAAGGGGCAGCAAGAGGTGCACTGAGAGCCTTGAGGAGCAGCAGATGGAACCAGCAGGTGACGTGCTGGAAAGAAGGCAAAGGAGAAGTTCCTGTGTGCATGCACCTTGCTCTGGAAAACCTTGCTGTGGGTGTTAAAAGCATCTCCTGCCCTCAAGAGGAGCATGGGGAAGGTCCCTGCAAAGAAATCAGCATTCTTAAGCCAAAAGACAGCACCTCTCTGTCAGCTTGTGCCAGACGGTCCCAGGCTGGGAAACCCATCCTGGAAAAGACAATTTCCTCACTGCCCTCTTAAAAGCCTCCAGTCTGAGCCCCTGGCAGCAGGATGGTGGATTGGATGAATCTCTGAGAGAATCTGCTGTGGATGACCTTATGTTCTGAAATGTTTTTTGCTGAATGGGGACATCACTGGGAGCTGCCTCTCCCTCACCCATTCCTGTGTTCTCTTCCCAGCTGAGTATTTCCTGCTATCCTTAGACATTGCCAGCCTCTCCACATGCATCCACAGGCAAGCTCTTAAACCTGCCTGTCCTCCCCTCCTGTGCCGAAAGCAGGAGGAATTTGGGAGCCAAAGGGAAGGCTTGCTGCCTTTCTGCTGGGAGCAGCTCTGTCCCTGCAGCCAGGGCTCTGGGGCACAGGAAGAGCTGGCTGCTCCCCTGCTCCTGGCTCTCCTTCTGATTTCCAGCTGCTAAACTGCATTAAAAAAAAGTAGGAGTGGGACTGAATAGCAGGACTTTTCAGTGGAAGCACCTGCTGTGGCTGTCCAGAGGGATGTGGCCCTTGGAGAGCCACCCAGAGCAGGGAAGTGTTCATACTCACAATTAAAATGAGATCCATGCTTTCTCTCCTTGTCCAAACCATTTTCCCTACCTTGTTTTTGTGTTTGGTGGAGGTGGAGGAGTGACATCAGCACTGCTGCAAGATTGAAGCAGTAAATAATTCTTTATCACCACAACATTGCAGACCATTGCAAAATCTCTGCAATTGCTGTGCAGGCCAACACTTGTAACGAGCTACTGCCAAACTGGACAGCAAAAAGCAAAAATTAGCAGCTGACCCTGGACTATTTCCCCTGTCATCCAGAGGCATTGCTTTCTTGATTCAAGGAAGAGGACAAAGAAGAGTCAAATCACACAGAACTGAGCTGATATCAGGACTGTGAGGATGCCATGACATTACTTGTCAAAGGGACTTCTAGAATCCAGCCTGGGTTTTCCAGGGCAAGGAGAAGGAACCTGAAAGATGCTATTATTTTGTTAAGGATGTTATTATTTTATTACATGATTTTGTCTCAGCAACAGTGTGGCCAGCAGGGAAGTGATCAACGCCATACATCCAGTCCTGGGGGCAGTTCAGGAATGACATCTGGGGGCTGGAGCATGTCCAGGGAAGAGAATAGAGCAGGGAAGGGGCTGGAGCACCAGGAGGGGATGAGGGAGCTGGGAAAGGGGCTCAGCCTGGGGAAAAGGAGGCTCAGGGGGACNGTGATCAACGCCACACATCCAGTCCTGGGGGCAGTTCAGGAATGACATCTGGGGGCTGGAGCATGTCCAGGGAAGAGAATAGAGCAGGGAAGGGAATGGAGCACCAGGAGGGGCTGAGGGAGCTGGGAAAGGGGCTCAGCCTGGAGAAAAGGAGGCTCAGGGGGGACCTTGTGGCTCTGCACAACTCCCTGCCAGGAGGGGACAGCCAGGGAGTCGGGCTCTGCTCCAGGGAACAGGGACAGGAGGAGAGGGAACGGCCTCAGGCTGGGCCAGGGGAGGCTCAGGGTGGATACTGGGGAAATTCCTTCCTGGGAAGGATTTTCCAGCCCTGGCACAGCTGCCCAGAGCAGTGGTGGAGTGCCCATCCCTAGAGGGATTTAAAATCACATGGAGGTGGCACTTGGGGACATGGGGCACTGGTGGCCTTGGCAGTGCTGGGGAATGTTGGACTCTGTGGTCTCTGAGGGCTTTTCCAACCACAATCATTCAATGAATCTCTGATTCTGTCATTATTCAGCCATGGAGCTCTAGCACTTTGATGTTCATGGAACAAGGAGAAAAACTCTTCTAGGAGAATGCTCAATGTTTTAGCACAGGCTGATAACTTCAGGCCACAATTTGGGACCACACTCCAGCAGCCTATGACAGACAGCTCCTGCCACTCAATTTTATGGCACAGGCATGGACAGCAGAACAATTTCTGATTGTGCCAAACTGCATTAATAGAAAGCACAGAAAATGCTTATTTTTTACAACAATTTCTATAAAACAGTGTTAGATTTTTCTACGGAACCTGGGTGCTTTCATGCCTATTAAATTTTAACACAGCAGATAAAATTGGCTGAAATTACCTTGTGAAATACTCCTTATTACATCTCTATAGCAGTCTCCATCTGCCGGATCCTGCTACCTTGATGCATTTTGAAGAGTCCTTTCACTCCTGAAATAGTCCCATGAAATGATGGGAGGACTTCAGTGTGCCTCGAAGAGAGCAACAAAAGCCTGCAGAACTGGAGCAATAAATCCAGCACAAGTGGGGAGCAGAGATGTGCTAAACTGCACCCCCACAACTGCACAGCTCCAATAATTATCTGTCTCCTTGGAAAGGAGACACGTGGCAGTTTTCAGATCCTACACCTTGCCTTTTCCACATGAATTATCATCACCTTCATCAAGGAAAGGGGAGGGATTTTGCTATCAGAAAGGAACAGTCAAATCTTCCTGCAGAGGCCCTGGCAGTGTTGGTGTTGCCGACTGTTGGCTCCAGCAAGTGGAAATGGGAAACTTTCCTTAAGGAAAGACTCAAAGGACAGCTGATTTCCTTAGTGCTCAGGGATAATGTTGGGAAGGAAGAGGCAGATCTCGGCCTCGGAACACTCCCCTCAACCCACGGGTGCTGGCAGCAATCCTTGGTGGCTCATTAGCCAGGGCTGCCTGAAAAGAAGCTACCAGCTCAATCCTTCTGCAGGCTGAGGGTGTCCCCAGGGAAATCTCACCTGCTCAGTGCCGGTTTATGGACAGAGAGCAAACCAGGGAAGTTTGCTCCCCTAAAAGCCACTCCTGATCCTGCCGGGACGGTAAATGAGAGCACTGCGGCATAGAGTAAGGGTGACACACTGTGTGGACACAGAGAAGTGCAAGTCCTCCCCTCCTGCCCAACTTTTTTTTCAGCGGTTTGGTCCTTTTTTTCGAAATCTGAGTGAGAACTGAGGCAAACCCAGAGCAGCCCCAGTGGAGATGTCGTTTGGGCCCCTCCTGAAAGAAGGCTGAGGCTGCACCTTCACACCAAGCACTCCCACCTTGGATGAAGCCAGAGCAAGGGGCAATAAATCTGAGGATGTCCTTGGACTCTGGAGAAGAAGAGAAAGTTTTCTGTGACCTACTTATTGCTGCCACAAACCTCTGAGTAACGAGAGACACACAGCACCAGAGCAAACATGTCTTTAGAAAGAAATGTGGCTGCAGAAAATCCCTCCAGCAGCCAGTGTGGGCTCGGCACTGCCCGGGAAATGCAGCAAGTCTGTCTCAAGGAGTTAAAGCTCAGAGAAAAAAAGATGAAGCAGCAGTTTCATGGCGTGGTTTCATTTTTAAACCAGGCTGTGAATGTAGCCCTTATCTGGAAAAAAAAGTACAAGCTACAAAGGTGGGTCTCAACCCTCACTGCCAAACACAGCAGCAGAGACTGAGACAAATGCTTGGACAAGGAGACGATAAGAGGAGGAAGCAGAGATGAGAAATGCACAAGCCAGTCCTCAGAACCCACCTTGCTGAGTTTTAAATCCTTGTTTTCCTACTGAAAGCCCTTTTTTTTCAAACTCTGTCATTTAGAGTAGGAAATCCCTGCTGTATTTTCACTCTTCCTGATGCCCAGTAAACAAAGAACTTCTTACAGAAGAGCCTTGTGGCATCATTAGGGATACCAAGGCTTCTATAAAGTCACTGTTTGTTCTTTAAAGGCTGGGAGATGGCAGGTGCCTGGCCAGCAGAGAACAGAGAGTTTGGGGACTTTAAGAAAATAGGAGCAGCATTTTCTTTTTAACCTGCGAACTCCACTGGTTACTGAACACCATGGGCAGGAACGAGCAGGATTCCCAGCCATGGGATACAGGTTTGACTGGACTGCAGATCCAGTTCAGCTTGTCAGGACCCACTGGCAAGACCCCCATGCCAGGGTGCCATGGGAGGCTGCAGTGACGTCCTTCTCCTGATTAATCCCAAAGCGCATTCCCTCCTTGCCAGCAAATCTGGGATCCTGGCAGGCTGAGGCTCCTTGTTCAGGATAACCTCAGCACCCCGTGGCTGTGTCACTGCAGATCTGGAGCACAACCCTTATGGGAATGTGGATAAATCCTCAGCCCAGCTGGGCAGACAGAAAGGAACAGGACATGAAGACCCAGTGGCTTTCCCAGGAACACACAGGTGAGCTTTGGAGGAGGAGCAGTGTGACTCCCACCATTGAATCAGAATGCCCTGGCAGGGGGATGGTTCCTCCCATCCCATATCTGACATCCCACTGAGTTTGAGTCTGCTGAGGGAGAAACCTGGGGAAGGGAAAGAAATGGGAAGAACATATCTGACTTTATTTACAGGCCGAGCAGCAGAATGCAGCCGCTGAGAACAGCAAGGCCTCACCAGCTTTCTTCTTGGGAAAGAGCACCCAAGAAATGTGTGCTTTGTCTCTGAAATTCGTGGGCAGTGTGCTGAAGCAAGGGCCTGAGCAGGGCTGGGGACTCCTGGGGGACAAAGGAGGGCCTGTTGTCTCCAGCTCCACATCAGGCTGCTCCTGAGCGCTATTCCTGGCCTTGCACTGACTCATTCGCTGACCTTGCTGAGAAAGGCTCTCACATCCAGCTCTGCCTGCCTGCAAAAACCATCATAGTCTCCTCAGATTTGCTTCTATTCAAAGCATGGATGATGAACAGTTATAAAATACTTCTGCTTTCCTTCAACACCCAACCCCTGGGGTGAGCAGGACATGGACAAGCAAATGAACCCTGCTATCCTCCCATAAGCTCTCCTTGCATTTCCTTCTCAGTTTTCCAATTAACTGTGCCAGTGTCGTTTTTGCTGTGCCCCAGGGCTGCACCAAGTCCTTCCAGCAAGAGGAAACATCACAGCCTTGAGACAGGTGCCCATTTTCCTGAAGCACTTTCTGTTTATATTCAGAGCTGTTCACAGCTGCTCGTTTCAGTGTGACACCTCCACTCCAGGTGATGGAGCTGGCCTTGGTGGGAGAGGGAAAAGGTGGTGGAGCCAGGACATGTTTGGGATTTCTGCTTTGAGGTTCCAGCACGGTGGCTGCAGCTGTTGAGCCATGCAAGGACAACACTCACAGCTCAGCCTTTCTATTCCATGTGGGACATAGCCACCTTTGGGAAAAAACTGCATCGTAAACAGATTCCTACTGGCACTTTACTAATTCCAGCCTGTCCTGTCAAAGGTGAAAGGATTTTTAGAATCCAGTTTATTCACTGCTAGTTATGTTTCTTCATGTAGGTTCAGAGCCAAAACTCATTAAGGGCAGTGGGAATCTCCCCATTCCCTTCTATTCACTCCCACTGGCTCCAGTTCAAGCTTTTATTCAGTCCCTCTTGGCGTGGACAATGCAGATCAGTGATGACAGCTCCACTATCAGTGTCTTTGTGCCACCATGTCTCGTTTCTCAAACCTTCAGCACAATGTCCACTTGTCCTCAGCAACTACTTCCTTTCAGATCTCGAAAATAAATAAGTCCACATAAGAAACATTTCTTTTGGCCTTGTGCTGGCTGAGAGCTCATTTGCAGACATTTTAGTTTTGGGAGACAGTGTCCCTTTGATTCTCCCCATCATCTCAGCACACCAGCCTGCTATTTTTGCCTCATGGCTGCACTGAGTCATGGAGCTCGTGCTGGTTTACTTTGGAGCCAGTGTATAAACCAGGGATGATCCCAATGCTCACTCTATGGAGACAAGGAGCATTTACTTGTGGAATCTGACAGAGCCGTGGCAGCCCAGCCAGAGGAGTGCTGGGCATGTTCTTGTGGCCTCTGCAGTGGGGAGAAAGAACAGTGCCATGATTAATGACACTCACATCACTGCTGGGCTGTGCAGCTCCGCTGCATGGGGTCTGGGACATCTGGGGCTGAACTGGGACATCTGAGGCTGAACTGGGACATCTGTGGCTGAGCTAGGACTGGGACATCTGGGGCTGAACTGGGACTGGGACATCTGGGGCTGAACTGGGACTGGAACAAATTGGGCTGAACTGGGACTGGGACAACTGGGGCTGGATGGGGACTGGGACATCTGGGGCCGAACTGGGACATCTGGGGCTGAGCTGGGACTGGGACATCTGGGGCTGAACTGGCCTCTCCCCACAGGCCTTGCAGGGCAGTGCTGGGAAGAACATCTCACCCTGCTCCAGAGGCTGCTCTGTGGTTCCTGCAGTCACCAAGGACTGAGGAAACAGCCAGGAAGGCTGATCCAAACCTCCCCCCAGTTTGGATTAGGCAGCAGGAGGAGGGGCAGCATTTATAACAATTTAAACCCCTTCAGACGAAGCACCGGTACCCAGTAAGAGCTGAGTGATAAACTGGTGCCACTCTGGTGCCAGATTAAAGAGTTCACAGCACAGCACTCCAGCCTTGTGCTGTAGGCTGAACTAACCCCAGTACTGCTGGGATTGACATGAATGGGGTTGGATTAATGCAAACCACTCGTGGTTTTCCTGCGTTGCCACTGTCATGGCCTATCTGTGCTTTTCCTCCCTCTAAGGCTTGCCTCCCTCCACTCCCGTTATTTGAATGAGGGATGGAGCCCTGGAGACGTGAGCAGGAACCTCCAGTGGGAAGGGAATATCTGCTGAGCACCAGGACACAAACCATGCTTCTCATTCCCAGTCTGAGTGGTAAGAAAATCCTGCTTTATCCCCACAGAGAGAGAAAGAGTAAGAAGGGAATTAGAATCCAAACTAAAATAAATAAAATGAGCATTCTTGGTCGCTGGCTGGAGCCCATTTTTTCTCACACTTTGAAGTTCATACTCTGGCAAAGGAAAACCCTGCACACGAAATCTAGCCTCTGACTGAGGAAGGTCAGTGCTGGGAGAAGGTCTGGATGAAGATACCTCAAAGGGCTGGAATATTTTCCTTACCGGAAATGCTGTGTGTGGATGAAACCTGGCTCAGGAATTTCTTCCCCATTAGGTGGATATCTTTGTCTTCCTGCCACAGACTCTGGCAGAACAAAGCAGATCAAACCCTGTGCCTGTCTCCTTTTGTTGATGGCTATTTATTTTCCTTACCATTGCTCTTGTTTTGTTCTCTTGGCTCAGAAGTCTGGCTGCTGCTCCAAACCAGTAAATTCTCTGTAAGAGCTGTGTGGGCCCAAGGCCTACATTATATTTATAAGCTGTAAGAATCTCCCCAGGCAGACTCAGAAATAAAGGATTCGAGTCAAACAACAACGAGGAGATGCTCCAAAACAACCTCAGAGAGGAGACACAAAGAAAAGGAACATCAGCCATTCCCTCGTGCTGAATTTTAAAGAACACTCCAGCTCTTGCAGCCATGGGAGGGGAGGTGAGTGTTCTTTATCCTTTAATCTCCCCATCTCCTCTCACAAGGAGGAAATGTCCTGCTTTCCTCTGCTGTCTGAACCTGTGTTTGAGGAGCTTTTCTCTCAGGTGGATTGAGGGAAGGGCAGCAGGACAGGCTGGGGCTGGATGGCCACGGAGGCAGCAGGGACCAACCTCAGCTGCACAGGGAGGGAGGAACCTGTCAGGATGCCAGGCAGGGATGGAGAAAAGATGACACCAGAGGAAAACTCCTCATTCTCAACAGTTTTTACTAAAAATAAAGTTTCTTGCAGTATATTATTTTACCTATACTTTGTTGTAGTTAGAAGTGACTGACAGGCCTCTTCCAGCTTTGACCTTTTTTTGTCGTCGTTGTTTTCCCTTCTTGTGTGAAGCAGAAAGTTGCAGGGAGGCTCTCTGTGACTGTGTGTGCTTCCTGTCCCTCCCTGTGATGCTGCCACCCCACAGAGGACACCAGGATGGTCCCGTGGCCCTGCTGGTCCCACACCTCCCGTGGTCCCATGGCCTGAGCGCTGCTGTGTGCCTCAACAAAGCTGTGCAGGAAATGTTTTTCCCAGCTAGAGAAACATTTTGTTCCCATTCTGTGCTTGAGCCAAATGGGGCTTTCTTGAGGACTTTTTTTTCTTTTTCTAAACAAAGGAATAAGTAAGCAAACACGTCTGCAAGGAGCTGATTGAAACGGCCAAAGCTCAGCCAGTGGACTTGTTGAGGACTTTGGCAAGATGGGAAAATAGTTTTCTGACCCAAATCAGGCTCATGACTCAAAAGCAGGCCTTGCACACAGAGGACAGCTCCAGGCTGCAGGCAAGGCTGGGATGATGCTTTCTTTCCCTGGAAAGCCCATCCCTAGCAGAAGTCACTGCAGCCAGAGCACTCCCACAGAAGGTTTTTGTTTTGATAACATGCCATTTTCCAGGGAAAAATATTTTTATGTGAAAGCTCTCCACCCCGTTTGCCCACAGCGTGACAATGTTAACTTGGATTTCCATCCCCAGGGGACTGGAGGATGTGTGTGCAGGGACATCAGCCTGCCTGGGCTCTGGGGAGAGGCATGCCCAGCCCTGCAGCTTTCCTGGGGATTAAGGCAGCAATGTCGGCAGTGCTGCTGTCCCTGGGAGGGATGTGGGGCTGGGGTGGACTGTGTGCCCTGGGAACTGATGGCTTTGCTTCTGTTTATGGCTCAGGGAGCACATCCCGTGTGTAGCCAGCACCTTGCCTGTCCTGAAGGCCAGAAATGCCTCCGAGGCAGCCTGGACATCAAATAAATAATAGCTGAGTTCAGGGGCAGGCAGGGGTTTATCACAGAGAACTGCAAGGCACCTTGGCAATGTCCTCCCTTCTTCCAGCACCTCTTCCAGGGCTTGAATGTGCAGGACATGGGACACTGTCCGTCCAGGAAGGTGACAAGGATGTGGATGCAGCACACCACAGTGGCAATCTGGGGGTGTGCCAACTCCCTGGCCCTAAAGGCACTGGAACTAAGAGCACCAACATGGAGAAATGACCCTCAATCCCTTGTTTTGTCCTCCTTGCTTCTCTTTCTGTAGGCAAAGCTCAGCTTTGGGAGGCCACAGCAGCTCAGCCATGGCTGGGGGTTGCAGCTCTCTCCAACTGCTTTGGAGCTGCTTTGGAGAACAGTTCTGCAGAACAGAACCTGCCAGGATTCTCTGTGTGGCGCTGACAGCAAAGGCATCCCAGTGCACCCACCCCAACACACCGGGCAGAATTACCCCGTTGGCTGAGGGAGGCAAACAGAAACTCGTCTCTTCCCTCAGTGGCTGAGGGAGGCAAACGGGCACCTGGCAGAGAGTTTGTGAGACGGGCTGAGTCAGGAGAGCCTGGCTGGCTCTGCTCTGACTGAGCAGGGAGCCTGGGGACCAGCCCAGAGCTGGACAACTCCACTTGAGTCAGAGACATTTCACCTTCAAGGCTAAAATCAGCACAGGATGCAATTCCAGACCTGATCCACAGCCATTGCCTCTGTCCCCTTCCATGGGTGAGCACCCACAGAGGAGTGAGATGGAGGGAGGGGTTTCCAGCTCTGGAATTGTTCCCTGCCAAGCTGGCAGAAGGGCTTAACATGACCCATGTAATCCTCTGCCAGAAGGGATGGGAGATATTACAAAGGGTATTTGGGGATTTCCTGGGGTCAGTCAGGTCCTGCCTTGGTCCTACAAAGAGCATATTCCATATCCTGGAATTCCGGACAAATTCCTGCAGGTTACTGCTTCCCAACCCAGTTGTCTGGGACACAGACACAGCAACTCACTCCTTCATGTTGCGATTATTTTTATTTAGTTATGGTCATACTCCTACAACTGCTGGGTGCCTTGCAAAGCTCAAAGTGCCTCATTAGGAAGGGAAATTATCTTTTCTAGCCCTTCTTCTGCTCCCTTGAGCATGGTGGGGCTGATATTTGTTCATATTGGTAAAGAGCTCTGAGCTCCTCGGGTGGAATATCTGTCATGGAAAAATGAGCTGGGTTGTTATGAAGAGGTTCTAGCCCAGTTAGAGAATGGCTTTTCCCATCTGTGTGAGCAGAGCCGGCTGCTGTGCCAGGGAAGTCTGCTTTCCTCTGGAAAACCTCTAACAGGTTGCTCCGGGCACAGGAAGGTGCTCAGGAACAAATTGTGCCCTTCTTATAACTTTTATTTTGCGTATTATGACAGAGAAAAGAAAACATTATAGACACAGGAGTGCTTGACCAAATTCTAATATTGAATTCCTTGTGAAACCACACACTAGAGGCATTTAATCTCAATTAAAAGATCAATTATGTTTATGAACAGATAAAAGATTATCTGAGGCATTACACAAATACAACACAATTTATTACCAGCTGGTAAGTAACCTCTAATGAATTTTTAAACACTTCCCCATAAATTACAAATAAACTACAGTCCCATCATTATGTTAGGGTTTTGATTCTCCAGTCAAGCTCCTATGGGATCAGTCAGTACTATCATCCATAGTTATTTAGGATTCCTTTACTGTAACCCATATCTGGGAAAAGTTGTTCTAAAAAAATAATTTTAGGCATGGAAAATGCATTTGTCATCTTGACAATCATTTGGGCATTTATATGAAGATCATGTTGAGAAAAGCATTCATGATTTAACACTCTGCATGAGAAATGAGGCTTCTTGTTCATAATCCTGGGAATATCTGAGGCCTGTGTTCAATTTCTTGTTGAATTTGGGACACTTCTACAGCAGGTATCAATCCTGACTTTCTGAAGTGCCCATTTGCCTTTGGATTTGTAACTCTCAGAGCTGCCTCTGCATCTCCCTGTGCTCCAGTGCATGGCAGTGAAGAACTCACAGCTGTTATGGGCATTAAGGATTTCGATTTTAGACTAAAATTTTGAGGTGTGAAAGGGCCCAGAGCACAGTTCAGTGTCACTAAATCCCCTGATCTCCATCCAGTAAAAGTCTGATGCACCTGCTGGCTCTGTCTTTCCTTTTGCAAACAAACTGAGCAAGAGGAACAAAAAAAATGCAAACCAACCCCATCCCTGAGCCACAGGGACTGGCAGTGCTTTACTGTAAGGCTCTGTAGGTCCTGGAACACTGGTGTCCCCAGTGGTTTACCTGCTGGGATTGGGATTATTGGGATTATTGGAAAGGACAATCTGTGGGGGCCAGCTATGGAACTTCCACCCCTCTCTCATTATTAGTGTTTTTACATTAAAAGCCACATATCTGATATGTGCATTGAAAAAGCACAGAAGAGCTCCCTGCTGGTCACCTCAGTGCTGATTGCACTTCCAGAAGTGTCCCTTACCTGCTCTGGGACATCTCCTGTCAGTGGTTTGTGACCTTCAGAGCTGAGGCTGTGCTGGCCCAGGGGGCACCTGTGGCTGGAGGAGCAGCCCTGAGCCAGGACGGGATGGTGATTTCCAGGGTGGAGGGGAAAGGGGGAACATCCACGTGGCTGGAGCGGCCATCCCTGCTGAAACCCTGCGGCGTGGCAAGGGCAAGGGCCCAGGGCCAGGCTGGGAGCCTGCGTGTGGCTGGAGCTGTCGCGCCCCTGGGGATGATGCCCCGCTGAGAAACCCGGGAGGCCTCAGGGTGTAATGGAAACAACATCGTTATATATCCCATGCAAACAAGGGATTTTCTCCGTGCCCCGAGAGCAGGGCAGGCAGGGTGGAGGTGCATCCCAGCAGGACACAGCGAGCGGCAGGAGGAGAGCCCAGACTGCGAAATACCGCAGGGAAGGGGGGCACAGAGAGCGGCTCTTGCCAGGGACAGCCTGGTGTCCCCTTCCCGGTGTCCCGGAGCCCTGGGAGCCCCGCGGCCCGGGGAGATGCCCCCTCTGCGCCCCTGGGGGAAGGTGTTGCCACCTGATGCTCCCGAGCTCCGGCTCTGCCGGGACGGGCGATGCCAGCAGGCAGCGGGATTCGCTTCTTTGCCCCGTCCCAGGCAGCAGCAACAGGAAATCCAGGAGCTCTGTGAAATGACAGGGAGGGAGAGAGAGAGAGTGAAGTCCCCTCGCCTCGCTGGTGACGTCTCTCCTTCCTCCTTTTTTTTT